>CANOAX010000010.1:0-507766 GCA_947563465.1 Archips xylosteana
AGTATATCAGGCGGAGTTCTTGGCTCTGTTTGAGGCTACTCAGGTCGCAGTTAAGAACGGGGCGTCGTCCTTTGGAGTCTACAGCGACTCTAAAGCTGCCCTCCAGACTGTCACGAACCATCAATGCCGTCATCCATTAGCAGTTAAAGCTAGGGAAAATATTAGGACACTTGCTTTACAAAACAAGAAATTCTCCCTGCATTGGATTAAGGCGCATGTAGGAATGGAGGGCAACGAGAGAGCCGACCAGCTGGCTAAGGAGGCTGCTCTAGGCTCCAAGGGACGAATAAGTTATGACCTCTGTCCGGTTTCATACGTCAGGCGTATCATTAGATTGAGAACGCTTGAAGTGTGGAACCGCAGATACGAAACGGGTGACACGGCCTCAACGATCAAGCTTTTCTTTCCTGACGCGATAGAGGCGTATGGGATGGTACGGAAGCTAAAACCACGTGGTACACTTACGCAGGTTCTGACGGGGCATGGCGGGTTCTCAGAGTACTTGAATCGATTCAAGTGCAAAGAGGACCCGTCATGCTCCTGTGAACCAGGTGTGTCGGAAAGTATCATCCACGCAATTCTGTGTTGCCCAATTGCAACACTTAAACAAGAATTGTAACGCAGATGATAACGATGTAATAATTTACTAAGACAACACCGAACTGCCTGAAACAAAGTCATTATGAGGATAGCCAAATTAATTAAGGTCTGTCAGAACGAAAGGGGTAAGGACGCTAGGTGCTTGCCACACAGCAGTACTAACGTATGGAACTCTGTAGTCGATCTCCCACTATGCCAGAGAACAACCTGATTGTAAATGTCAACAAAAATTGAATTTAAATTATCAGCCCGAATACCCGACCGGATCAATATAGGAAACGTTGTGGATATTCTGAGTCATTGTCCGTTCAGTGTTAGATTTATTTAAACCTCCGACGGAATTTTAAAAGACTCAAGAAGAGATCCAGAAAGAGATCCAAAGTTACAACTGTGGGTGTATTCATTCAGGTGGACCGATATAGGTGTTATTAATTTAAGCGGATTGTGACGAGACCCCAAAAAGAGATCCAGAAAAGAGATCCAAAGTTATAAATGTGGGGAATCACTCCGGTGGATCGATATAGGTATCACTAATTTTTAGCGGATTCTGATGAGACCCAGAAAAGAGATCCAAACTGCATGAAGAGGAATAAAGAGTAATTTTACGTACAGGGTGAAATGTAGGAGGCTTTTGCTCCTGTGGGGAAGCAGAGGGGACACAACAACCGTGGGAGGGCCGTTGATGCTTATTGGTCAATGAAATAAATCATAGGCGGAGAATTAATTCACGAGGGTGTTGGTTGACTCAATTCTCCACCCATTACACGAATATTTAAAAGCGACTGGTTTGTCCTTGCTCCTAATGCGGGAGGCAAGGGGGAAATGACTTATCATGGAAAGGTCGACTCCGCCTGCTTAGGGGAAGACGAATGACATCATAGGTTCGGGGCTGGGCCACTAACGGTAGACGTGTTTATCCAGTCCCCAACCTACTACAACTTAAAACTAAGGGGTAAAACTTATACTATCTAATCACGCGAGGGCTAGGTCAAGTAGCCTCGCGAGTGGAACATGCAATTATAGTCCTTGCTCCTTATACGGGAAGTGCAAGGTAGCGTCAAATTTATAGGAAAACGTCTTCGCCTGTTTTGGGGAAAACGTGTGAAATCATAGGTTCGGAACTGGGCCACTAACGGTAAACGTGGTTATCCTGTCCCCAACGTACTACAACTTAAAACTACTTACTTTAACAAAAAAAAACTAAGAGATAAAACGTATACCACCGAAACACTAGAAGACTAGGTTAGACAGCCTCTCTAGCGGAACATGCAATTGTAGTTCTTGCTCCTTATACAGGGAACAAGGGGAAAAGTAAATTTTATGGGGGGGGGCGTCTTCGCCTGTCTAGGGGAAGACGTGTGAAGTCATAGATTCGGAGTTGGGCCACTAACGGTGTTCAATTCTAGCTGTGTTAATTACTCGATAGATGGCAGCACAGGTAAAATTAAATCGCACAAGTGTTTGTTTCTCTCAATGTCTATATAAGATCTAGTTGATGTTGTTTTGACCTCTTCTTCTATCACTCGCAAGTAATAATATTAAAAACGTATAGAAAAGTATATCGTCTTCTCTTTCATCCATCCCAAGAGTGAAACGGCCGAACATTATGGTCCAATCGAACCGGGTAATTAATAGTGTTGTGTAGTCGCACGGTCGACTCGGTAGTAGTGTAAAGGTAAACACAGTGTGCGTGGTGTCTAGCGGGTCGTACAAACAATAAGCGGTGAGCGAGCACAGTGTCATTAGCAGGAAAACTGTAAGTACGTTATTATTGTAAACACGGTAGTTCTTATAAAAAGTTAAAAGTGACTGATATGAGATTTGTTCGAACTAGTAATAATTATAATGTGAACTTAGTATTCCGACAGTGAAAAAATCCGTTTATAACGTACTTATTGCAATGGTTGTGCTTTTAGAACAGTGAACTTTTATCGAGTAGTTTATAAGTGCTCGCTCATTTGGGACTCTGGTTATAATTAATAGACAATAATACGAGTGAAGTAAACATTTCTACTATTCAATAATCGGCGTAAAGAGAACTTTTAGTTACGTTCAAATTGATTAATTTTGAACTTAATTCAAGTGCGTGCTTATATACCGTGGAAAATGGAGGCTAGCAGCTATATTAAACTGCAAATTGACATTCAAGATAAAATATATAAGGCACAAATTAATTTCAAGAAGACGCCTAAACAGCGAATAACGGTTACTTATTTGGAAACGAGGTTGGAACTTTTAGATGACTATTGGAAACAGTTTGAGGAAAATCATCGAAATATTTTAATTGATTCGGATAAAGTAACCGATAGCTATTTGGAAGGGGATGTTTACAACACCGTAGAAGAAAAATACGTCGAGTATAAATGCGAATTAAAGGAAGCGTTGGCTAAAATCAACCCAGTGAAAATCCAATTGGCGACCGGCTTGCAAAGTTGCTACAGCAGTAACGAATCCAGTGCGGTCAAATTACCTAAAATAATTTTGCCAATATTTACGGGCAAATATATGGAATGGCCCACATTTAATGATTTATTCGAATCACTGATACATAATAATTCATCTTTAGCAGCAGTGCAGAAATTACATTATCTTAAAAGCCATTTATCAGGCGAAGCAGAACAGTTACTGAGGCATATACCAATTACGGATGCGAACTATGAACAGTGCTGGCTGCAGCTGAAGAAGAGGTACAACAATACGTGGTATATCGCGTCCTGTATCCTCAGCAGGTTAGTGGGACAAAGGGCATTGACCACAGAATCAGCAAACGGAGTCAAACAACTGTTGGACACAACGAGCGAATGTTTAAGTGCTCTTAAAAGTATGAACATAGACGTTTCAACATGGGACATTCTTGTTATCCATCTGGTTGCCCAGAAGCTAGATCATGAATCCAGGAAACAATGGGAGCAGAGAATTAGTGACTATTCTGATCAGTTACCGAAATACAGTGAGTTTTCTGCATTTTTAGAATCCAGATTTCGGTCGTTAGAATTTTTAGATCCGAAGGAAAAAAGAGAAGCCAGAGCCCGAGAAAATGTAGAACGACCAAAGGTGTTTCACGTCACTAAATCTGTATCCTGTCCATTTTGCTCAGAGGCTCATTTGTTATACCAGTGCAAAGGTTTTAGTCACGAAAGTGTTCAAAGTCGACGAGAATTCATAGAAAGGAAGAAACTTTGTTTTAATTGCTTTGGAGCCAACCATTCTGCAATACAATGCAAACGACAGACATCATGTAGAAGATGTGGCCGACGCCATCACTCCTTGCTGCACCCAGACGGCAATCATCCAGCCCAGGCACAGCCTAAGCAGGCTGAAATCGAGCGACGAGCGAATAACCACGAGCAGGGAGAAGCGGGATCTAGTCGTATAGTTAATCATTTTTCAAAAGGATCAGTAATGTCAACTGGTCAAGTAATGTTAGCCACTGCTTTAGTTAAGGTAGAAAGTAAGAATAACTGTCATACGTTTAGAGCATTGCTGGATCAGGGTTCTCAGGCCTCATTTATTACGGAGCACGCAGTTCAGTTACTGCAGCTTCACAAACTACCAGTTAGAGGTATTGTATCGGGTTTAGGAGGAGATAAAAGCTCGTTGTCGGTAAAGTATATGGTTCGATTTAAATTACAGTCCATTTGTAGCTCTTTTAGTTGCTGTATCCAAGCTTATATATTGAATCGACTCACATCCACTCTTCCTTCACAGCGAATTGACATAGAGGACTGGCCCGAGTTGACAAAGTTGACCTTGGCGGATCCAGAGTATGGTACGCCGAGTAACGTGGACATGTTGCTGGGCGCTGAGGTTTATGGGCAGATCTTATCAGACGGTATTGTGCGAAGTCCACTGGGTACACTGACGGCCCAGAATACCGTACTTGGTTGGATTCTCTCCGGAAGAGTTCAAGTAAGTAACCACTGCGATAACATTATTAGCACCCATATTCAGGACAGTTCCGTAAACGATTTGCTCCGCCAATTTTGGGAATTAGAAACTGATCGTCCTTGTACCTTGTTATCCAAAGAAGACCAAGCTTGCGAGAGTCATTATGAATCCACTACAACTAGGGACAGCACAGGTCGCTATATTGTTAGTCTACCATTTCGAGACGAAGACCCACTGTGTCAATATGGTGATTCTCGAAAGGTTGCTTTGAGAAGATTTAATTTATTAGAGAAAAAACTAGATAAAAATCCACTTCTAAAGCAAGAGTATAGTAAAGTCATGAACGAATATTTGTCCATGCACCACATGGAAGTTATTGAAGACGAGCAGGAGGCAAGTAAACCTGGTTGCGTTTATATGCCTCATCACGCGGTTGTTCGTGAGGATAAGAGAACAACGAAGGTTCGAGTCGTCTTCGACGCTTCGTGTAAAGGGGTAAATGGTAGATCACTTAACGATGATCTGTTAGTAGGTCCACGGCTACAACCCGAGCTCCGTCATATCATAATGCGATGGCGTGTTCATCCGATTTGTTTTGTAGCCGACATCATTAAAATGTACCGGCAGGTAAAAGTAGTAGAAAAAGACACGGACTTTCAACGTTTATTGTGGAGAGAGAGTCCGAACGAAGAGGTAAAGGATTATAGGATGTTGCGTGTAACCTTTGGGGTATCTTCTGCTCCCTATCTTGCAGTCAAAAGTTTGCAGCAAGTTGCGAGAGATGACGGTAACCAATATCCATTGGCTGCAGAGAGGGTGCTGAAAGATTTCTATATGGATGATTATATGAGTGGATGCGAAACAGAAGATGATGCCATAAAGATTTATACCGAAACAGTTGGGTTGTTAGGCAAAGCAGGATTTGAACTGCAAAAGTGGGCTAGCAACAGTAAAAAATTAATGAATGAAATTTACCAAAGTCCTGCAGGTAACGGTAGTAAATTAATTAAAGTCGACGACGTCATTAAAATTTTAGGTCTAGCTTGGAATATGCATACTGATTCCTTTCAGTATACTGTTAACTTGCCTTCAGAGATGGGTCGCGTCACCAAGAGGACAATCCTATCCGACATTTCCCGCCTTTTTGATCCACTCGGTTGGATTGCTCCTGTGATCATTCTGGCAAAAATATTTATGCAAAAGCTTTGGCTTTCAGGACTTTCTTGGGATGAAGAAGTCACCCCCGCTCTTCTTAACGAGTGGAATACGTTCAGGCAAGAATTGACAACACTCAACGAGTTCGTCATGCCTAGATGGATTGGCGTGAGCGGTGACGTCAGTGGTATGGAACTGCATGGATTCAGCGACGCCTCCAACGACGCTTTCTCAGCCGTTGTTTATCTACGAGTGGTAGACAATGAAGGTAACATTATTGTTAATTTATTAACTGCGAGGACCAAAGTAGCCCCCATTAAGCAAATCTCTATACCTCGTTTGGAGCTTTGTGGCGCTGTACTTTTGGCAAAACTGCTGGCAGAGCTCTCTGACGTTCTGTCTATACCAAAGGCGTGTTGTCGAGCATGGACAGATTCCACCATCGTCTTGGCCTGGCTCAGGGGTCAGCCGAACAGATGGACTAGCTTTGTCGCCAATCGTGTTGCAGAAATACTGTCAATACTCAATCACGATCAGTGGTCACACGTGGAATCAAGTCAGAATCCAGCCGATTGTGCGTCACGGGGGCTAAAACCACAAGATTTTATTCAATTTGAGCTGTGGGCCCAGGGTCCCAGTTGGCTACGCCAATCAAACTATAACTGTCCAAATGTTGAGTTATTATCCACGGATGTAGAAGCTAAACAAATTAAGGTTCATTTATCCACAGCTGCATCCTCCTCTGGAGATTCAGAAGAGTTCAACATTTGGACAAAATTTTCGTCGTTAGGGAAAACAATAAGAGTTGTCGCCTATTGCTTCCGATTCGTTAGAAAGATAAGGCACGAAGACTTGCCTTCTTATCTAACTACTAAAGAATTAGATAATGCCTTAAAAGTAGGTATAAGAGCTTGTCAATTGTCAGCGTTTCCGCTTGAGTTAGATCAGCTGACGAAGTCCAAACCGCTGCTTCGCAATAGTAGACTACTGTCCTTGTGCCCTATATTGGACGATGATGGAATTATGCGGTCTCGTGGACGAATTCAGCAAAGCAGCTTAGGATACAATATAAAGCATCCTATTATATTGCCTAGTGATCATAATCTGTCCAAGTTAGTAGTAATTGACGCTCATGTCAAGACTCTTCACGGTGGTCCTCAATTAATGTTAAATTACATAAGATCCAAATATTGGATTGTGCATATCCAAGGGTTAATAAGGCAGATTTTAAAGAAGTGTGTTAAATGTGTACAATACAGTTTAACTAAAACCAACCCTTTTATGGCGGACTTACCAAGTTTCAGAGTGACAGTAGCTCGACCGTTTTACCGCAGTGGCGTTGACTACGCTGGTCCTATTAATATTAGAATATCCAAGGGCAGAGGTTGCAAAACTTACAAGGGCTATATCGCACTTTTTGTTTGTATGGTGACGCGTTGCATCCATCTAGAAGCTGTAAGTTCTTTGACTACTGAAGGATTCTTGGCAGCATTTCGACGGTTTGTGGCTCGACGTGGTCATTGCAGTGAAATCTGGAGCGATAATGGGACCAATTTCGTCGGCGCCGCTAGGGAATTGCAGGTTCTTTTCAGGAAAGGTGAATCCTGTGTTATGAATGAGGTGGCGGCGGCACTGGCAAATGCTAGCACGGAATGGCACTTTATAGCACCACGAGCGGCTAATTTTGGTGGTATTTGGGAATCCGGCGTGAAATCTACGAAGTACCACCTGAAACGTGTCCTGGATGGCACCACACTGACATTTGAAGAGTTGTCCACAGTCTTGGTGCAAATTGAGGCTTGTCTCAATTCGCGACCGATGTATCGAATGCCATCAACAGAAACCAACGCAGTTCCTCTCACACCCGGTCACTTCCTCATTGGTGAGCCCCTGGTAACTCCCCCTGATGGCAGTTACGAAAATTGCGTTATCAGTCCGTTACACAGATGGCAGTTGACCCAGAAACTGATGCAACAGTTCTGGCGCAAATGGTCTCGGGAGTATTTGACGACGCTCTATCAGAGGTACAAATGGACTAAAATCACCCCCGAGCCAAAGGTAGGTGACGTAGTACTAGTCAAGGAGGATGATCTCCCACCCTCCAAATGGTTGTTTGGGTTAATAGAGGAAAAGCACCCTGGTCCAGATAATATAACTAGAGTAGTTACTTTAAGGTGTAAGAATACGAAGCTTGTAAGACCTGTCTCAAAATTATGTATACTACCAGTAGCGAATTAAATGAACAGGCAAGCTATGTAAATATATTTAATTTAATTGTGTATGTTATTATGTTAAAATAAGGAAGTATACATTTTCATATACTTAAGTATACGGGGGAACTCACATAACTTCTTTCTCATAAACTCGTAGTACTTTTAGTCATTAGTTCAAACAGCAGGCAATTGTAAAGATGCTTAGTAAGATGTTAATATGTTTCCTCTTTCTTTATTGTCATTATACTATAGTTTAGATACAATAATGTTATCTGTAAATAATTAAGTAGACTTGTGTCTCGAACTATTTCTAAGTTATTGTTATTAAGTAGGGTTCTTCTATTAGCTGCCTATAGTTAACTAGTTTTATTATTATTATTATTAATCTGCAAATAATTTCTATAATCCGACAATATCTTGTCATGGTGGGCGGCTTAAGGAACATACTGTCCTTGGTGGGCGGAATGTTCAATTCTAGCTGTGTTAATTACTCGATAGATGGCAGCACAGGTAAAATTAAATCGCACAAGTGTTTGTTTCTCTCAATGTCTATATAAGATCTAGTTGATGTTGTTTTGACCTCTTCTTCTATCACTCGCAAGTAATAATATTAAAACGTATAGAAAAGTATATCGTCTTCTCTTTCATCCATCCCAAGAGTGAAACGGCCGAACAAACGGTAAGCGTGGTTATCCAATCCCAAACCTACTACAAGTTAAAGCAATGATTATTACATACTCCCGACTCATACCAACGAAAACACCGAAGGGCTAGGTTAGATAGCCTCAAGCAAGAAAATCTTCCTTACTAAGCAAGAAAATCTTCCTTACTAAGCAAGAAAATCTTCTTTACTAAAGCAAGAAAATCTTCCTTGACGGTTTTTCACGAGATTTGGCATAGAGACTTGTTTTGACCCCCCTGCTTGTTTCCCTGACTCGACTCTACCCTTTCTCGTTACCTTGGCTTGTTTTTTATGGTTTTCTGTTTAGCTTTTTGATTGGTTTTGTTAAAATTGGCAACATTTTGACTTATTGTTACGGCTATACCCGTTAAGCTACCCCTCCAAATTTTGGTTGCGGGTAGTGCTGGGGCAGTTCTAACTTTTGGCATCGTCAAAAAGGACCCAATTCCAGCGGTTTCGGTGACAACACTTGTCGAAAAATTTTTTGCGCCTGATGAAATTTTTTGTCAGCGCCTGAAATTTTTTGACGAGCAACAGATATTTTTGTAAATAACTCCTCGTGGGTTATTCATAAAAATTTTTTGTTTGTGCGAAGAGATAAGGTCATTTATTCGCCCTATTTTCGACTCAAGTTTTGGTGGCGTAACTCTCATAGTTTGGGAGTTACGAATTTTTAAAAAATTACGCCGATCGGCGTAATTTTTTGATCGACTTTTGGGTTTTTCGGCTGGGGAATTTTTGTTTCTCAACCGAAAAATCTGGTTAGGGTGTTGGTAAATAGGGCTTTTTGAGCTCTATCTTTTGGCTTTTATAGCATTGAGGTGGCACTTATTGTTTTGGAAATATCGATTTTTAATCGATATTTCCATACAATTTTTGGCAAATCTTGGGTTTTTCGGCTGGGGAATCTTTGTTTCCCAACTGAAAAATCTGATAAAGGTGTCGGTGAATAGAACTTTTTAAGCCCTATTCTTCTGCTTTTACTCCGTAGAGGTGGCACCTACTGTTTTGGAAATATTGATTTTTAATTGATATTTCCAAACAGTATTTGGATTAAATATGGCGGAAAAAAGTGCCGGGGTTCCCCCATCGGGGGAACGCATGGATATGGTCTCCGGACCCAATAAGAGGGCTATCGTAGGCGAGGCCGAGAGCGACGGAGGGGACGGGCCCACTTCCAGCCCCAAGGTTGGGACTTCTGGGCGCGGGCGCGCCCCTAAAAGCATGGGCGCATACGCCGGTTTGTCCACCGCCAAGGCGAAATTGAGGGGCTCGGTCGGGGATGACGACTTTGAGCCCCTGTCCCAGGTGGAGAAAATAAGGGCGACGTACCGCCTTAACTTCCCTCCTCTGCACTCCCGCTCGCAAGGAAGCAGGAGAGATTGTTCCCCAACTCCTAAGGCGGTAACGATAGTGGACGTGTCCGACGACGAGGGCGAGCTGGAAAGGCCGTATTATACGCCGAACCAGCCGGCTGATAGCAGGCCGGAAACTGCCAGCGCGGCAACTCCGGCTGCAACAGACGGGCAGCTGACAGCCGTCGAGGTCGGAGTAGTTGAGAGCGCACGGAAAGCGGCACGTGTGGTCCTGGCGGAGGCTGCCAAGTCCAGCAACCTCAATGGCGTGGTCAAGGGGAAGATTAACTCCTCTTGCCGCGAAATTTTGGTGGCCATGGACTTCCTGGAGAACCGCCGAGAGAGCGATGAAATCCGCAGGCTCAAGGCCGACAACAAGCGGATGCGGGAGCAACTCGCTCTCTTGGCGGCAGAAACAAAGGCGCTGCGCACGGCCTTCGCAGAGCGAGCCCCCGAGGCCCCCCGGCGAATTACGCAGCAGGGTCTCCCCGAAGGCCTGCAAGAGTGCCTGGAGCTCCACAGCCGGGAGCTCTTTATGAGCCTGGGCAACATGCTCAATGTGAGACTGGACGCCCTGGAAAAGCGCCTCCCCCCGGAGCCCATCATGCGGCCACCACTGGCTGCTGACAGGGCAACCAGGCCTCTGGCAGCCGCCCCTCAGCAAGGGCGCAATAAAAGGAGGGCAGGTAAACGTTCCTCCAGCCAGCCCGAGCTTGCACAAGAGCGAACCAAAACAGAGAGGGAAGAGCGGACAGAGCGGCCACAAAGACAGCCGCAAGCACAGCTGAGGGCGCAGGCTGGTGCCAGGCCTAAAGGCCAGCAAGAAGAGCCCAAGTCACAACCGGTGGTGTTCACTGAGTCGTGGACGGAGGTGGTTAGGAGGGGGGCAAAGGGCAGGAAACCCGCCCAACCGCAACCCCAAGCTGCCAAGCCAAAAAAGGCAGCCCCGGCCAAAGCGCTGCCTACCCCTAAGAGCTCAGCGGTCGTGGTGACCCTGAAGCCGGAGGCCAACGTGACCTACTTGGCCGCATTGCAGAAGGTCACCACATCGCTTAAACTGGCGGACGTGGGGATCGAGAGCGTGAGGGTCCGGAAGTCGGCCACCGGGGCCCGACTTATTGAGGTTCCGGGGGCCAGCAGCGGCCGTCTCGCCGATGACCTGGCCCATAAAATTGAGGGGCTGATAGGGGATGTGGCCACTGTCCATCGACCAGTTAAAACGGCTGATCTCCGGGTTACCGGCTTTGACGAGTCGGTAACGCTGGAGGACGTCAGGACGGCAGTGGTCCTCAAGGGTGGCTGCGCGGTCGAGCAGGTCAAAGTGAGCCCAATAAGGCTGCTAAACAACGGCACAGGAACAGCGTTGGTGCGATGCCCGGTTACCGCCGCCAACGTCCTCCTCAAGGCGGGTAGACTATTGATGGGCTGGTCAGCCGCACAAGTCAAGACACTGGAGCCCCAACCTATGCGGTGCTACCGGTGCCTGGGGACAGGGCACACCAGGGCACTGTGTCCTTCTCCGGTGGACAGGGGGGACCAGTGCTACCGCTGCTCCAGGTTGGGGCACAAAGCCGTCGAATGTGAGGCGGACCCCTTCTGCAGCGTGTGCCACGCCGCAAAGCGCACAGCGGGGCACGTGATGGGGGGGAGGGCGTGCACGCCCTCTCAGACAAAGGGCCGTAACGAGCCACAGAGGGCACCTGTGGGTCAGGCGACCGCCCAAGGGCAATCAGGGGGACGTAATATGGATCTCTAAATGTCAGCACACCGACATTTAGAGATCCTACAGTGCAACCTCAACCACTCCGCCCGCGCCCAAGACCTGCTTATGCAGGTTATGGCGGAGTGGGAGTTGGCCCTTGCCGTGATCGCCGAGCCGTACCTCGTCCCCCCCTAGTTAAACTGGGCCGGGGCGACAGACGGCGGGGTTGCGGTCGTTGTGCCGGCTGCGGGGGACTTTCCTCCCCTCACGAAGTCGGAGAACGGCCCAGGATATGTGGCCGTCAAATGGGGGAGAACCGTGATCATAGCGGTTTAGATCAAGGTTTGTTCACCTTCCATTCGCAAATTATTTCCTTTTATATCTAATAACGTCTTACGCGTAGGCGGACGGCTAGGAAACTCTTCTCTGCATTATTCAAATAAACATCCCGCATTATTACCCAAAAATGGGCACATAATTGAACTTTTAATTGATTTTTACCATCGTGAGAATTTACACGCCGGCCCAGAGCTCTTACTGTCCATTCTGAGACAGAAATTTTGGATTCTTTCTGCGCGTCGGATCGTACGTCAGCGCTTTCATTTATGTAACGATTGCTTTCGCACCAATCCCTCAAATACGTTTCCCGTTATGGCGGACCTCCCTGAATGTCGTGTTGAGCAAAGTAAAGCATTCACTTACACAGGCGTGGATTATGCAGGTCCTTTTTACATTACAATGGTAAGAAAGCGTGGTGTACGGAGCCAAAAGGCTTGGCTCTGCATATTCATCTGTTTGGTGACGAAAGCAGTTCATACTGAACTGGCTTCCTCTCTAAGCTCGGAGTCGTTTCTGGACGCGTTCAAACGTTTTGTTTCCCGCCGTGGGCCTTGTAAAGTCCTTTATAGTGACCACGGAACTAACTTTGTGGCTTCTAAAACCTATTTTAACGAACTTCATTCTTTCCTTCAGACCGATGAATATTATAAAATTTTCAAAACGGAACTTTCAAAACATCGTATAACTTGGCGTTTGAACCCCCCCAATGCGCCCCATTGGGGGGGGATTTGGGAGGCCCATATTAAGTGTATTAAAACACACCTTCATCGTGTTATTGGTAAGCAAATCCTTACCTACGAGGAGCTTATTACCGTCCTCACTCAAATTGAGGCTGTCCTCAACAGCCGCCCACTCTATGTTTTGAGTTCCGATCCGTCGGAACTCACTGCGCTGACTCCCGCGCATTTTTTATCAACTGCGCCCTTGCAGTGTTTACCCGCGCCAGACTTAAGTCAGGAACAAACTCATTTGCTAACTCGGTTTTTATTGTTAGATTCACTTGTCCAATCATTCTGGAAGCGATTCAGAACTGAATATCTGCATAATTTGCAAAGCCGAGAGAAATGAAATACTCCTGCAAATCCGATCACTGTAGGAACGGTTGTTCTGATAAATGTTAATAACGCACCCTTTTGGGTTGGTGTATGGGTGTGTATGTGTATGTTTATAAGGTATATAAAGCCCGAAAACCGTACTTTGGTATTTAATTATGCGCACTAGCACTCGGCGCGTACCGACCGAATCTCGAGAGCTTTAGAACTGTCACCTTGACAGGTCAGAAGAGTATTTCTGAAGGATACACTAAGAGGTGTATTTTCCTATCAAGGTTGAAAACCGAACATTCCCCCGCCCAAGCCATTTCCAATGGCTTAATCCCGAAACAATCCGAATAGAAGAAACCGAAGCCTAATCCACAGGCAGCCGAGAAAGCTTGGCAATCGCTCGTTGTAAGACCGTGCCTTGAGCCAACTTAACGTCAGCAACCCGAACCGTACCATCTTTGCCTGGGTACAACTGGACGATACGTCCACGACGCCAATGTAGAGGAGGGGCGTTTTCCTCCTTTAATAGAACCAAATCTCCCACTTTGGGAGGGGCAGCAGGGTCATTCCACTTGACTCTCTGCTGTAGAGTATGGAGATACTCCAAATGCCAACGATGCCAAAATCTTTGTGAAATTTGCTGTAACAGCTGGAACCGAGTTAACCGATGCAGTTTCTCCTCTTGGAGGGGGAATTCAGGAACGCCATTTAAAGGCTGACCGATTAGAAAATGACCCGGAGTTAGAACCTCTGGGTCGTTAGGATCCGAAGAAAGGGGACACAGAGGTCGCGAATTTAAAACGGCCTCTATTTTGCAAAATACGGTACTTAACTCCTCGAAAGTGAGAATGGTCTCTCCGATTACCCGTTTGAGATGAGTCTTGGCTGACTTCACAGCTGACTCGAACAAACCTCCCCATGAAGGGCATGCTGGGGGGTCAAATATCCATGAAATTCCACGACAAGCTAACTCATGACCGATTGTTCTTTGATTCTCAGTCAAAAAACTTTGAACTTCTCGTAAATAATTGTTAGCACCCTTGAAGTTGGTACCGCAATCCGACCGAATGATAGTAGGCAGCCCACGCCTAGACACAAACCGAGAAAGAGCTGCTATAAAAGCTTCTGTGGAAAGTTCCGAGACTACTTCCAGATGGACACTCTTAGTGGCCAAACAAACCAAAACGCATAGATAGACCTTTGTGATTTTCGGTTTCCGCAATTTATGTGATTTCACAAGGAACGGCCCTGCAAAATCTGTGCCAACACCTTCAAAAGGTGTGGCTGCTACAACCCGATCGCGAGGCAAATTACCCATTAACGGTTGAGTGGTAGATCCCTTCAGTTTGTAACACGGTATGCAGTTAGTGGTGACCTTATTAACCGCTCGTCGAGCCGATAATACCCAATATTTGCGTTGCAGAATACCTAACAACGTATTTGGACCGACATGTGCATTTTTTAAATGTAAATCCCGAATCAAAATAGTTACAAAGTGACCCGATTTAGGAAGCACTAACGGATGTCGCGAATCATAGGGTAAGTCCGAATTTTGTAGTCTACCACCTACCCGAAGCAACCCCTTAGAATCTAGGAAGGGGGTTAGACGTTTCCAGTGGCCCTTAAGCCTTCGATTATTCCGCAGAGTATCAATTTCCTCGCCGAAGTTCTGGTTTTGAATTAAAGCTACACAAACCATCAAAGATTCTTCCCTCTCTTCAGGTGACAAATATTCCGATTTGATTTTGTTATCTTTATTCCGACAGTTAAGAGAAAACTCCGTAACCAACCTACGACACCGATTAATTTGTCAAGAAAACTATACCGATTTAAAACATTAAAATCCGAAACCGTTTGATCCTTACCGCTGGTTGCTACTAAGCAACGCAAACCAGGAAGCACAGCTGGCGCCTGTACTACCGAAACAGCTCAATGGGATTCAGGCTCCTGGAGCCATTCCGGACCCCACCATAAAGGATGGGAAACCAAGTCTGATGACTGACAACCTCGGGATGCACAGTCAGCCGGATTCATCTGGCCTGGAACGTGCCGCCACGAAATGTGTACCGCAGAATTCTGTAACTGTGACACGCGATTCGCTTCAAATACCTGTAGAGTATGAGGTGGCGTTTTAAGCCACGATAGGACAATTGAGCTGTCCGTCCATCCGTATACCTCCGAGACATCCATGGTTCTTTGCAAACAAAGACAAACATGATGCAGGAGCTTAGCTAAGAGCACGGCTCCACACAATTCCAACTTTGGAATGGTGAGCCGAGATCTGATGGGAGCGACCTTACTCTTTGCCATGATCAGGTGAACCGAAGAAGAACCGTCCTCAGTGATGGTACGTAAGTAGACCACTGCTGCGTATCCTAATTCCGACGCGTCACAAAATCCGTGAACCGAAACTTGGCACGTTGACTTGGGAAACATACATCGCGGAACAGCGATCCGATTGAGATTACATAAATCCATTTTGAACCGAATCCAGTCTCTCGCTAGACTCCTACCGATTTCTTCGTCCCACGTTAACTTTTCAAGCCACAAACGCTGGAGTAAACACTTTGCCCAGAAGGTAACCGGGCAAATCCAACCTGTAGGATCATACATCCGAGCAACGGTAGACAAGATTTGTCTCTTTGTAATCAAATTATCCGAAGTTAAAGTCGTCCGATATGAGAAATTATCCGAAATCGGATTATATTGAACACCTAAGACCGAAACCGAACTATCCACTTCAAGATTATCAAACAAATGAGGAACTTGCAAATGATCTTCTGGTAAGTCCTTCAGAAGTGCAGGACAATTGGATATCCATTTACGCAACTCGTATCCTGCCGAATCCATTATTTGGATTAATTCCCGTTGGAGTAAGAGAGCCTCCTCTTCGGTATCCGCTCCTGTCAAAATGTCATCGACATAGATATGTTGCTCTAGTGTGGCCGCAGCCTTAGAAAACCGTTCGCGTTCTCTATTTGCGAGTTCTAGTAAAGTCCGAATAGCCACGAAGGGGCTAGATTTTAAACCATAAGTATTTGTGTTCAATTCGTAAACGAGCAGCGGCTCATGAGGCGACTCACGCCATAGAATCAATTGAAACCGCCTGTCCGAAGGATCAATCCAAGTTTGACGAAACATCATTTTAATATCCGTCACGAAAACAATCTGATGCTTCCGAAAGTGCATCAAAATCTCCGTGATGTCCCTGTGAAGTTTAGGACCCGCATGTAGACAATTATTTAGGGATGCGCCCGACGACGTGGCGCAGCTCCCGTCGAATACGACCCGCAGTTTCGATTGTTCATCTTTACATACAGCATGATGAGGAATGACGTAAAACTCCTGACCCGATTGAAAGTCAAACTTTGAAAGTGACATATGACCGAGATTTGAATATTCCCGCATAAAGTTGATGTACTTTTCGCGTAAGGCAGGCTTCGCCTTAAGCCTACGTTCTAACGCCAGAAACCGTTTCTCCGCAATGGCGCGGGAATCCCCTAAAACCGGTCGCGATGATATAAATGGCAATTTAGTCATAAACCGTCCGTCATTCAACCGTACTGTATTATTTTTATAATGAAGCTCACACTCCTGGTCTAATGGATTAGACTGGCACGCTTGGGGTGGCTCTTCCACCTTCCAAAACTTCTCTAAGGTATCCGAAATTGACGCACCAAAAAACTCCGAATCATCTATTAGAGTTGAGGCAGCCGGCTGCACTAGCACCGGGCCTAACAACACATAACCGAAAACCGAATTATAAGCCGTCAGCCCGTCAGGCTGTAATACTATCTTATCTCCTCCTACTAGTGCGCCGAAAACATCCGAACCTAGTAATAAATCGATAGGTGCCTGTGAACCGAAATGTGGATCTGCCAGAGTTAAACCCTCTGTAAGCCGAAGAACCGAATTATTTAAATTAAGTGCAGGCATGTGACCGATTATATTTTTCATACTAACCACCGGAGTAGTAACCATAGGAAACCGCTTAGTAACCGGAGAGAAGGTCAACGAACCCTTCCCACAAATACCAATAGCCTTTGTATTACCAATACCCCGAATATGGTTGTCCGATGGCTCTAGCCGTAATCCTAGCCTGCGAGCTAAATCCGAAGTTATTAAAGACCCCTGCGAGCCTACATCCAGTAACGCCCGAACTTCAATGCCCTTATCCAAATCCGAATTAAAATAAACTTTTACTAAAGCCGTGGGCAGTAGCCCTGTTACTGGAAGTAGCCCCGGGGCAGTATGACCGAGAGAAACCGTATCCTATGGTCTAGTATACTGCTGGTCGTGATGACGGGCAGTATCTCTTTCGCCATGACGGCGTTGGTCATGACCATCACGAACCTGACCCTCATCTTGGTCATACTTTCTCCGCTGTTGAGCCTGATGAGGAGAGGGAGGTTGAGTGCGAGACGGCTTCACTCTTCGTCCAGACCGAGAAGGCGAGCCACGGTGCGACCGTGAAGGAGAACCACGGTGTGGCCGTGGTGGATCTGAAGCAATATGACCCCCGCCCGTACGGGCCGGTGACCGCTCAGCCGAACGTCGCTGGTTAGGGTGGCCCTGATGAGAGCCCGACCGATTGAAACACAATAAGGGATGATGTTTCCTACTCCCACACGACGCACAGTTAGGAACCCGATTACAATATTTATATCCATGTGGTCCGAGGCAAAAGAAACAAAACCGATTTTTCTGCACATAATCCTTCCGAGCATATGGGGACATCGCTTTGAACTCCGAACAGTGTGGAAGATCCCGATGGTCCCGATCTCTACAAAAGCCACAAGGCTGGATAAGTGTCACTCCTGTGAACTGCGGTGCCCTACGACGTGGCCTAGATGGACTCGCAACAGGCTCCTGAACGGGATGCCCAGGGTCAGCCCTGGCACACTCCAACAATCGACATTCTACCTCGAGAAATTCCTGTAAATCCGAAAATGTTGGAATGGTCTCCGCATCATTTCCACACTTTTGCTCAAACCGTGTCTTGAGATTAGTAGGCAATTTTGCCAGACAGATATGGACAAGTAGAAAGGACCACTCAATGACAGGAAAACCGAGACGCTCCAATGAGTTGACTGCCATAATGATTGGATTGAGAAACTGTGCCCGCAGACCGATAAGTTTGGGAGACACAGACGGCAGGTTAAGGATTTGGTCCACATGCACGTCTGCCAGCCGACGGGTATTTTGGTACCTTTTCATTAAAAGTTCCCTTGCAATTTGGTAACCCTCATCCGATATCCGCAAATGTTGGATCAAACCCCGAGCCTCACCGGAGAGGCACGACATGAGATAGGCCAACTTTTGAGCCCCCGATAAGTCCGAACGTGAATCTACCAAACTATCAAACAAATTATTGAATCCCACCCATTGGTCCATTGCCCCAGCAAAGGACGGTAATTGTAGTGTAGGCAACCGAGATAATAGTCCATCTGACTCCGACCGACTTGAATCCGACTTACTATCCGACCTATCGATAGTTTGTTTATATTGGAAATTCGCCTCCATTAGCTTATCGAAAGCCTCTAAACCGCGCGTATACTCAAGGCGACATGCAGCAAGAATTTCCACCTGGGCTTGCACGTCCAAATCCGCTAGTTCAATTATACGTTGAAACGCCTCTTCAAATTTTAAAAATTCCGTATTTACCGTTAATAGGCACATTTTCAATCGACCCGCATGCTCCGAACGAGTAATTAGGTCCGCACTATCGATCAACCATTGTAATTTAACTTTAAATACCGAGAAACTATGTTTAAACGACATCGCAATGTTTATCAATTCACTCACCGAAAATAAGCAATTAAATCCGTATATTACTTGTCAATCAGAAAACACCGAATATTGTACGTATTACGCAAGCCGAAATTCACTTATTCACTTCACTATTTCACTTAAACACTTATTTAAACCGTAAATTAAACACCGACAAACCAAAACAAAACAAACCTAACAAATTACCAGTAGATAACACAAGTGAGTGATAAGAATTGTCAAACGTCAAACGTCAAATTCAAGTGACACCATAGATTAAAATAAATCCGAACTGTCATATATGACAGCGTTTATTACCACAAACCCGAACACACCCAAGTTACCAACCCACTATCAAAAATATAAACCGAATTGAAATTCGAAGGTAGGTATAAAATCCTTTGTTCGAAGATGAAATAAGGTCAATCCGACCGAAATAACCAAAATAAACCGAAATAAAGCCGAAACAAACACGCTCTGCTACCAAAAATGTATGGATCTGCGCTAGGCAGAGTTGGACAGGGATAAATACATAGATATAATACTGTGAAGAAAGTGTACCTGGCTTTCACTGCGTCGCTTCTCGCAGGGCCCTGCTTGCATCCACGGCGCTCTTCAGCTCGATCCACTTTGGGTTGGTGTATGGGTGTGTGTGTGTGTATGTTTATAAGGTATATAAAGCCCGAAAACCGTACTTTGGTATTTAATTATGCGCACTAGCACTCGGCGCGTACCGACCGAATCTCGAGAGCTTTAGAACTGTCACATTGACAGGTCAGAAGAGTATTTCTGAAGGATACACTAAGAGGTGTATTTTCCTATCAAGGTTGAAAACCGAACAGAGTGACAATGTGAAAAGGAAATGAAAATGATAGCAGTGATATTTTTAAAATGGATTGGAACAATACAAAAGAATGAATGAAAGAATGAAAACAAATACCTGGTTGTAAAACAGTTGCTTAAAAATAATTAAGACACGCACAACACAAACAAGATCAATCAGTGTCATAAAATAAAACAATAATAAAAAATAAAAGAAAATTATAAACATGAAACACAATCGATCGAAATAAGAAAGAAGACAAAAAAAAAAAAAAAAATACATTCCAAAGTGCCAACCAACCAGCCAGACAATAAAAAACAATGAGGAACACAATGAGGACGTACTGCTCGGGTATGTAACTAAAAACAGCTGGTGTCATGCATCAACGTCTCCTGCTCAATCTGATGTGCATAAATAAACTTTCTTATACCATTTTTAAAACTAAACATGCTTTTCAGGTTCCTGATTGGCGGCGGGATATTGTTTCAGCACTTAGTTGCAGCATAGCGCAAACTTCCACGAAAAGTAGCTGAAGCGTGTTGCGTTGTTACCAGCTGTATACAACATTGCCTAGTTCTGTGTGGTCTTTGACTGGAAAACCATGACAACTTCTCGAACAAATATGAGGGAGCTCTGTAATGTGTTATTCCAAACAGTAAACATGCCAGATGGAGCTTGCGGCGATGGTGCATCTTAAGAATGCCATGCTTATTCAAAAATGGTGTCAAATGGCCCCTTGAAGGAATGTTGAAACAGAAACGAGCACAAGCATTTTGAACACGCTGGATAAGCTTTTTTGTTTTGGCTAGTAGCCGGGGACCAACCACTATATCCATATAATTTAATCTTGACAATACAAGTGACTCAACCAACTGCACACGTAGAGTTTCAGATATGAATGGCCTGATTTTGTATAATATTTTTAGTTTATAAAAGCAACTTTTAACAGAACTTGCAATGTGCTTCTCATATCGAAGATCACAGTCAATTAAAAGGCCTAAGTTGCGTGCATCATGTACTCGCTCAATGGGCTCATCCATTAACTCAATATTAACATCTGGGCTGAGCTTGTTCAACTGTTGTTTACTACCAAGAATTAAATATTTTGTTTTTGTGGGATTAAGTAGTAAGCTGTTCCTTGAAGCCCAAGAAGCTATGTTTGCCAAATCTGTGTTCAGCTTTTGTACAGCACTATCAATTTCTGACGGTTTACAGGACATATAGACTTGTATGTCATCTGCATAAATGTGGTACTTGCAGTGTGCAATGAGTGACCCAACGTCGGCAGTGTACAAAATAAAAAGAATCGGTCCGAGTATCGATCCTTGTGGTACACCTTTATTGAGACTAATCCTTTCTGATACCCTAGAGGAGCCATCATTAAGGTTTAGTTTTACATATTGACAGCGATTACTCAGATAACTGTCAAACCAAGCCAGTGCGTTTTTGTCAAACCCATAATAACTCAGCTTGGACAGTAAGATATTAACATCCAGTCAGTCGAATGCCCTGGAGAAGTCAAGCAGCACAAGTATTGTGCACATCCCTTTAGCCTGGGCACACAACACATTGTCAGTGACGTCAAGCAGGGCGGTCACTGTACTTCTGCCCTTCCTAAATCCTGATTGTACATCTGGTAAAATGCTGTTACGCTCAAGGTATTCAGTTAATTGAGTACATACAGCCTTCTCTAATACTTTGGATAGACATGGCAGAATACTAATCGGTCTAAGATCTTTCAGCGCCGATGGATTTGTGTTCTTAGGCAATGGACGCACAATTGCCAACTTCCAGAGGTTAGGAAATGTAGATGTCAATATAGAAGTATTTACTAAATCTGTTATTGTGTCCAAAGTGTAAGGCAAAGTCATTATAAGCATGTTCAAACTAATACCGTCGCATCCTTCTGCATTTGATTTTAGACTATTAATAAATTTCATTATTTTATCTGAACTTATTGTTTCTATATGAAATATGGAATCGCTATACCTGTGAAATTCAAAATAAGTAAGCTGTGATAAAGTGACATGTGATGATATCGGCAAAGTTAAAAAATGCTTGTTAATTATATCTGGATCACTTAATAAAATGGGCAGTTCTACATTATTCTTAGGTAATATAGTTGATTTTAGATTTTTCCAAAGTAATTTAGGTTGTTTAATTTTATTGTTTATATTTTGTTTGAAATAGGCACATTTCTCACTATATAGTGCTTTATTTACTGTTGATTTTAAGTCTTTATAATATTCCTTCTTACTATCAGAGCCAGTTTTATGAAAATCAGCCGCAGCTTTGTCGCGCATGCGCATCATAAGCCTGACCGTGTCCGTGATCCAAGGGTAAGAGGAATGTTTGACAACAGATGTTTTTAAAGGTGCATGTAAGTTAAATAAAAGGACCATTTGTTCACTCAATGCAGTAACCTTATGGTTAATGGTACTTAGCTGTGACATTGAGCCCCACATTACACTCTGCAAGTCCAAGTCAAGGCTTGCGAGATTGATGTTTTTCAGAGGTCTGTATGTGATTGTATAGGGCTTTGGTTTGTCTCGCTGTCAACTAAATTCGCATAGCACCAAACAGTGACCATACAGGGAGCCTACATGTTCAATAGCCGTGCTTTTAGCGCGCATATCAGTGCAAACAACATCCAGCAGCGTTTTACTAGTACTTGTGAAATGAGTAGGGTCTGAAATCAACTGCGTCAAGCTAAAACCAGATATGAAAGTATTAAATTTGGAAACTTTCGTGTCAATGGTAGTCAATAAGTTTATATTAAAGTCGCCTAATAATATTAAATAGTCATAACTGGGTACTGAGCTAATTGAGTACAACAAGGCATCGAAAAAAAGATCAATATCCATCCAAGGTGGCCGATACGCCGTACTTATAACTAGTTTTTTCCCATTAAGTGTCAATGTTACCCACATTTGCTCAACAGATTTGTGCCGCGGGTCTATCGGGTGAGACCAGGTGCGGGCGTTAATATCTCGTTTAATATAAAAACCTACGCCTCCTCCCCGCGAGCGTGTGCCTTGGGGTCTAGGATTATGTCGCAACCTATATTTAGGTAATACAGGCGCCCGAGTTTCCTCCCCTACCCTCAGCCAGGTCTCATTAATAGCCAAGACATCGATATCATGTCGAGTGTGTTAGATTTGGGTCTATTCATATTAGATATTCTATATACCTATCGATATTCTTTTACTTAGAAATATATATAGAAAGTGACAGTTAATTTCTCTTGATTAGCTGCTTTATAGTCACATGTTAGAACATGACATATAGATATTAAACAAGGAAATAACTTATTCTGATGTTTATTGGGGCCAGGAGTTAACGGAGTATAAAATAATCAGTCTATGATGGGTTAAGATATATATATTTGGTAAGTAAAACAAACAGATCAAACCATATTTCGAGAAATCGCTTATATTGAAACAAATCTTATTTTCCAATGAAATAATAGCTTTTAATGATAACGAATAACAACACAAGATTCTCGATATATATAAATATTATTCAGTTACCAACATAATTCAAGTATTCATTAATTTATAGCTATACACATTAATCTAATACCTTTAAACGAGCAATTCTTGTATATATGTATATATATATATATATATATATATATATAATCAGGATCTCGGAAACGGCTCCAACGATTTCGATGAAATTTGGTATGTGGGGGTTTTCGGGGATGAAAAACTGATCTAGCTATGTTTCATTTTCAGAAAATCGCTTTTACTCGTGTTTTCCGGCTATTTTTGTTTGCATTAGAATATAAAGCTAAATTTCGCCGACATCGAGCAGATCATAATGGCACATTAGAAATCGGGTGGTCGCGAATCCAGCCGACCTCGGTTCGATACCACGTTTTTTTCAAGATTTTTAGTTTTTTTTTTAAGTTTATTTTTTATGAGAAAACGTCAAGTTTCTTCTTTTGTGAGAAAAAGTTACTTTTTTGTGAGAAAAAGTTATTTTTTTGCGAGAAAAAGTTACTTTTTTGTTAGAAAAAGTATTATAGGGAACGTGCTGTAACAATAGGCGGCAGCACTAATGCGACAGAAGAGACACTATGCGGACAGTAAAACAAACTTATCAAGGTAAAACATTCAAATTGATGGCACCCTTATGGCACCAGTTGGCAGCACCGTCTATGTGCACGTTCCCTATTGGGAGCACAGAACAGGATAAGCCGGTTGTCTGTAAAGTCGGTTTACGGACGATAGTTTAACGTGACTCACCCCTCCACCCCCTCCGGTGTTTTTGTCAAATATCTTGAAAACGGTGCATCCTACGGCAAAATCAATGAAATTTTCATCCCCCCTTTAGTACCCCCGCGCTCCCTCCCCCGCACCCCCTCCCCCCCCCCCCACCCCACCGGTGTATATAATCAGGATCTCGGAAACGGTTCCAACGATTTCGATGAAATTTGGTATTTGGGGGTTTTCGGGGATGAAAAATTGATCTAGCTTGGTCTTATCTCTGGGAAAACGCTTGGTACCGAGTTTCTGCCCGAGCAGAGCTCGGTCGCCCAGGTACTATAAAATATAAGCTATACGATAGTTATTGATATATTTACATATGAAAGATATAGAAACAAACTATAGCCATTTATTATACAAACAAGTAAGTACTTAACTGTCATGTGACCACGGCGACGGCTCGTTACAAAGTGCTTTCTACCTGGCCTAAGAAGGCCTTTTATAGGTTTGCCTTGCCGTCTAGGTGAGTCGCAAACAACTGACGTCACCAGTGTAAGACTATCGGAAAGTATCTTAATTATTATTTTGCTTGCCTTTAGAGCCAAGCATTACCTTAAATTATCAATTCCATAATTATATCTCATTTATTTACTTATTTTAGCAATATATTTTATCACCTTACATATCTAATAATATTATAATAGTTTCTATTACTTAGTATATCTAACACGGCCATACTGACATGTACTACGTTCTCGGAGTACATAGGTAAAAATCATCGAGTCAGATATAAATGTATATATTTTTTTTCATCTATAAACGTATTATTATTATAGGTAAACTTTGTGATGGAAGGATTAAATAGTCGTAAGTGGGCACAGTCACGTCAGATTCAGTCAGTCACAGATTTCTCACTGGCACCGGCTTAGCACAGCCACAGGATGACCACAGGCCCCAGCTAAGCACAGCCACAGAATTATCACAGGCCCCAGCTTAGCACAGCCACGGGTTTACCACAGGCACCGGCATAACACAGC
Source organism: Archips xylosteana (assembly GCA_947563465.1). NCBI lineage: Eukaryota > Metazoa > Arthropoda > Insecta > Lepidoptera > Tortricidae > Archips > Archips xylosteana. Next base: position 24,818 of record CANOAX010000010.1, read on the forward strand.
CACAGGATGACCACAGGCCCCAGCTAAGCACAGCCACAGAACTATCACAGGCCCCAGCTTAGCACAGCCACGGGTTTACCACAGGCACAGCCAGTACAGCCAGTTTAACAGAGTTATTGTAATATGTCGTAATTATGGGTATGATGTTTAAATCTGCAGGTCACACATGACAATCGGATAAATAATTGCTCTATAATACGAGAACTCTCAATAATTTCTACCCTTACCGCACCCGGCTATTCGCCCGCTGCCAGTGAACCGTGTTCACCCGCCGTCAGCGAATGCCTAATACCAGTAAAAGTGTTTGTTTTCAATCATAATTATTCTAATAATCCCTCACTGTGGGCGGCCAATCACCCGCTCGGCTGTCAGTGAAGCATAAATCAACTCGCCGTCAGTGATTGCCGGCCACCAGTTAAGGAATTGAAACTGATAGTTATAACAATAATTACATAATTATCATGAGTGACCTCACACTCAAAACGACCCATCTAATGTTCAAACTGTCGTTGTAATAGCAAAAGTCATTCGTCATCACAACTATGATTCATTTGTCATCGTAGTTACTTTCTCATGTTTATGCTATCCCAAATTATAATTCATCGTCACAGCCATATCAGTGTCATATCATCATCTCATATGATTACTCAAAATCATAATCACAGGATTGTAAATTCTGTAATGATCACCCTATGTAGTAAATATGACCAATCACAAAAACAATACTTTATGATAAATCACAGACCAAACTCATGTGATCCATTACTTTCAAAACAACAAATTTTACAATATAGCATCATATCTATATGCATTAACATACAAATATCAGAAAACACATTTTTTTCTCATGTTTCGTGTAATTATTAATTTTACAATGGCATGACATCCTTTATCAGCACTATTTTATTTATTTTCCCAAACATTTTATTCTTTGTTTTTATTTTTCATTTTTATACTTATGTTAATATATATCTCATGTGATGAAGTCTAAGATTTAATAAAAAAATTAAAACTACCTTGTCTGAAATTTTACAAACAAATAGCTCGGCCAAACTGACACATCCATAAATAATAAAAAAAATATTTAAAAACAATACAAATACACTGTTAACATCGAGATAAAACTGTACTGTCACTGAATTATTTTTGGTGTTCAATAAAAAACATTTGTATTGTATTGTAAGAAGTGTAAAAACGTGAGTTTTCCATCTATTTATTTCTTTTTATAATCAACGTCATTTTGTGTCAAAATAAGCAAACCGTTTAAATCATTTACATTAAGTGTTGTATGTTACGATTGTTCATAATTTTTAAAGAAAACTTAAGTATTTATTATATCACTAATAATTATCAATTTAATAATTTTAATAACATTTTGACATCGATAAAATTTTTATTTAGTTGAAATTTGTAGTATTTTTTGTTACTTAATTTAATGTAATGTAATTCAATTTAATGTAATGTAATTTAATTTCATTAAGTGTAATTTAATTTTACTGTATAACTAAATATAATGAATTATTTTAATAACCAGGTGAGATTCACCCAAGCAAAATAATACAATACTATCTACCCGTGTAGTCCACAGGAACGAAATTCCGCCATCGCTATCCTACCCTACGGAAACATTTATTATTTTGTGAGAGTAAAAAAAAACTGGACAGAGCCATTTTTTTTAAACTAAGCTGCTACCTGATTTGCATAATGCCTAATTCACTAAATTGACTAATAAAATTTTCATGGTCTCGTAATAAGTAAATATCGATTGGTCTCATTCCTAAAATAAATAAATAAATAAATGTCATGTCCGATAATGCCCAAATATCGAAATGTACATTTCTTTATATGTAATACCGAATCACAGATATGATAATCCTTCAAAATAACTTGAACTGAAAACTCCAGAATGGCAAAATATCAGTTTTAAAATGCTCAAGTATTCTTTTTCAAGCTTGCGGTTTGCGGCAATTATTATATTTGCCTGACATATCGTACCGTATCATATCGTATCGTACCGTATTGTGCTTGTTGTACTTAATCTTTTTTTTTTTTTTTTATAAGTATTTCAATGTAAGTGACCAGGACTAAAGAAAGTAGTGAAGCTAATTGTACCTACGTGAAGGTTAACTAGCTTTTTAACAGACTTCATTGAAATTTAAGTATCCTGTCAACTGGTTGTTTTGAATATACTATGTTCTGGAATAAGGGTGTTGTGAAGTCTGTTATAAGACTCAATACATTTTAAACTTCACCCCTATTAAGAACATGGTGTAATGGAAAAAAAAAATTCAACCATTCTGGGAATTTAGGCACTTTGACACTAAGTCCTTTTAAGATCTAGAAGTATTGGCAAAAGGGCAAAAAATTCCGGCATAATTCAAATTCAAATTCAAATTCAAATTCAAATAATTTATTTCAAGTAATTAACAAACTCATATTCAAAAATAAAATAATAATAATACAAAATCAAAATCAATAGAATAAAATTAACAATCATAAAATTAAAATTAAAATTAATACTTACGTTCTACCTTACTTACTACGCCGTGCCTATCACAGCAGTGCCGGATATAAGGGCAATCGTACCTCTCGGCGATCATGACTAGAACGGCGTTGCGGCTGGCCCGGACCCTACGCACGAGCGCAGCGCTGCGCGCGCGCATGCTCGCGTGAAAGCACGCCACGCGCGCCTCCGCGAACATGCCCGACGCGCTGCAGTACCGAGGCAGCCCCACCACCGCTCTAAATGCGTTATTAAACTGGACTCGAAGAGCGCCATATGCTTTCAGAGTATAATTCGCCCATAGGCTGCATGTGTAAAGGGATGTACAGTAGGCTCTGAAAAGCGTTATTTTCACATCCCTGGAGCACCTCGCAAACCTACGGGCGATCATGTTCGCTCTGACACACAGCGCCCTTCGTTCCCGCTCAATGTCAGTGTTGTCCCCAAGGTAAGATGTAACTATGTGGCCCAGATATTTAAATTGTTCCACCCTTTCCAAGGCCACCCCATTCAAAAGAATAGGTGGCACACTCTCCACGCGACGCGTGCCGGCCTCGAAGACAACATACTGACTCTTGGTCACATTGTACTGCAACCCATGGTCACACACATACCTCTCACATGACCTCAAAAGTGCCCTCAGACCACAAATTGACGCGCTCAGCAAGACCATATCGTCCGCATAGCTCAAATTATTGACACATATACCGTCAACGTGGCAGCCGATATGCTGGTTGCTGAGCTCCTCAATAAGCGCATTTATGTACAGGTTGAAGAGCGAGGGAGAAGTCAATCCCCCCTGCCTCACCCCGCACTCCAATCTGTAGTCTTCAGACATTTCCCCAGCCCATCTGACGCTATTGACCTGGTGTCCATACCAGTGCCTGAAAATATTGACTAGTTCCCGTGGAAGATTGACACTCTCTAATTTTTTCCAAAGCAACTCGTAGGACACCATGTCAAATGCCTTGGATAAATCCAAGAAACATGCATAGATGGGCGTTTTACGATCATTATAGTATCTGACGACATGCTTAAGTGACAGTATCGCACTCTCCGTTGACAAATGCGACCGGAACCCAAACTGGTTGTCATGAAGAGAGAGACACCGGCTTAACTGCACATTAAGCATCGAGTCAAACACTTTAGCTATAACGGTCGCAAGCGATATAGGCCTGTAGTTGTTTGTATCTGATAAGTCTCCAGTTTTGTTCTTCACTATAGGCACAACCACAGTCCTCATGAGGTCAGAGGGAAGATATGAGTGACTCACGCACAGTGAGAAGAACATGGCAAGTACTCGCGAGATATGTGGTCCGGCATTTTGAAGATGCTCTACACTGAGTCCATCGTGTCCAGGGGACTTACCTCTTGTCATAGACTTAATCGCTTTCTCCACCTCTTTAGCAGTAAATCTTGTCAATCCCCCTTCCACTTTGGTCTCAATGTCAAACACGCTCCTTACAGGTTCAGCCCGTGGTTGGACGCGGAAGTGACTTTTAAAAAGTTCCGCAATGTCCCTCGGTTCACTCACGCCCTGGACGCTCGCCGGGAGGCCAGGCCGAATATTAACCCTGTTGGTACCTTTCCAAAAAGCCTTAAAATCACCTTTGGTGTGTTGCTTTGCAAGATTATCCATTTTAATTTGTTCTTGGTGGTCCTGGCACCACTTAAGCCGCGATTTGAAAATCATTGATTTGATAATGTGCCCTAGTCTTATAAATAGGTAAATGAACAAACCTGTTGACGGCCAAGTAGAACACGAAACCACAGGTTGTTAGTATTTAACGGTTAAATTTAACTAATCATTTAATAGAAATTACGACACGTACGTACACTATTTTTTTTAAGCTGCTAATTACATTTAGCAACCTTTCGAAAACAATGTTGTTTCGTTGAGACACTAATAACTGTTACCACCTACGCTAATTTTTCTGAAGGTAGATGAACAAAGAATACGAAAACTGTCGTACACAGACAAATAATAAAATCTAATAAATAAAAATAAATTTGACGTTATGGTTATCAAATTTAAAATTATTACAGCTTATTTTTTCTGATGAAAAAGGTAAAGGAAACATATCTGTTCTGTTGTGGTACTGGTAAATTGAGATATGTTTTTAAATTTGTTATATTTTTTAAATGTGGAGAAATAAATTATAATAAGTATTTTTCCGTGTTCAGGAAGCGAAACTCTTTCGATTCCTGTAGTAATTTTCAGGTGCCAAAAAAAAAATAAGATCTCGTTAATTGTTCTTAAGGAAGTTATGGATTTACGTACAGTTTTTCCTGCCAAGGGAGTTCCAAATTTAGTTTTAAAATTTGCAAACAATATTAGTAGGTTCATTTCAGACTAAGGAGGTTCCAATTCAGCCAACGTTTTATTTATATCTTTTAAACTTAGCTATAACATCATGAAACTTTGTTATTATTATATTTATATTAAATAATTTTACAATAATTTTAGTATGTATTTTTTATCATGTTAGCAGGATCTGGCCATAAGACCATTCGAATTCTAAGCTAAACACAGTTTACATTATCTATGGTAAATGACTTGAAAAGTGACAATCTTTATTGGAACTATTGGAAGGTAGCCGTAATTTTATTAAATTTAAGTGTTTAGAGACTTAATTTCATTTTTAGTTTTTTTTTCCTCGCAATGTGATGAAAATCATTGTGGGTACTATACTCGCAATTTTTTCTTTTGAGAAGCAAGTAAGTATATCACTTAATTCAAATCATAATTTCCTGGCTAACTACTTCAAAGTAAAAAAAAAAACAACTTTAGCGCTGTAATATTTGCAACGAAGAAATAGATTGGTGAGTCTGTTGAAATTAATGTTAAAGGATGCCATTTAATTTTAAACATTTATACATGACAAATCCTACAATTCTAAAAATAATTTATAAGTCTAGTAGGGTACAATACCGATAGCAATGTTTTTAAAATTAACGTTTCGATTAGTTAAGCCGAAAGCTTTCCAGTATACATTTTTAAGGTTCTATTAGTTACTTAGCAAAAGTCACAATATTATAATAATGTCAATTGGGTAAATAAGATATGATTTTCGTAGACTATAATTATTGAGTAAGTAGGAATTGAACAATCATAAGATAATACCAATGGATCACCCGTATGTAACTGAATTGTGATTCTACCCTATTTTTTTGTTCACTTTAATTTGAAAATGACTTTCAGGCTTTTGCAATCGAAACAATAATTTTGTGGAAAATAAAGATATCGCAAAATAAGTGACAATGGGTCTCTTAAATCATACTGGCCTTTGTGAAGTAGGTGGTTACTCTTTTATAGTGGCAGCTCTTCTTCATTCTTCATAAAAGCTTGTAAATACTGGAGCACCACATCACGAAGCTGTCAACGTTGGTAGGACGTCAGCGCGATCGCGATGTCAACAGGACGCTGCATTATACGCCACACCAGTGTGCCGTTGATCATAATTCCGTTAAAGTGATGTGACAATGCCGTCCATGAAAAAAAAAGGTATTCATTAATAACTGAGCTAGGTACTATCCCACTTCTGATGTTAGATTTGGGTCTATTCATATTAGATATTCTATATACCTATCGATATTCTTTTACTTAGAAATATATATAGAAAGTGACAGTTAATTTCTCTTGATTAGCTGCTTTATAGTCACATGTTAGAACATGACATATAGATATTAAACAAGGAAATAACTTATTCTGATGTTTATTGGGGCCAGGAGTTAACGGAGTATAAAATAATCAGTCTATGATGGGTTAAGATATATATATTTGGTAAGTAAAACAAACAGATCAAACCATATTTCGAGAAATCGCTTATATTGAAACAAATCTTATTTTCCAATGAAATAATAGCTTTTAATGATAACGAATAACAACACAAGATTCTCGATATATATAAATATTATTCAGTTACCAACATAATTCAAGTATTCATTAATTTATAGCTATACACGTTAATATAAAATATAAGCTATACGATAGTTATTGATATATTTACATATGAAAGACTAGCTGTTGCCCACGACTCCGTCCGCGGAGAATAGTATTGGTTTGTAGTACATGCTATGTATCAGAGATGACGCTGTATGTGAAAAAAGATTTTCCCGCTTTTCTGTTGAAATTTTTCCTGAATTTTCTTTGCTATAAACCTCACGGAGCCCGAGACCTTTCCAACGAATGCAAAACCGTGGAAATCGGTTCGTGCGTTCTGGAGTTATAGCGTCAGGAAGGAAAACCCGACTTATTTTTATATAGTAGACTAGCTTTTGCCCGCGGCTTCGCTCGCGTGTACCATGAGTATTCCAAAGAACCAAGATATCAAGCAAGCAAGCATACAGGCAAGCAAGCAAGCATGCAAGCATGCAGGCAAGCATGCATGCAAGCAAGCATGCATGCACGCAAGCAAGCAAGCGTGCAGGAAAGCGTGCAAGTAAGCGAGCAAGCAAGCCCGACTAAACTTCAGGTAGATACGGTCCTTTACAGTATTTCTTTATATACAATGTTTTTCACTAAGTATTCGAAAGCGGGCACTAAAATAACCAGGTTTTTTAATAATATAAAACCTATTATTAATTTCCCCTGTCCTGCATTAGGTATAATTCAATGTTTTCTTACCTTCTACGGAAACTTGAGTAACTGGAAGCGCTGTGTACCTACTTAGCATTGATATTATACATATTATAGTATTTTGTTATGGTGTTGTGCGACCTAACCGTTAAGGAGTTATACCTTTCATCATCAGCTCATCTGAATAACCAGAAAGAATACAAATAAAGGTCTATACGTGCATATGATATTTAAAGAAACTTCCTATAACTCCTAACCGTTAAGGAGATTAACCTTCCATCATCAGCTCACCCGGATAACCTGAAAGAATACAACTATCGGTCTATACGTACCTATAATATTTGAAAAGATATCCTCAACTCCTAACCGTTAAGGAGTTTTACCTTCCATCATCAGCTCATCTACATGAGATGATGTCTACCAGACGCAAACACTTAAATAGCTTGAGAAAATATATAAAAAACGTAATGCGTGCCTACAAAATTTGAGGGTTGCCCTCGATTTCCCTAAGATCCCGTCATCAGATCCTGATTTGGTGACAATGGAACCATCTCAGGAGTATATTGTATTCATTCGAATAAAAAAATATTTTTTATAATCGGTCCACAATTGACCAAGAAATCGGCGAACATACCTACATAAAAAAATACATAAAGTGGAATGCATAATCTCCGCCTTTTTTTGAACTCGGTTAAAGAGCCCTTTGCGGCCTATTTACAATGTGAACTTATGAATTTTGAAATTTTAACTTTCTACAACATGTAAAACGCAAAATCCCGTTTTTTCCCGTTCCCGTAAGAATTTCGGGAAATGCTTTCTTAGTGCTCCCCTACACTCCCCAAGGAACCCACTTGCCAAATTTCGTCTTTCTACGACCAGTAAAACGAAAAATCCCATTTTTTCCGTTCCTGTGGGAATTTTGGAAAGTCCTCTCACAATGCTCCTCTAAACTCTCCAAGCAACCTACATGCCGAATTCAGCTTTCTACAACCAGTAAAACGAAAAATCCCGTTTTTTCCCGTTTCCGTGGGATTTTTGGAAAATCCTCTCTCAATGCTCCTCTACACTCCCTAAGCAACCTACATGCTGAATTTCAGCTTTCTATGACCAGTAAAACGAAAAATTCTGTTTTTCCCGTTTCCGTGGGAATTTTGGAAAGTCCTCTCTCAATGCTCCTCTATTCTCCCCAAACAAACTACATGCCGAATTCCAGCTTTCTACGACCAGTAAAACGAAAAATCCAGTTTTTTCCCGTTCCCGTGGGAATTTTGGAAAGTCCTCTCTCAATGCTCCGCTACACTCTCCAAGCAACCTACATGCCGAATTTCAGCTTTCTACGACCAGTAAAACGAAAAATCCCGTGTTTTCCTTATCCCGTGGGAATTTCCAAAAATCCTTAAAACAGTTTTTTACTATTATAATTACCTACTTCTATGTCAAACTTGAAGAGTCTAGTAATTATAGTTCATAGGATCCCGTTGAACTGAATATATAAATCCCGTTTTTTCCTTATCCCGTGGGAATTTGGAAAAAATCCTGAAATTAATATTTTAACTAATATAATACCTACTTGGGTATCAAATTTGAAGAGTCTAGTTATTATAGTTACTGAGATAGGGTCACTCGGAATCGAATTTATAAATCCCGTTTTTTCCCGTTTCCGTGGGAATTCCCAAAAATCCTTCCTTAGTGGATGCCTACATTGTATAAGGTATTTATGTGCAAAATTTCAAGTCTAAATCCAGTGGTTTGGGCTGTGCGTTGATATATCAACAGTCATTTAGTTTATTTAGACATTTCAACCCCATCCAGGGAGATGGTATTTTTCTCAAACATGCTATTTAATGTTTACGTTGTGTTCCTTAAAACAGGCTTCAAAATACACCGTTGCAGGCCTAGGCCGGCAATGCGATCGTCTATTGTTTCATGTCACACAGCACCATGATGTTTATAGGTCTATGGCATCATAGCATTCAGCCATTTAAAAAAAAACTATAAGCAATATTTGCGTTTTGGTTCATTATGACATTCTGCCACTACGCTTATTTAAGGTAAGGTATATGGTGATGGTGATGATAATGGTGATCTGCCTAGAGAAATATTTCACCATCAACATCATCATCACCATCATCACCATCATTATCATCATCATCATCATCATCATCATCATTCATCACCATCACCATCATCATCATCGTCACCATCATCACCATCATCATCAATCACCATTATCATCATCACCATCATCATCATCACCATTATCATCATTCATCATCATCACCATCATCATCATCATCATCATCACCATCATAATCATAATCATCATCATCATTCATCACCATCACTATCATCATCATCACCATCATCATTCATCACCATCATCATCATCATTATCATCATCACCATCATCATCATCACCATCACCACCATCATAATCATCATCATCACCATCACCACCATCATCATCATCACCATCATCATCATCATCATCATCATCATCACCATCACCATCATGATGACGACGACGACGATGATGATGATGATGATGATGATGATGATGATGATGATGGTGATGGTGCATGTTTGAGAAAAGCACTATACAAGCCTCGGCCGGAACAGGGGTTGTCGGCCTAGTATCATGCCGGCCTCGTGTACCACTCGGCCGTCAACTTAGATACTCGGCCGGCAACCCCTTAAGTCCCGGCCTCTGCAGTAATGTACTATTACGTCCGCCACGTCGGATTTTAAAACCGTTATTGTTTTCATAACCAGCGACCCGATAAACCATAGAAACAACACCCATGTTGATTTCAGACTTTGTTACCCCTTTTCCCCCTTTTAGGGGTTGAATTCTCAAAAAACCTGAAATACGTGTTTACTCATTTATCATTAGGAGTACTTCTGTGAAGTTTCGAATAAAATAGTCGAACGAATCTTGTTTCCCCATACAAACTTTGGACCTCCGTTTCACCCCCTTAGGGAGTGAATTTTGAAAAATCCTTTCTTAGTGCACCCCTAGACTTTATAAGGAACCTACATGCCAAATTTGCAATCTCTAGGCCCACTGGTTTGGGCTGTGCGTTGATATGTCAGTCAGTCAGTCAGTCAGTCAGTCATTCAGTCAGTCAGTCAGTTTCTTCTTTTATATATATAGATAATAACAGAGCGTATGTTATGACAGTTCGAGCGTTCGATGACCTCCTAAATAAGTGTGATTTGATATTAATTTAGGCTTCATTCTAAAGTATTTCATAAGCAAATCATCTACTGCATGCACGATCTTACCCGTTAATTTATTTATAATATCCCACATTTTTTTGGGATTTCTGTAGTTTACAACAATATCTTTTTTAATTGAATTATTTCTAGCCCTAGTTATTAATTTATTTACCCTATTTCTATACTTTTTATAAATTAATTCATTATGTCTATTATTAGTGTCACTCAGATACAATTTTAGTAATTCGCCCTTTTTCTTTGACATATTAACTAGCTTCTCAGTTATCCACTTACAATTATTAATGTTTTTATAAGGAATTATATTTTTTTTATATTTACTTTTTTTATATATTTCCTCGAATGTATTATTTATAAAACTTAAAATATCATTAGGTTCATCCATACAATAAACGGGGCTCCAATTCACTTTAGTAAGTTCCTGTCTTATAATGTTGTCATCAAACTTGGTTATAGGCGCACACTTACAATGTATAATGGGGTCGTGGCTGATAAGAGCTAAACCAGTTATGTAATGGTCGGCGAGCGCATTTCTCACAACAGCTGAGCGCACGGAGTGATTCACACTCCTACCACCCAGTCCGCCGTTCAGATCGCGGATGAATATATGATCAATACATGACCTTGAGGTGCTTTTTTGGGTTGTCTCTACTCTAGTGTATTGTGATATACAACAATCAAAACCCAGTTCATTTAAAGAATTAAGATAGGAACTTACCAAAGGGGTTGCGTCTTTAATATCTAAGTTACAGTCACCAACAACCAGACAGTTATTTTTACAAGAATTTTTTTTCAAGATTTTTTCTAATTCACTTATGAAATCGCGTTTATTCAGATTCGGGGGTCGATAGATAGCACACAGGTCTGATTTATACCCGGATTCTAATATCACTTCACCAAATAAGCACTCAAAATTTCGCGTGGACAATGGTCTTTTTATAAATGAAACTGATTTATGCGCGTACACCATAATGCCGCCTCCTCTTCGTTGGTTTCGCAACTCCGAGTACATGTTATAATTTTCTATCCCAAACAAATTTTTTGTCGAATCGGTGACGTTAACTTCAGTGACTATTACGAGATGTATAGTTATCGGGCAGGTTGCAATTACAAATTCCAGCTGTGCATGATTTTTAATTATCGATCTCAGATTTACATGAAGAAGCAACAGTTTATTGTCTTTCGGCGATATATCTGATGTGTAATCAATCCATGAATCATGACTAGTTTCCGTTATATTTGGGGTGCAATTATCCATTAGTAAATAAGTATAAGAGTTGTCCAGCTGACTTAAACATCTTGTGTGTTGAATATAAAGACACAATAGGTAGGTTTATCACAGATAATTAAATAGCAACATACCTCATTTTTTCAGTAGCTCCTTCTTGATGGAGTCAATGTCATTAGCCGATCTCACATAGAATATTTTTTTATCCCCCTCCGATTTACGTACCATTATTAAACCGTCTTTGCACCACACATACTTGCATAACGCCTTTTCTTTTAGGTCTGTTTTTGTTTTCCACAGTAGGTATGCTGTCGTAGGGCTTAACACGGCACGCACGTAGATCTTAGTGTTATTGCTGTCTTCTTCGTCACTCCACAGGTCACGCATGCTCATGTTGGTTTGTTTCGCGGCACGCAGCCAGGACTCACGGCTGCCCTCTCGTAAGGTCACAGCGATCGGCGCGTCCGCAGCGGCGCGCGCGGCCTTCGCCGAGTCCCGGTGTGATGCTTTCTTTTTTCTATAGCATTTTATAACCTGCTCCTGTTCTTGGCCGAGTAATTGGCAAACCCGTGTAGTTATTTGTTTAATATTTTCATTGTCCCGCTCCATGATGCCGCAGATCTCAATGTCGTTCGATGATTGAACATTCTCAAATCTATTTATCTTTTGCTCAATTACACCGTTTCTTAGCTCCAAATTTTTGTACATATTTACCAAATTCTTACACTGATTTTCACATATTTTTAACCGGGTTTCGTATTCCTCGATTTTTTCTTCATACTCGTCAATTTTGTCCGAGTAAAATTTGAGGGTAGGTATCTTGAAGTTCTCCTCGTATTATTTCTCTAACGGTTTCTCGCATACCCCGGACTTCTTTTCGTATCTCTTGTAGCAAACTGGATTGCTCTTTCATCTTAAGACTTATAGGTACCTACGTACATACGGCGAGTCCGTTTGTCGCGGGTACAACAATGAATAGTCAATCACTACACGTAGGTACACTATGTTTATTGCCAAAGTAGTATAAGCACAATATGGGTTAGGTACAACAGTTTAGATGCAACAAGAGGAAGAAATGAATTAACGTAAGCGCGAAAGGAGGCGGGGTTAGGAGAGAGCGGCGTGCGTCCTGTGTGCGAGTTAGCGGGCGACTGGAGCAGGAGGCCGGCGTGACCGGCGTCTGCGCGGGGTGCGCAGGAGCCGCGGCCGCGCGGCGAAGCGGGACATTTCTACGGTACGATTTCCGCGACGACCGCCTTCCGACGCGACGATCGGCTACGTACGAGGTAAGTGCTGTTTGATGTTAGTTTGCCTTATTTGTTTGCTTTAATACGTATTATCTTTTCTTGCAGGTGCGACGCCAACGCCACACCAGTCCCCTCCAGAGACCATCAAGGGCGATAGTGTTTTGGAAGGTGTACTTCTCTCCCGGATCGTGTTGTTTTCACGACTTTTTTGTTTATAGGTGGTGTTGGTGGCTGTGTTCTTTCATCGGTCATCGGGCTGCTCTCGTCTGTAAGTATGAATGCTGGTTTGAGTCTGTCGATCGTGACCGTTGTTGGTTTGCCCTTTATTAGTAGCGTATAGACTTTTTCGTTTCTTTTCAGCACTTCGTATGGGCCTTTGTAGGCTGGTTGCAGGGCTCCTTTGACGGCGTCTTCTCTGAGGTAAACATGAGTGGTGGTAGATAGCTCTTTGAAAACGAATATTTCTTTTTTGCAGTGCCGTGAAGCCGGTTTCGGTTGCATTGTTTTAGCGATCACTCGGAGACGTGCTACAAAATCTGTTAGGTCTGTGTTAGTGCTTGCGGATGGATGTAACAGCTCCCCAGGTAATCTGAGAGGTTCGCCGTATAAGAGTTCTGCCGATGATGCTTGTATATCTTCCTTGAATGCGCTGCGGATCCCAAGCAACACCAGCGGTAGTGACTCTGTCCATTTTGTTTGTGAGTGACAGACTATGGCGGCCTTTAGTTGTCTGTGTAATCTTTCGATCATTCCGTTACAGGCTGGGTGATAGGCCGTTGTATGTCTGTGTTGGAACCCGGCCATTTCTGAGAGGTGTTTAAAAAGTGAGGATTCAAATTGTTTGCCTCTATCGGTTACGATGTTGGTGGGGCAGCCGAAGCGTGCTATCCAGCTGGAAATCAACGCCTTAGCTACCGTTTCTGCTGTTATGTCTTGGATTGGAACTGCTTCTGGCCATCGTGTGAATCGGTCTATGGCGGTCAAGCAATATCGGTAGCCTTCTGATACTGGTAAGGGTCCAATCAAATCGATATGCACGAACATAAATCTGGCGTGAGGAAGTCGGAATGTGCTCAGTGGTGAAGATACGTGCCGCGTCACCTTTGAACGCTGACAGGCGTGGCAACTCCTTGTCCATTCTCGGCAATCCTTTTTAATGCCCGGCCAAATAAAGCGTTGAGTTACTAATTTTATAGTCGAGTTTGCGCCTGGATGGCTCAGAGAATGTAGACTTTCGAATATTTGCTTTCTCATAGTTTTAGTGACATACGGTCTCACATTTTGGCCCTCGAAGTCGCAGTACAGTTCCGTATTAGTGCCTGGAAGTGCGATTTTTTTTAGGCTGAGGGAGGTTTTGCCGTCTATGAGTTCTTTTAGTTCGGGATCTGTAGTCTGCGATTTAGCCAGTGCTTCCAAGTGTACAGGCTGCGCTAACTCTTCTACTCTGGAAAGAGCGTCAGCCACGACGTTATCTTTTCCGGATATATGTTTTATCTCTGTTGTGAATTGGCTAATATAGTCTAAATGTCGATACTGGCGCGGTGAACATTTGTCCTTGCGTGTGTTGAATGCGAAGGTGATGGTTTTGTGGTCAGTATACACGGTAAAGTGCCTGGCCTCTAGCATGTGTCTGAAATAGCGTATCCCCTCATAAATCGCTAAGAGCTCCCTGTCATAGGGGGAGTATTTCTGTTGCGATGGGCTGAGTTTTCGGCTGATAAAGGCGAGTGGCTCCCAGTCATGGCCCTTGTATTGTTGGAGGGCTGCGCCGATAGCCGTATCGGAAGCATCCGTGACGAGTGCGATTTTTGCGTTTAGGTCTGGATGCGCCAGGAGTGCGGCTCTGCATAAACTTTCTTTGGATTTTTCGAACGCCACAAGGGTGTCTCCTTCTATGCTTACAGGGTGTGAGCCTTTGACGGAATCTGTTAGCAGGAAGTTTAGTGGGGCTTGGATCTTTGCAGCGCCCGGGATGAACTTCCTATAAAAATTCAACATCCCTAGAAATCGTCTCAATTCCCTTACAGTTTTCGGCACTGGAAACTCTTTGATGGCCTCAACTTTTTCGTTTAGTGGTTTTATTCCAGCTGATGATACGCTATATCCCAGAAAAGTTACGGCTGGTGCTCCGAAAACGCATTTGGATGTATTGATTACTATCCCGTATTCTCGAAGTTTGGTGAACAGCTGCTGAAGGTGTTTTTCGTGGGTCTGCTCGTCTTGTGAGAACACTAAAAAATCATCTAGATAGGCGTAACAGAAGTCCAGACCTCGGGTGAGCTCATCTACGAAACGCTGGAACGTTTGGCCGGCGTTACGCAGACCAAACGTCATAAATGGGAACTCATATAGACCGAATGGTGTTGTGATTGCGGTCTTTGGTATGTCGCTTGGGTTCACCGGAATCTGGTTGTATGCTTTTACCAGGTCTATCGTCGAGAATATGTGACAGCCGGATATATGATGTGTAAAGTCTTGAATATGGCGGATGGGGTAGCGGTCTGGGATAGTGCGGGCGTTCAGCATCCGATAGTCACCACATGGTCGCCATCCGTTGTCCTTTTTTGAAGCGAGGTGCAGAGGTGACGACCATGGACTTTCCGAGGGTCTTGCGGTGCCATTTTTCAGCATATCCTCGACTTCTTTTTTGGCTATCTTTAACTTGTCTGGCGCTAGTCTTCGAGGTGAACAGCTGACTGGTGAGCCCGTTGTGGTCCTAATGTGGTGGACCGTGTTGTGCGTCGTTTTGTGAACTCCAGCTGGGCGTGTTATCTCTGGGAACTTGCGGAGTAGTTCGTGATATCTAGAGTTACTTGCGATGGTCTTGACTGAAGAGATGGTGTGTGACTGCGATACTGGTATTGCCGATGTTGCCGTTGCTGTTGTGCTGTCTATGAGGCGTTTGTTTCGACAATCAACTACAAGACCATAAAAGGATAAGAAGTCAACGCCGATGATAGCCTTGGTGACGTCTGCAACGGTGAAGCGCCAAGTATATTCACGCTTTAGACCAAGGTTGAGTTTGAGTTGCACAGATCCGTAAGTGTAAATGGGGGACCCATTGGCAGCAAAAAGTTGGTAGCTACTCCTAGGCCGGCGTTCTTGGAGTGCAGTGCGAGGAAAGACACAAAGGTCACTGCCGGTATCTACCAGGAATTGTATCTTGCTGCTGCAGTCCGTCACAAACAGGCGACCAGGTATAAAATGACAGTCATTTGTCGCCATTATTGACTGTCTTGGTAGTTTTCCTGTTTGAAGTCACAGGGTTTTACGCACTTCGTAGCTTTTTTCCCGAATTTGAAATGGAACCAGCAGGTTGGGAATCTTCTATAGTTGGACTGTGATCTTCTGTTACTGCTGCCGCCACTGCTGCTGGTTTTTGATCGCGAGCTGCGGCCACGTGTTGAGAGTGCTTCCACTTGCTGGGTCAGGGCTTCCAGTTGCTTAGCCATTGATTCTAAGACCGGTGTGGATGTTTGAGCTGCGGCTACTTGTGGTGTTGCAGGGACTATGTCGAAAACCCTATCTGCCAAGTCTGCTAAGTCTTGTAGGCTCATTTTGGGCTGTGATGCGATCACGGTTTGTATGTTGCTCGGAAGGCGACTTGTCCACATTGCGAGGATAAACTCTTCCGGTACTTTCGGTCCTGCCAGGTGCTGCATGTGTCTCAAAAATTGTCCTGGTCGGCGATCACCCATTTCTTCGGTTAACATTAATTGTTTTACTTCTTTTTCTCTCGTCACTGATAAACGCTTTATAAGTTCGCTCTTAATTTTTTCGTATTTTCCCTTTGCCGGGGGAGAAATGATAATGTCTTTTACCTCTGCTGCGTATCTGTGTTCTAGGTTTGATTGTACGTAGTAGTATTTGGTGTCGTCGTCTCTGATCCCGGCAAGGGCAAAATTTCCCTCTAATTGAGCGAACCATACTGCCGGTTCTTCGGGCCAAAATGGTGGTAGCCGGACTGCGACACGACAAATGTCGTGAGGTGTAAATGTCCCCATTGATTCCGGCTTCGGGCCGGGCGCGCGGCCATCGTCGTTATTTCCAGAGTTTTCTCCGTCGGACATTATAAATTGGGTTGCTTACTGTTTTCTTTGTTTATGTTCTTCGGGGTCACCAGTATAGGTACCTACGTACATACGGCGAGTCCGTTTGTCGCGGGTACAACAATGAATAGTCAATCACTCCACGTAGGTACACTATGTTTATTGCCAAAGTAGTATAAGCACAATATGGGTTAGGTACAACAGTTTAGATGCAACAAGAGGAAGAAATGAATTAACGTAAGCGCGAAAGGAGGCGGCGTTAGGAGAGAGCGGCGTACGTCCTGTGTGCGAGTTAGCGGGCGACTGGAGCAGGCGGCCGGCGTGACCGGCGTCTGCGCGGGGTGCGCAGGAGCCGCAGCCGCGCGGCGAAGCGGGACATTTCTACGGTACGATTTCCGCGACGACCGCCTTCTGACGCGACGATCGGCTACGTACGAGGTAAGTGCTGTTTGATGTTAGTTTGCCTTATTTGTTTGCTTTAATACGTATTATCTTTTCTTGCAGGTGCGACGCCAACGCCACAGACCTTCTATTTCAGCCTCCTCCTCGTCATCTTGGGGGTCGGGTAAGATTACAGAGATTCGTTTCGGCTTACCACCGCTCGTAGTCACACAACGGTTACACTTCCAATCGACGGAATCGGTCGTGGATAAAGCACATAACTGCTCATTAGACAATGAAGCACACAAACCATGCAGCCACTTGTTGCATTTATTGCACTGCACACCCGGATTTTTTTTTCCCACTGTTTTCGTACACTTGGCGCACTTCGCCATTACCGATATCCGTGCTTGCGAAATGCAGCGATCGTATTTTTTTTAAGTAGGTCACGTCCTTCCGCTATCGGCGCGAGCGAGCAACTGAACTTTTGTTATATTATATGCAAGTGTTAATTTTTAAGGATATTAATGTAATTTTTATTTTTCACGCCTGAAACACAGGATCATCCTAGTTCAGGCATATGTGTTTCTTTTTCCTATAAGTCTCCTAGATAAATTGTATTGTATTGTAAGAAAGTATTTTGAATTAAGATTATTTATTTATTTTTATTATTTAAATCGATGGGTGCCGGTGAACCGAAATTTGGAACTGCCAGAGTTAAGCCCTCTGCAAGCCGAAGAACCGAATTATTTAAAGTAAGTGCAGGCAGGTGACCAATTAAATTTTTCATACTAACCACCGGAGTAGTAACCATAGGAAACCGCTTAGTAACCGGAGAGAAGGTCAACAAACCCTTCCCACAAATACCGATAGCCTTTGTATTACCAATACCCCGAATATGGTTGTCCGGTGGCTCTAGCCGTAATCCTAGCCTGCGAGCTAAATCCGAAGTTATTAAAGACCCCTGCGAGCCTACATCCAGTAACGCCCGAACTTCAATACCCTTATCTAAATCTGAATTAAAATAAACTTTTACTAAAGCCGTGGGCAGTAACACTGTTACTGGAAGTAGCCCCGGGGCAGTATGACCGAGAGAAACCGTATCCTATGGTCTAGTATACTGCTGGTCGTGACGACGAGCAGTATCCCTTTCGCCATGATGACGTTGGTCATGACCATCACGAACCTGATCCTCGCCCTGGTCATACTCTCTCCGCTGTTGAGTCTGATGAGGAGACCATGGTTGAGTGTGAGACGGATTCATTCTTCGTCCAGACCGAGAAGGCGAGCCACGATGTGACCGAGAAGGAGAGCCACGGTGTGACCGTGGTGGATCCGAACCAATATGACCCCCGCCCGTGTGGGCCGGTGACCGCTCAGCCGAACGTCGCTGGTTAGGATGGCCCTGATGAGAACCGGGCCGATTAAAACACAATAAGGGATAATGTTTTCTACTCCCACATGATACACAATTGGGAACCCTATTACAATATTCATATCCATGTGGTCCGAGGCAAAAGAAAAAAAACCGATTTTTCTGCAAATAATCCTTCCGAGCATATGGGGACATTGCTTTGAAATCCGAACAATGTGGAAGATTCCGATGGTCACGATCTCCACAAAAGCCACAAGGCTGGATGAGTGTCACTCCTGTGAACCGTGGTGCCCTACGACGTGGCCTAGATGGACTCGCAACAGGCTCTTGAACGGAATGCCCAGGGTCAGCCCTGGCACACTCCAACAATCGACATTCTACCTCGAGAAATTCCTGTAAATCCGAAAATGTTGGAATGGTCTCCGCTTCATTCCCACACTTTTGCTCAAACAGTGTCTTGAGATTAGTAGGCAATTTTGCCAGACAGATATGGACAAGTAGAAAGGACCACTCAATGACAGGAAAACCCAGACGCTCCAATGAGTTGATTACCATAATGATTGGATTGAGAAATTGTGCCCGCAGACCGATAAGTTTGGGTGACACAGACGGCAGGTTAAGGATTTGGTCCACATGCACGTCTGCCAGCCGACGGGTATTTTGGTACCTTTTCATTAAAAGTTCCCTTGCAATTTGGTAACCCTCATCCGATATCCGCAAATGTTGGATCAAACCCCGAGCCTCACCGAAGAGGCACGACATGAGATAGGCCAACTTTTGAGCCCCCGATAAGTCCGAACGTGAATCCACCAAACTATCAAACAAATTATTGAATCCCACCCATTGGTCAATTGCCCCAGCATAGGACGGTAATTGTAATGTTGGCAACCGAGATAATAGTCCATCTGACTCCGACCGGCTTGAATCCGACTTACTATCTGACCTATCAATAGTTTGTTCATATTGGAAATTCGCCTCCATTAGCTTATCGAAAGCCTCTAAACCGCGCGTATACTCAAGGCGACATGCAGCAAGAATTTCCGCCTGGGCTTGCACGTCCAAATCCGCTAGTTCGATAATCCGTTGAAATGACTCTTCAAATTTTAAAAATTCCGTATTTACCATTAATAGGCGCATTTTCAATCGACCCGCATACTCCGATCGCGTAATAAGGTCCGCACTATCGATCAACCATTGTAATTTAACTTTAAATACCGAGAAATTATATTTAAACGACATCGCAATGTTTATCAATTCACTCACCGAAAATAAGCAATTAAATCCGTATATTACTTGTCAATCAGAAAACACCGAATGTTGTACGTATTACGCAAGCCGAAATTCACTTATTCACTTCACTATTTCACTTAAACACTTTATTTAAACCGTAAATTAAACACCGACTGTGGTGTTTAGCACTTGGGATATAAATAAAACAACTGTTGCTTGGTGTCTAGGTAGCACGGGGTAGAAGCAGCGTCCGTTCTGTGCCAGGGCTGAGCTCGGACTGCCGTGCGGGGCGCTGCCCCCACCCTTTACTTATTTATTTATGATCAATAATTAATATAATTAAATAAATTCACATAAATATAACTAGCAATGCCACATCTCTTCCTTTTTCCAATCACTTTAATTTATAATTGACCCCTCGTGACCCTCAAGGGGTGGATACACTGGCTCGCTCGCCCACTCACACGCAGCAATGACTCGCGGCCGCTCTCGCCCGTGGCTCTCGTGTGACTGACGCGGCACCCTGGTTGTGGTGTGCCCGAGACAGCGTGTATCTATTTATGTATAGACACTACCACAAACTACATCACTCATGACCGTCCGTCTCCGACACGGCCATCCTGCGCAGACACACGTCCTCGTGTGTTTACTCTGAAACAATAGGACCATAGCACAGTATACCGTTCGGTCATACCTGACACTATCTACCACGTACGTAATTGCGTAAAACGCCATCGCTTATACTCTCATTTAACTAATATCACACAACATAATGATTGGCGGCAGCATTATAGCCCCTTATTACGTACTTAGTATCTGTTAACAGGCTAATCACTAAATGCAAGAGCGTTATGTACCATCACCATTTTGCATTTTGCAGCCTATTTACTCTACGGACTCATTAATCACAAAAATCAACAAAAGAGGTATCCCGTAGGGCTATTTAGTCTCCCACACTACGCGCATCCCCACGGGATCGCTGAGTCAACTCCATGACTCTACATAAAATCCCAGTCGGAACCATAATTTCAGGAATCCGTCTATTTTATCAAATAGCTTACAACACAAATAAAACTATCCACACGATTTGTGTTATACACACAATACGAATGTTTGCTCTCGGGTCTTGGGTGTTTAATATGTATGTAAGTATGTATCTATCTATATAAGTATGTTTATCCATTGCCTAGTACCCATGACACAAGCTTTGCTGAGCTTACTTTGGGACTAGGTCAATTGGTGTGAATTGTCCTGTGATATTTATTAATATTATTAATTAAAAATCTTCCATTCATTCAACTACTACAATTTTGCACAAATTAATTAGACTTCTACATTTAATGGGCATGGAGAAAGAAAAGAAAGAGTTATGTACCATTCACCATAAACAATAAATCTAAGACCACCCAAGTAATCACTCCAACAGCACGGCTCTCACAGCCGAACAGCTAGCACCAGCTGCTATACGCGCGTCCACCTGGACCTCAGCGCACGTGTGCATCATCCACTGACTACACACTACGGTCCCTCGGACCACAACCTCCACCAGACCAAACGCGCACCGCGCACCCACGGACTAACGGGTTTCCCCATGAGTTGCCGATTTCTACCGGGCTACGACTACGTTATGGCTACATACTGGCATAGTCGACTCAATACGGCTGTTAGAGTACCCACTTGAGCTCTATCATCCCAGAAATCCCTCGTCTACTTCAAATGGCACATGAATCTCTGGCATACTCTTTAACCTATCGTGCTTAGAGTTTAAACCTACCCGAAAGGGGTTTAAAAACACAGTTGTGACATATGTGGGTTGACTTAGAAATGCGCCTTACAATGTGCGGGAAGATTATAATCTTTCAGGCTCTGATTAACGCATCAAGGCAAACGTGTGTTTTTACTATGAGCTGTAGACCCCAAGTACCAGATTTTCCAACAGTACGTTCAAATTGATTCGTCACTCACTGGTATCAAATGAAATCCACTAGCACAATCTCATTTAGAAAATAATTTGGCATCATGTAAACGGGAAATCTGATCCGAAATTAATGGCAATAGGTATCTGTCCGGCACAGTCTTTTTGGTTACTTCGTGGTAACACATACGTTTGTTACAGTCTTGTTTCTCAATTAGAAGCACGGAGCTTGCGAATGGCGATTGAATCGATTTTAATTATGTTAGCGTCTAAAAGTTAGTTTACACGTTTGCACATTACCTTATGTACCCTCGGTAGGGAACCACTTGCACGGTCGCTTTTGTACGGTACGACTCGGATCAACTAAGCGAATCTCGCACTGTCATACGGGTAGTTGGAAAACGTGTAGTAAAATAATTTCACCAACGAGAACTGTTAAGGCTGCACCGAGCTTCTTGTGCTAATAGATTTTAGGCATACTATGCACTCGTGTACCTGTGCGTGAGAGTATTTAGAATCAAGCCGTGCGTAAGCACAAGCGACACAAATTCCCCGTCCGATGGCCGAAGAAAAACTACGCTACGGACCAGGGGGAAACACGAAAGTCACGACCAGTACAGTATTTACGCAGTAATTACCCCGTACTAAGGATTTATTTTATTTTTAGAGAAGACTTTGGATTTTTCCTATCGAGCAAAAGTAAAACCTTAAATATCTTACACATGAATTTCAGAACTATCGCTTTGCTAGTAATGATACGGCAAGGGGTTAAATGAATGCAATAAATGCGCTAAAAGCTCGTTAGGGCCAGACCCTATAATCGCGCCGCGATTAAAACCTTTGCTCAAAATTTCGTGGTCTATCAGCATATCGCTATTGATGTACGTGTCAGGTAAAACATGAAATGAGATTTCGGTCGGGTAGTCACAAATCTCAACAAGGCACACAATTTGTTCGGTACTATCTATCAAATACCTACTCCTTATTACTACCAGGTACTTTAATTTACTTTATCTGACTTTACTAGGTAGACCCAACAATAAAATTCACGACTATCGAGCGTAACAGACTGTAGTTTACCACTGACTGACTATACCCCTGCATTGCCTCTGTCGAGCAACATAGCTAGGACACATTCGATCAGTCCCATGCTTCTTTTTTCTCTACTAATTTGTTTCTAAATTTTGAGGGTACTTTAGTGTCGTCAGAATCAAATGTTATGTTGAATTTAGTAGTGTCACAGATATTAATGATCCTAGTTCGATAGAATAATAGTTTATCTGAAGTCATACTCACCAGTAAGCTTAAGGATAGCACTTCATAATATAATATCCTACCATAATGTTATGGAGTATAAGCAATGAACACATAATATATATGAAAAACAATTTCACAGGGATGTCGCTGGTGTCAATAAAACTTGAACCGGAAGTACTACAAATTGAAGTTTGCTCTATACCGGTTAAGACAACTGAACTAAATACAACGCTTTCCTCTAACTTTTCATTTTTATATATTCAAATTAAATACTTATCCTGTGATTTACTTTTTATTTCTTGATTACAACCCAAAACACCGTTAGTTTTCTTTACACACTTTTCCCGACAGCTGTCATTTAAAAACTCGTTAACCCAGGTTAACCACAGACACAACACTCGTCCCTTTTTTTTTAGATCTCTATTTAGGTACAACCCACAGACACAACATTCATGCGTGTGTTAGATTTAGGTCTATTCATATTAGATATTCTATATACCTATCGATATTCTTTTACTTAGAAATATATATAGAAAGTGACAGTTAATTTCTCTTGATTAGCTGCTCTATAGTCACATGTTAGAACATGACATATAGATATTAAACAAGGAAATAACTTATTCTGATGTTTATTGGGGCCAGGAGTTAACGGAGTATAAAATAATCAGTCTATGATGGGTTAAGATATATATATTTGGTAAGTAAAACAAACAGATCAAACCATATTTCGAGAAATCGCTTATATTGAAACAAATCTTATTTTCCAATGAAATAATAGTTTTTAATGATAACGAATAACAACACAAGATTCTCGATATATATAAATATTATTCAGTTACCAACATAATTCAAGTATTCATTAATTTATAGCTATACACGTTAATATAAAATATAAGCTATACGATAATTATTGATATATTTACATATGAAAGATATAGAAACAAACTATAGCCATTTATTAATTATACAAACAAGTAAGTACTTAACTGTCATGTGACCACGGCGACGGCTCGTTACAAAGTGCTTTCTACCTGGCCTAAGAAGGCCTTTTATAGGTTTGCCTTGCCGTCTGGGTGAGTCGCAAACAACTGACGTCACCAGTGTAAGACAATCGGAAAGTATCTTAATTATTATTTTGCTTGCCTTTAGAGCCAAGCATTACCTTAAATTATCAATTCCATAATTATATCTCATTTATTTACTTATTTTAGCAATATATTTTATCACCTTACATATCTAATAATATTATAATAGTTTCTATTACTTAGTATATCTAACACGGCCATACTGACATGTACTACGTTCTCGGAGTACATAGGTAAAAATCATCGAGTCAGATATAAATGTATATATTTTTTTCATCTATAAACGTATTATTATTATTATAGGTAAACTTTGTGATGGAAGGGTTAAATAGTCGTAAGTGGGCACAGTCACGTCAGATTCAGTCAGTCACAGATTTCTCACTGGCACCGGCTTAGCACAGCCATAGGATGACCACAGGCCCCAGCTAAGCACAGCCACAGAATTATCACAGGCCCCAGCTTAGCACAGCCACAGGTTTACCACAGGCACCGGCATAGTACAGCCACAGTATGACCACAGGCCCCAGCTAAGCACAGCCACAGAATTATCACAGGCCCCAGCTTAGCACAGCCACGGGTTTACCACAGGCACAGCCAGTACAGCCAGTTTAACAGAGTTATTGTAATATGTCGTAATTATGGGTATGATGTTTAAATCTGCAGGTCACACATGACAATCGGATAAATAATTGCTCTATAATACGAGAACTCTCAATAATTTCTACCCTTACCGCACCCGGCTATTCGCCCGCTGCCAGTGAACCGTGTTCACCCGCCGTCAGCGAATGCCTAACACCAGTAAAGGTGTTTTCAATCATAATTATTCTAATAATCCCTCACTGTGGGCGGCCAATCACCCGCTCGGCTGTCAGTGAAGCATAAATCAACTCGCCGTCAGTGATTGCCGGCCACCAGTTAAGGAATTGAAACTGATAGTTATAACAATAATTACATAATTATCATGAGTGACCTCACACTCAAAACGACCCATCTAATGTTCAAACTGTCGTTGTAATAGCAAAAGTCATTCGTCATCACAACTATGATTCATTTGTAATCATAGTTACTTTCTCATGTTTATGCTATCCCAAATTATAATTCATCGTCACAGCCATATCAGTGTCATATCATCATCTCATATGATTACTCAAAATCATAATCACAGGATTGTAAATTCTGTAATGATCACCCTATGTAGTAAATATGACCAATCACAAAAACAATACTTTATGATAAATCACAGACCAAACTCATGTGATCTATTACTTTCAAAACAACAAATTTTACAATATAGCATTATATCTATATGCATACAAATATCAGAAAACACATTTTTTTCTCATGTTTCGTGTAATTATTAATTTTACAATGGCATGACATTCTTTATCAGCACTATTTTATTTATTTTCCCAAACATTTTATTCTTTGTTTTTATTTTTCATTTTTGTACTTACCTATGTTAATATATATCTCATGTGATGAAGTCTAAGATTTAATAAAAAAATTAAAACTACCTTGTCTGAAATTTTACAAACATATAGCTCGGCCAAACTGACACATCCATAAATAATAAAAAAATATATTTAAAAACAACACAAATACACTGTTAACATCGAGATAAAACTGTACTGTCACTGAATTATTTTTGGTGTTCAATAAAGAACATTTGTATTGTATTGTAAGAAGTGTAAAAACGTGAGTTTTCCATCTATTTATTTCTTTTTATAATCAACGTCATTTTGTATCAAGATAAGCAAACCGTTTAAATCATTTACATTAAGTGTTGTATGTTACGATTGTTCATAATTTTTAAAGAAAACTTAAGTATTTATTATATCACTAATAATTATTAATTTAATAATTTTAATAACATTTTGACATCGATAAAATTTTTATTTAGTTGAAATTTGTAGTATTTTTGTTACTTAATTTAATGTAATGTAATTCAATTTAATGTAATGTAATTTAATTTCATTTAGTGTAATTTAATTTTACTGTATAACTAAATATAATGAATTATTTTAATAACCAGGTGAGATTCACCCAAGCGGAATAATACAATACTATCTACCCGTGTAGTCCACAGGAACGAAATTCGGAAACATTTATTATTTTGTGAGAGTAAAAAAAAAACTGGACAGAGTCAATTTTTTAAACTAAGCTGCTACCTGATTTGCATAATGCCTAATTCACTAAATTGACTAAACAAATTTTCATGGTCTCGTAATAAGTAAATATCGATTGGTCTCATTCCTAAAATAAATAAATAAATAAATGTCATGTCCGATAATGTCCAAATATCGAAATGTACATTACAACGAAAGAAACATTTCTTTATATGTAATACCGAATCACAGATATGATAATCCTTCAAAATAACTTGAACTGAAAACTCCAGAATGGCAAAATATCAGTTTTAAAATGCTCAAGTATTCTTTTTCAAGCTTGCGGTTTGCGGCAATTATTATATTTGCCTGACATATCGTACCGTATCATATCGTATCGTACCGTATCATATCGTATCGTACCGTATTGTGCTTGTCGTACTTAATCTTTTTTTTTTTTTTTTTTTTATAAGTATTTCAATGTAAGTGACCAGGACTAAAGAAAGTAGTGAAGCTAATTGTACCTACGTGAAGGTTAACTAGCTTTTTAACAGACTTCATTGAAATTTAAGTATCCTGTCAACTGGTTGTTTTGAATATACTATGTTCTGGAATAAGGGTGTTGTGAAGTCTGTTATAAGACTCAATACATTTTAAACTTCACCCCTATTAAGAACATGGTGTAATGGAAAAAAAAATTCAAACATTCTGGGAATTTAGGCACTTTGACACTAAGTCCTTTTAAGATCTAGAAGTATTGGCAAAAGGGCAAAAAATTCCGGCATAATGTGCCCTAGTCTTATAAATAGGTAAATGAACAAACCTGTTGACGGCCAAGTAGAACACGAAACCACAGGTTGTTAGTATTTAACGGTTATCTTTAACTAATCATTTAATAGAAATTACGACACGTACGTACACTATTTTTTTTTTTAAGCTGCTAATTACATTTAGCAACCTATCGAAAACAATGTTGTTTCGTTGAGACACTAATAACTGTTACCACCTACCCTAATTTTTCTGAAGGTAGATGAACAAAGAATACGAAAACTGTCGTACACAGACAAATAATAAAATCTAATAAATAAAAATAAATTTGACGTTATGGTTATCAAATTTAAAATTATTACAGCTCTTTTTTTCTGGTGAAAAAGGTAAAGGAAACATATCTGTTCTGTTGTGGTACTGGTAAATTGAGATATGTTTTTAAATTTG
Organism: Archips xylosteana; assembly: GCA_947563465.1. NCBI lineage: Eukaryota > Metazoa > Arthropoda > Insecta > Lepidoptera > Tortricidae > Archips > Archips xylosteana. Next base: position 52,224 of record CANOAX010000010.1, read on the forward strand.
TTGTATTTTTTAAATGTGGAGAAATAAATTATAATAAGTATTTTTCCGTGTTCAGGAAGCGAAACTCTTTAGATTCCTGTAGTAATTTTCAGGTGTCAAAAAAAAATAAGATCTCGTTAATTGTTCTTAAGGAAGTTATGGATTTACGTACAGTTTTTCCTGCCAAGGGAGTTCCAAATTTAGTTTTAAAATTTGCAAATAATATTAGTAGGTTCATTTCAGACTAAGGAGGTTCCAATTCAGCCAACGTTTTATTTATATCTTTTAAACTTAGCTATAACATCATGAAACTTTGTTATTTTTATATTTATATTAAATAATTTTACAATAATTTTAGTATGTATTTTTTATCATGTTAGCAGGATCTGGCCGTAATACCATTCGAATTCTAAGCTAAACACAGTTTACATTATATATGGTAAATGACTTGAAAAGTGACAATCTTTATTGGAACTATTGGAAGGTAGCCGTAATTTTATTAAATTTAAGTGTTTAGAGACTTAATTTCATTTTTAGTTTTTTTTTCCTCGCAATGTGATGAAAATCATTGTGGGTAGTATACTCGCAATTTTTTCTTTTGAGAAGCAAGTACATTACTTAATTCAAATCATAATTTCCTGGCTAACTACTTCAAAGTAAAAAAAAACAACTTTAGCGCTGTAATATTTGCAACGAAGAAATAGATTGGTGAGTCTGTTGAAATTACTGTTAAAGGATGCCATTTAATTTTGAACATTTATACATGACAAATCCTACAATTCTAAAAATAATTTATAAGTCTAGTAGGTACAGTACCGATAGCAATGTTTTTAAAATTAACGTTTCGATTAGTTAAGCCGAAAGCTTTCCAGTATACATTTTTAAGGTTCTATTAGTTACTTAGCAAAAGTCACAATATTATAATAATGTCAATTGGGTAAATAAGATATGATTTTCGTCGACTATATTTATTGAGTAAGTAGAAATTGAACAATCATAAGATAATACCAATGGATCACCCGTATGCAACTGAATTGTGATTCTACCCTATTTTTTTGTTCACTTTAATTTGAAAATGACTTTCAGGCTTTTGCAATCGAAACAATAATTTTGTGGAAAATAAGGATATCGCAAAATAAGTGACAATGGGTCTCTTAAATCATACTGGCCTTTGTGAAGTAGGTGGTTACTCTTTTATAGTGGCAGCTCTTCTTCATTCTTCATAAAAGCTTGTAAATATTGGAGCACCACATCACGAAGCTGTCAACGTTGATAGGGCGTCAGCGCGATCGCGATGTCAACAGGACGCTGCATTATACGCCACACCAGTGTGCCGTTGATCATAATTCCGCTAAGGTGATGTGACAATGCCGTCCATGAAAAAAAAAGGTATTCATTAATAACTGAGCTAGGTACTATCCCACTTCTGATGTTAGATTTAGGTCTATTCATATTAGATATTCTATATACCTATCGATATTCTTTTACTTAGAAATATATATAGAAAGTGACAGTTAATTTCTCTTGATTAGCTGCTCTATAGTCACATGTTAGAACATGACATATAGATATTAAACAAGGAAATAACTTATTCTGATGTTTATTGGGGCCAGGAGTTAACGGAGTATAAAATAATCAGTCTATGATGGGATAAGATATATATATATTTGGTAAGTAAAACAAACAGATCAAACCATATTTCGAGAAATCGCTTATATTGAAACAAATCTTATTTTCCAATGAAATAATAGTTTTTAATGATAACGAATAACAACACAAGATTCTCGATATATATAAATATTATTCAGTTACCAACATAATTCAAGTATTCATTAATTTATAGCTATACACGTTAATATAAAATATAAGCTATACGATAATTATTGATATATTTACATATGAAAGATATAGAAACAAACTATAGCCATTTATTAATTATACAAACAAGTAAGTACTTAACTGTCATGTGACCACGGCGACGGCTCGTTACAAAGTGCTTTCTACCTGGCCTAAGAAGGCCTTTTATAGGTTTGCCTTGCCGTCTGGGTGAGTCGCAAACAACTGACGTCACCAGTGTAAGACAATCGGAAAGTATCTTAATTATTATTTTGCTTGCCTTTAGAGCCAAGCATTACCTTAAATTATCAATTCCATAATTATATCTCATTTATTTACTTATTTTAGCAATATATTTTATCACCTTACATATCTAATAATATTATAATAGTTTCTATTACTTAGTATATCTAACACGTGCATGTTTACTTTCCAATTTGATGAAGGTTTTGAAATCGCAACATTTCAATTCGTCTGTAGACACTGTGTCTACTTTTTATTTACCTCGAATTACGTATTGAATTTTTTATTCAAAATCATAGGCTAGTCTAATTGTATTTAAACAGTAACTAAATGTAAACTACAACAAAATTTTAACTAACATTTAGACTACAGTTAAACAAGCGTGTATCTTGCCATGTATTTTAAACCTACAATGTAACTCACTCCAATCTGTACCCTTAACCACTCACTCACTCTCTCTCGCTCTCACTCAGGTGAATAACACATTCATTGTTGATTTTCACGCTAATCTGATGTTATTATTTTAATAACACTGATAGCATTTAGGCACTACTTTGTTTGTTTGTTTTTTTTTTTTTTTTAGCACACACGTTGTAACAGACTGATCCATATAATTGCCGTATTTATTACTTTACTAGACACAACTAGTAGGACATTTAATTTTCTCGGTTAATTTGCAATAAATATATAGATCATTTTAATTAAATACGGTAATTTTTATCTAATTAAATAAAATATTAATAATTACAAACACGATAAAATACGAGTCAATTTTAGTGACATCCTTGGTCAAGTAGCGACACTACGCTTTTTTCCCTCTTAAAGCAATTATTGCATAACATTCAAACTGGTGAGTAGTTTCGCTATTCGTGTATAGATGACTCTTTTGGTGACAATTTAGTGACATCTAGTGAGATTCGGATGAACTAGTATGTAGGAGTAGATAGATTGTCTTATTGAATATAATGGGGTTATTTCTTCTACTCGCTGATAGATGGCGCTGTTGTCAGAAAAATTTAAACGCATTTTATTATAGAAATAATATTTATTCTCTTTGTGTTTTATAGGCAAAAACTACAACCACAATCACTAATAAGCTTCTACATTAATATTCTAGCACAAACTCAACTTAATTACTTGAAGTATTGATGGAACTATTCAATAATTTGTTTACACTGAATACTTTCATATTTTCTTGAATTTTTCACTGAAATCCGTCTTCCGTCTTGAATTTCTTTTGTTGCTGGCTGATATTGGCGTTGTTAATGATTCTGATGTAGTATTCATAGTATAGAATCAAAATATTTCTGAAACAATTTATGCGTCAAATTAATTCTGAGTTTTCCATTTTTTGTTTAAAATACTACCTAGATCAAAGTGTATTTGGTTAGATCTCATCATAATATTGGTTTAGATACAGAATAAGTTAGTTTGGTTCAGACTTTTAACTTCAAAAAGTTGAAATAAGCAGTCATTCAGTTTAGAGATTTTGGTGCGGGAAATTGAAATTCTTGTAATAATTAAAATAATTAAATTTTTAATGTTTATAGTCAAAATTTATATACAATCTATTCCTCCTAGTCTAATTTAGTATATTTTTGGAATAAATAGCTTAGGATAATCCATAGAATTTAGTCAGTTACCAATGTCAAAATTTAACGATAGTCACTTTTGCCGAAGCTAATATTTTTTATGATTGAGCCTATTTTATTGAATATGTTATAAATCTGTTCTATTTGCAGTCCAATCGCTATAGTTTAATAAAGATTACCTCACATAATTAATTCAATAAGGTGAAATTAGCGTTTGAAAATTTCCCATATAGGCCAAATTAACTATGTTAATTAATATAATTACCTTGGATTGGAATTGCAAAATTCTTATTGAATTCTTACCTGGGACTGCTGTGAACAATTACAGGAGTAAAATTATGTCGATCCATGGAGAATATTCTGAGTTCCAGTCATAGTGTAAAAATGGTCTATGGCAGTATTTGCTTTTGCTTAATAACTTCCTTAGTTTTATCTGAAACATAAAATGATTATAATATATTAATAACGACTTGCATTTTACATTAGAAATGTATGCTTTATTGGAAAAGTAACATTTGTTTTAGAAAATAATCATATAAAAACGATCTGAAAAAGGCATAATCTTACCTTACTTTGACATATAATTCTTGTAGCGAATAGAGCCTTTCACATTGAAATGATGTTTATTTCAGTTATATCAGGCCTTTAACTAAACGAGACAATGTTCGTGGTCTCAATTTACGTTATATTTATTATTGAATTGTCACTGAAAACCCGATGACATTTTATGTTCACAGATAGTTATTTATAGACAAACTGTTTAAGTCAACTTATTTTTAAGCTCAATTATTCCTATAAGAGTTCATTCAATTAAAAATTTTCGTCTTTAATTTAGTAAAATTCACTATTTTTTAAGATATAATAAATATTTCAAATTCAAATAATGTTAGTGATTGAGAGATTGAATGAGTGAATGAAAGTTTGGTTTGTAAGTGCTCCCAGCCTGAAAATTTACCCAATGATATTAGTATATAATAGAGTTAACCAATCAGATTTTTAGAAGGGGAGCTTCATCCAATAAGAGTAAAGTCTTATTATTTTTCTGTTTGTTAAGTGTGGCCACAGGTGTTTATGCCGATTTTTAGGGAGAATTTGTAAGTTTGCCTGACGGATTTAATTTAATTAATGTTAAAAAACACTTAATAAATTTGCTTAAAATAGTACAAATCAAGGAAATAATCAAGTACTTGTTTTAGTTTTGTACTAGTATATCCATTATTTATGGTATTTCTTATAAATCATTATTGATACTATTGATGTTATCAATGATATTGACACATGATGATACTATAGATAGTAATGACGAAGTCCTGAATGGTTTTTAGGGTAAACTGTCAATGGTCGAGCTATTAATGGTTCTGCAACACTGTTCTGTACTAATGTAATAAATCTGAAGACTTTTCATGATTGTATTGTTGAGCATTTTGGCCGAAGAGACTGCTGAAACAGAACGGAATATTGTTTTGTGTTGAATAGTTCATTTGTCAAGTATTGCTATAATTAATGAATTTAAATATCTATCAGATAAACAATCAAAGTATGGGAATGTGGGTGTGTCCCATAGCTTTTGTGTCTTCGAATTAAGGTTTCGATATGAATCGATGTTTATTTTTGCACTTGACGGAACATTAAATAATACTAAAACATAATATAACAATAATTGGCGTGATATATTTCACAATAAAATCAGAATTCATAGTGAAAATGACATAGTTTTAAATAATAAACATTAATTAATATTTTTTCTATTATATAGGCTGTCTATTTCGCTATAAAACAGTAATATTGGACATAAGTAAATACACAAGTAAGTACAATTATTTGTGTGGAAATTTTTAGATTGAGGTATGAAGCTGGCCACACCGAGTGGTAATATTCCATATATACTTTACTTTTGCATTTTGGAAATCCCCGGATGCAATTGGAAAAGTACAGCCTGAAAGGAGGGGATAGCCAGGAGAGGGTATAAAAGGCGATGCACATGTCATTTCGAGGAGTTTTTTACGAAAAAAGAAAAGAAAAAAAGTTTTAGTTTGGAGTTTGGAGTTGTTTGGAAAGGGAAGAACGGGAGCGGAAGCTCTGCCCGACGGAACATAGGTACGTGTTTCAGATATAGCCTAAAATCCCTGCTTGGTGACAAATCTGTATTTTTTTTATTTCTTTTATTTTACTATTTTTTTTTTTTTTGTGTGGTCTGGTGCTGAATGGGACGCTGTCCAGTGCCTGATCATGCGAAAGATAATGGATGAGATGAAGCTTCCGGGGCAGAATTTCATCGTTATTTCAGCATAATTTTCATATAATTAATTTATGCTAGAGGAATTTAGTAAATTATGGATTTGTCCACCTGGTTGCTTTCGGGGAAAATTGTTCACGGTCAGAAAGATTAATTGAGACAGAAACGCCAATTGTGTTCTGTTTTGGTCGGAATTCTGTTTGTGGGCATTTTCTTTGAGAGCTACTTTTGGGGAATTTTTTGTTTGTTTTTGATACAAATGGAAAATATGATGGCAGGCTTATCTGTGGCACTGTTTCAAACTCCGTAGTCAAATTCGTGACGGTTTGAAACTAGCCGCGAGTGTAGCTAGGTAGGTCCAAATCAGTTTCAGTTTGATTTTAGATTTCCGCGGATTATAAAATTGGTGCGAAATAGGGTGAAATATTTAGCTAGGAGTGTTAATTGTTTTAGTGAAATTGGTCAATTAGTGAAGTGTTTGTAAAGTGTTTTCAGGTAGGATTGTTATTTATCAATCTGATAAATAATCAGGTATGTACGTTTTTTTTCTATGTGTAGGAAGTATGCCGGATTTGAGAGAGGGTTTGGTTTTATTGCTTTGTTTGATAATGAAAATTCTTAAGAAAATAATGCAATGAAATCGGGGCCTTCTTTTAATCTGGATATACTGTGTCAGGGACCGTAGGGATGTTTAGGTATCCTGTGGATGATTTATTTTATGTTTAAACTGTGTTGTGTATAACTTGTGTTTTGCATTGCGAATGTAAATTTTGTGTTTTTGTTGTTGTACGAATGGAGGAGTAAATTGTCGTGCAGTGATGATATCTGTAAATCTTGAGTCTAAAATCTAGACTGTATTAAGTAGAAATCACTCTGTTCTGGCATTTACAGGCTCCATTCAGACAATAATTTGGTGCCATGTTTTATTATATAGAATTTTATTTATTTATTTATTTATTTATTTCACTGTAAAGTCATGTACATTTCTATGAGATATTAAAAACATTTTATAAGTCGGTCCATGACGCCCTGCAAGGGCACACAATAATACTTAAAACTAAATATTTAATTATGTCATATTTATATTAAATTGAAATCATGCATTATTAATAGATTATTATTATTACATATTTTGATCTACAATTTTATGAACATACATTAGAATTAATAAAAATAAAAAAATAAATTAAAACAATCAAAAATTAAAAAAATAAATAATAAAAATTAAATTACAATAATCACATTAGGTACATCCAAGTAATTTTGATTATTATTATATGTATTATAGAGTATCTATGTATGTCATCAAGTGCAGCGCTTGTCATTGAATATTAAAAATTGATCTATTTACATTTATAGTGTTTTACACTCTCATCATTAAGGAATTCATTTACAGAATAATAACATTTTTCGATTAGGAACGCTTTCAACTTATTTTTGAACTTATTATATTGTGTTTCTTGCCTAATCGATTCTGGGATTTTATTTAAGACTTGAGTACATTTATATTGGGGACCATTTTTAAACATTGCTAAATTCGACTTCGGTAAAAGTAGTTTATTTTTATATTGTGTTCTTGTCGTACTTATATCTTTATTTGCTTTGAATAGGTCAGGGTATTTGCGGGTAAAAAGTGCTGATTCTAATATGTATAGTGAGGGTAGGGTTAAGAGTTTATGGTGTATAAAATGCTGACGACAGCTTTCGGGAATACGTATGTTGGCCAGTATACGTATGCACTTTTTTTGCATAACAAATAGTTGTTGTGCATCGGAGCAGCCTCCCCACAGTATTACGCCATACCGAAGCCAGGCGAACGCATATGCATAATAAGCAGTTAGTGCACACTCAAAATCTGTGCTTACTTTTAGTACACTTAGTGCATACACAAATTTGGATAATTTTGTTTTTGTGTTTTGAATATGAGCTCGCCAGTCTACACCAGAATCTATCGTTACACCTAGTAATTTAAATTCGGATACTTCTTGTATGTCTGTGTTGTTTACTTTTAACTTTAATTCCAAAGATGATTTCTGTTTGGGTTTAAATTGTATAATATTTGTTTTTTTTAAATTTATGTCTAAATTATTGTCTTTAAGCCATTCTGTTACTGTGTTCAGTGTGTAGGTAAGTTTCAAGTTACATTCAGCGCTATTTGTGCCGTCAACCAGTAGTGACACGTCGTCAGCAAACATAACGCATTTTGTTTCTGGATCTAATACAGTTGATAAGTCATTTATGTAGACCAGGAATAGCAGACAAGCACAGACACTTCCCTGAGGAATGGAACATGTCGTACAGCGCATTTGGGAGGAGATTGTCGTTATTTCATTGGTGTTTTTATTGTAATAGTCGATCTGTACGTATTGTTTCCGATTTTGGAGGTAAGATGCAAACCATTTATGAGCCATTCCCCGTATTCCCATGTTATATAATTTAATTAGCAAGATATCATGGGATACTTTGTCGTATGCTTTGGTCATATCGAGGAGTAACCCAACAGCATATTTTTTTGTATTAATGTAATCCAAAATGCTTTGTATGTACGTATAAACCGCGAGTGATGTTGATCGACTTTTCCTGAAACCGTATTGATGTTTGTCAAATAAATTATATTTTTCCAAAAATGTATATACTCTGTTCGACATACTTTTTTCGAATACTTTTGAGATCGACGGTAAAAGCGCAATGGGTCGATGTTGGCTTGGGTTTGTCGCGTCCCCACCTGGCTTTAGCAATGGCTTGATTTTCGATATTTTTAATATATCTGGAAATGACCCTTCGATAAATGACTGATTAATTAATTTTGTCAGTGGTTTTGCTAGCTCGGCGGCACATAGTTTTATTAGCGTTGATGGTATTTCATCCGTGCCTAGGCTTTTTTTGTTTTTTAGCTGCCTAATGATATTTATTATTTCGATTTCAGAAACGGGTCGTAAGTATATTGAATTTATCGCGGGGGTAGATATAGCGCGGGAGTAGCCGCGCCGCGGGCCGGCGCGCAGCGGCGATGATTCACCTACGGAGGCAAAATATTCATTTAACACGTTTGCTACTTCTTGAGGTGAATCTATAGGTACAGACATGTCAGCGGTTTTAATAGTCATGTTTTTGTAATTTCTATTATTTTTCCTGTTCATAGTATTGTTTATAATTCCCCATAATGTTTTTGTTTTATTAGTCGAATTCTTCATTTTTCGTGCATAATTTATTCGTTTTGACATCTTTAAGCATTTTTTTAGTATATGTTCATATTGCTTGTAATAATTTCGAATTACTTCACTTTTACTTTTATTAACTATTATTTTTAATTGTCTTTTGTGTTTACATGATTTTCTTAAACCCTTCGTTATCCAAGTCTTTGTACCTTTCGTTGGCATTAATTTTAGTCGTTTTAGTGGTATGTGTATGTTTAATATTTCTGATAGTTTAGTGTTGAAATTAATATAGTTCGTGTTTATGTTATTGTTATCCAAAATTATTTCATCCCAGTCAACGTTTAGCAATGTTTGCCTAAATAACAACATATTTTTTTTACTAAATATTCTAGTTTTAGTGTACCACGGATCTAGTCGCGTCTGCACTGTTTGTCTTTGTATCACATAGAATAAGCTCTTATGGTCTGATAATCCGTGGTCCGCTACTTGAATACTGTCGTGGTTTTGAATCTTGTTTGTAAATATAAGGTCTATACACGAGCTAGAATTTTGTATTTCTCGTGTAGGTTTTTTTACAAGTTGTTTTAGATTATAACATAACATTAAATCGATAAGCTTCTTAGAAATAATAGAATTTGATAGAACGTTTATGTTAAAGTCACCAACAATAATAATATGTTTGTTTTGCTCTTTCTGTTTGACTTTTAGTAGAAGTTTATCTATAGCATTAAAAAATATGTCTATCTCTCGATCAGGTCTGTAAATATTAATTAAGATGAGGTTTTGTTCCGGAATTTCTACTCCACAGCACTCGAAGATGGATTCCTGTGACAGTTTATGTATATCTGGTCGCTCCACGAAAGTAATTCCTTTTTGCAGTAGTATTGCTACGCCGCCACCTTGCCGATTCTCGCGGTAATAAGCTGCGGCAAACTCGTATCCGTCTATAGTTATTAAGTCTCTTTGGTTGGTAGAAATCCAAGTTTCAGATATACAAACGGCTGATATATGCTTATTACATAAGAAATACTCCATTAACTCGGTTTTATTTTTTAGGCTCTGTACATTCTGTATTAAAATTTTAAATTTATTTTCGAAAGGTATGATTATTTGCATTTCCTTTATTTGAACTATATATAGGTGTTTGCGTACATTGATTTTGTGATATCTCCGTTAATTTACTTTTCTGTGTTGATTTATTTTCTGTTGTAATTTTTAAATGAGAAGAGGATAATTTGTCAGGGCTTTCACTCGGTTGTTCTGGGACATATTCATTACCATTTATGAAAAGTTTATTATTCTTTATTATGGCATATTTTCCATCGCGTCTCGCTTTTATTAGGTTATCTCTCAGTATTTTCCTCTTTTCTAGTGATTTGCCATCCAAAAACATCGATACCCCATAGCCTGCATTTTTAAAAAGATGAGCATTTTCAAGAACATATGTAGTCATTCTCTTGCTTAAAAAATTCAATTTGTAGTGGACGCCTATACCCTCTTTTACCAATTCGAGAGATTTCTTCAATATATCCGTTTATATTTATGTTTAGTATATCGTGAAACATATTGTCTATCCGGTGGCATAGCTCCGATTCAGTTTCATATTGGTATTCATCCAGGCCGAAAAGAACAATTTTTCTATGGTGTTTAATTTCAGTATCATGCATAGATTTATTTTGATTTTTAAAATTATCTTTTAGCTCTTGTAATTCTTGTTGTAGTTTTCGGTTTTCCTTCTCCAATTTTTCTATTTTTGTGTTGGTTTTTGTTAATTCAGTTTGTAAGTTTTGTTGGTGTTTTTCAAATATGTTTATTCTTTGTGCTACTTCTTGTTTGAACTCACTCACTATGGTGTGTATTTCTTTTTGTATTGTATTTTTTATCTCATTAAATATTGTTATGTTGTTCTGATTTAGTTTAAAATCTAGTAGGTTACTAATTTGCTCTAATGCAGCTGGCTGAATATTTGTGGTGGAAGTCTGGATTATTGAGGTATCGTCGAGTTTATTACTGCATGGGATGTGATTTTTAACGTCAATAGCTACGCTTTCGTCTTGACATAAAAGGTCATCTATTGACATTGTCGTGTCGTCTAAACGCGGCATGGTACGGCTTCGGACCGGAGTGTCATCGTCTCGCCTCCTCCGCGTGATTCCACTATCACAAGTGGGACAGCGCCAAGAGCGTTTCAGTTCTTGAGCGTTCTCCCTATAATAAGCCGACGTCATATTTGTGCACAAGTAATGATATAAACCTTTGCAAGCGACGCATATTAGGGCATCTAGTCTTATATTTAAGGGTTGTGTACAAGCTAAACAATTCATCTTTCTGTTTAAAAAATATGAATGTGTGTTCAGTTATACTTGCGCGCCGTTATTTTAAATTTGTACTATGCGTGAGTGACACGAGTGATGCGCAAGTCTGCGTGCGCGAGCGAGATGGAGCGCCTAGCCGGTTTCACAGCTGACTCACGTTAGGTAGTTCACTTTTATCACTGTTTATTATTACTTGTTTACGATTTTAACTAGTTTTTATTATATTGTTATTGTTAGTATGCACTATTTATTACACAGTTCAGTCACTTTTACTTATAGTTAATTATAATTAAATTATTATCACGGAGCTGATGTTTACGTTACGCGCGGTTGCGAGTATGTATTTTCTATAACATATCTATACATGCATCTCACACAAATTACTCTCACTGTCATACAAACTATACTGAATATGTAAATGTAGTTTCTGTAAAGTAATGTCTCTGACATTGGGTTACAGAAATGAGGTAATGCTGAACTGTTCCAATTTTTACAAAATTAATAATACAAATGGTCTATCTGGGTTTATGGTCTACCAGATGATCGTAACCAAACTGTGTTTTACTATAGGGCTCCCCTTGAGTCAAATACCTGACCAGCTGTGAGTACAGTTGCGTCATATACCATGTAAATAACTAAAGTTTACCTGGTAGGTGTCGGATTGTATGAACTTGATATTGGCTTATGAACGATAATCCATGTTTGATTGTTTGTCATGAGCTATTTCAGGTCTCAGTAAATCAGTTAGTGGAGTTTGGTTGAGGATGAAAGATGGTATATTTACACTTAAGCTGAGATAGGCTGACCGGCCATCAGTACAATTCTGTGTAAGATAACATTTTCATAATCTTGAGCCTGGTTTGGACTTGTTAAGGGAATTGTGCAGACTGCATTATATTGCTGTGTTCAATTGACCACAAAAGGCTACAGGCTGACCGAATGGCTTTTCGGGCCTGCAATGTGTGTATTTGTACAATTTTTTCTTACTGGTCTAAGCTTGTCTTAACTCTGTCAACACTATCTGATGGACCCAGACTTTGGTATTTCCTTCGGGATTACCTTAGTATCGTATTTGCTCAATTTCTAAGCTTATTTTGTGATGCCATTAATCCAAGATTGGTGGTAACACAAGATGAGATAATTGTCCTCTTGTGTCTGAAACTATAATTATGACCATCTGATGGACTAATATACCTATGACTTCTTACTTTGTAAGATTGGGAAAGCTCATTGCAATGGTATTGGTTTATTTGAGTAAATGACTTTTATGTAATGTCTTTTATCTCATGACAATTCCTTTGTCTATCATAATCCTTACCGTTCCCTGTGAGAACCCAAATCACAATGAAACATATACTTTTATGTGCTCGAGCGATTATAGCTTGAATCACATCCAATTTTACTATATAATGCTTTTTCATGTGTTGTGACTCTGTGTATCATGCACCGATGTCTTTACAATACACTCTACAAATCTATGTGGTGGTATGATTTCATGTCATCTACTCACAATTATATCTCAATTTCTCATTTCGAATAATCGAGTCGGTTGCGTTTCCTCGATCCTAGTAATTATTGATAACCGTTGAAGCTTACTTAGTAAGTGGAGGTATCTAATGAAGTGATTGGTTGGAGCATTCGCCTTTTATTCGAATGGGGCCCTTTATTCAGGGGTGATATGTTTTCATGTCACCACTATATATACTACTTGCTTGGAAATTTGGATGGTTGTGTATTCCATTTCAAAGTAATTATGTCATTGTTGATTCTCACCTTGTGAGCGGAGATGCTAATGAAACGAATGGGGCACTCGTCCGATTAACAAGTAAATAACAACACTTTACCATGTCTGTTTACAGCTTGGTAATACCTCAAATCTATGTAACTCATTGGTTATGGTCTATCTAGACATTCCCAGTGATTACACAACTCAAAGTCTGTGTGTTTTACGCAGCGCCTCAATATTATGAAACAAGCATTGGTTGGATTGGATGTATTTCCATCTTAACTACTTTTGGAATTGGGTTTGCTCATTCCTTTATATCCTAGTCCTCTTTTGAGTTGACTATGCGCCATGGTTTGCGCCTAAATGTAAATTCAGGCCAGTATGGGCAAGGAGAGGTACGGAGTGCCAAAGGGGCTTGGTGGTGTGGCACCCGGGGACCTGTGGTCCCCGGTTACATCCCTATCCTTCCCTTTCCTGTTTCCTACCTATTTTACACTATACATACTTACTCATACATTTTACACTATATTATTTGCTTATATTTAATTTTAGGATGTTTAAATTAAGTTCTTTTGTTTAAACAGGCAATATACCTCTAATGGATACCGGCGTTGCCTTAAGACATACCACATCTTACGAAGTTTGGATTACTAAATCAAAAAATTACACAACGTAGGAGTCCTGACTGTATTAAGTTCAACGGCAATATTTTGATCAAAATAGGTCATAATATAGTTGTATATCTATATACCTTTATTTACATTATACCTTAATTAACCTTTTTTATATATTTATGTCAGCTTTTACATTTATTTTTAAAACCTTTTTTTTTAAATACAGGTTTTTTACAACGTACCCTAGATAGGTATAGAAATCATAATAATATATCGCCAGTACTAAACACTTGACTGGCTATTTTGCGCCTTTATATCCTCTTAAAACCTCACTCAGTTGAATAACACATTCATTGTTGATTTTCACGCTAATCTAATGTTATTATTTTAATAACACTGATAGCATTTAGGCACTTTTTTTTTTTTTTTTTTTTTAGCAAGCACGTAACTTGTTGGGTATAGAAATCATATACCGCCAGTACTAAACACTTGACTGGCTTATTTTGTGCCTTTTTTTGTTTCTTTTTTTAGCACACACGTAACTTGTTGGGTATAGAAATCATATACCGCCAGTACTAAACACTAGACTGGCTTATTTTGTGCCTTTTTTTGTTTCTTTTTTTAGCACACACGTAACTTGTTGGGTATAGAAATCATATACCGCCAGTACTAAACACTTGACTGGCTTATTTTGTGCCTTTTTATCCTCTTAAAACCCCGCTACATAATAACACGTACATAATTAAACAAAAGCCATATAGTTATTTTACCGTTGACGGTTAGTATTTCAAAATTTTAACTGCCAATTTTGTTATTTTTAACACTTATTTATTCCGAATGTTTAATTATATTTTCTAGTAGCGCGGGCCTTAGGAGGTTATACACACACTCACTCACAAATACCTACAGGGTATTAGTTCTTTCCTTTTCCCACTATTTATTTCGATACAATCGGTTTCCAAAAGGTATGATATTTCATTATGAATGCAAGGGTATTTGGTATAGTTATAGTTCTCATGATGGGGGTAGTAAGTCTATATTTTTTAAGAGTTTATAATATTGTTTTATATTGCGTAATGATAGCCGCTAAATATTTTTTTTTTACCGACACACTTGCATAGTCGATAGGAGTGTACTTACCCACTACCTACAATAAAAACAAGTCCGCAAGCGCCGGTAGACAACTGTGCAGCTCAATTTATCTTACAATTAATCTAACATTTTGGCACTTAAGTATGTAGTTGTATACATGCATAAAATTAGACGTCATTGCTTTACTTGAAAAATATTAGCGCTTGTTATATCCTTATTATTTATAATTATTGTTGAAATTTATCAGGTAGGTACTCGTGTCGTAATAGCCTTTTGGTAACCGAATGTATGCAATTATTTTTCTTTTAACTTTACTTACAGTTTATCCTCGTCGCCAATTGTGGTGTTTAGCACTTGGGATATAAATAAAACAACTGTTGCTTGGTGTCTAGGTAGCACGGGGTAGAAGCAGCGTCCGCTCTGTGCCAGGGCTGAGCTCGGACTGCCGTGCGGGGCGCTGCCCCCACCCTTTACTTACTATTTATTTATGATCAATAATTAATATAATTAAATAAATTCACATAAATATAACTAGCAATGCCACACCGACAAACCAATCAAAACAATCCAAACAAATAACCAGTAGATAACAAAGACAAGTGAGTGATAAGGAGCTGTCAAACGTCAAACGTCAAATTCAAGTGACACCATAGATAAAATTAAATCCGAACTGTCATATATGACAGCGTTTATTAACACAAGCCCGAATACACCCAAGTTACCAACCCACTATTAAAAATATAAACCGAATTGAAATTCGAAGGTAGGTGTAAAATCCTTTGTTCGAAGATAAAATATGGTCAATCCGAACGAAATAACCAAACTAAACCCGAAACAACCGCGGTCTGCTACCAAAAATGTATGGACCTGCGCTAGGCAGAGTTGGACAGGGATAAATACATAGATATAATACTGTGAAGAAAGTGTACCTGGCTTTCACTGCGCCGCTTCTGGCAGGGCCCTGCTCGCTTCCACGACCTCTTCAGCTCGATCCACTTTTGGGTTGGTGTATGGGTGTGTGTGTGTATTTTTTATGTCCGATATAGCCCGAAATCCGCTCTTTTAATATTTAATTATGCGCACAAGCACTCGGCACGTACCGACCGAATTCACGAGAGCTTTAGAACTGTCACCTTGACAGGTCAGAAGAGTATTTTTGAAGGATACACAGAGGTGTATTTTCCTATCAAGGTTGAAAACCGAACATACGGTATCCGAACTGTAGAACCTAGTACTTGTATAAGTTAGATTTTAGATAGGTATTAACTAGATAAGTTAGATACGTTTAGTCGTACGTCGTAGCTATGAGCGTCGGCAGCTTCATCTCTTCCTTGACTTCATTTACCTTAAAATACATGTCCAAACGATCAACGTACGACGACCACGCACCCGTTTGAATGTTGAATTCTTGCAACTTTCCAATTGACATCTTTGTATTTTTATTCCTTTTTATTTTTCTTGCTATGTACACGTAGGAGCTAATCTCGTCGCCACTGTAGTGTATTTAGGCAGGAATGTAGACTTTCTAAGCCAGGTAAAACAACAAGTCTTTATAGTTCAACGATTTATTCCGTAATGCCCTAAGCGCCCTACCCACACATACAAACACAATACTTAGAAGGCTACCTACATTATAGAATGTAATGGCATTAATTATATTATCTAAAACAGTTACCACTCATATGTAGATAACGCATTTAATTTTGCTTGCTAAATATATTACATGTCAAAGTATACTGGATTACAATTTGAGCCTACTAACTAGCCCGAACTGGCTGGCACTGGCTGGTGGGAACTACGGCCCAAGCCCTCTTATTCTGAGAGGAAGCCTGTGCTCTGCAGTGGGACGTAAACAAGCTGAGGTGATGATGATGATGAATCTGAGCCTATGTCCCAAATGTCCTGAAAACAATATGTCTTTATAAATTTTTAAGTCGCTCCTTCTTGTCCAGTTACCAAATTGCCTTCAAAGAGACCCTCTGCTTCGGAAGGTCGAAGAGCAAGAACAAGTACTACAGGAAGCGTTCCAGCAACAGAGGCACCACCGACAACCACACCTCTGACGGCTCGGCGCTCGTACGTGTGCGCTCGCAAAGTCAAGACAGGTAAAATCAACATAGGTAGTGTTACAAGGGGTTTAGTCTCTTGGTCTCCAAAAATCAAAAACAGTATTTAGCGACAGTGTTCCTTTAATTTCCAAGTTTGGCCCATTACATGTGCAGGTTTCCTCGCTATGCTTTGTATAAATAGTTTTATCTAGGACTATTTCTAATTACAAAACCCTCTAGGAGGGGAAAAAATCGCTCAGCCGGCAGGCTATCTAATGGGGCGTAGGCCTAGTCTGGGAATGTATTCACAGATCAAAAAAAATTAATGATAAGGGCGCCACGAACGATATCCGACGTTCGACCGGTATAAATTCGGACTCCTGCGGTCCGAACTAAGGGTCCAACAGTGCCAAGGTCTCCAGAAAAGAGCCAAAGAAAATGGAAGTACTTCCCTTCGGGGCTTCTACGCCGACACCGGACTGCACACAGCATCCAAGGCGGCGCTCCCACCATCACACCGGGACTTTTGGGCCTCTGCCCCCGTACTTAAAACCCCTCCTTCGGGGATACGTGGAAGATGCTTTTCCGGGGTCCACTCGCACGTCGACAGCCAAAGAAGGGGCTCATAGATGGCCCACACAAATTTGGGAGTGCCGTAGGAGTCTCAGACTACGCCGTCTCCACAAAGGAAAATTTCCAAGAATCGGAGCTGCTGCCCAAAACAGCCTCCTTAAAATAATTTATGTGATTCGAACCACACGCTACGAAAGCGAATTCTCGAATCCCGGACCTTAAGATGGCGTCGCCGTGTCAGAATTTAAATTTAGAACGCCTGCTGAAAAATAATAGCAACGAAACGCGGTCATGCACCATACGGGCTATAATTCCAGCAGGAAACAGATTCCTGGTTAAAAAAAATTGTAACAGTGCGTCGGTGCGAATACAAAAATTGCTATGTGTTTTTTTTTCGATTTTGCGATTATTTGATAATTTCATTTCTTTTAATGTCCTGCGTTAACCCACAAAACCGTTTTTTGATATCTTTATTGGTTTTCAAAATAAAAAATTCCGCTATGTGCACGCGGAACAAAGTTCAAAAATCCGCCTCATTCAAATTCGGTCTCAAATATAAAACTTAACGGTCAAAGTATTGAATTTGTAAAATCAACGGTATTCTTAGGAATAACACTGGACTCTACATTGCAGTGGGGACCGCACACCACAGCAATTGCGAATAGGTTGAGCTCTGCTGCGTTTGCAAATTCAAATTCAAAATTCAAATTAATTTATTTCACTTGATTTCAGGTACAATAAGATTACATGAATTAAGTACATTAAGTCTCACTAAAATCTACCAAACAAGGCATGCGAAATTTACATAAAAACGAAATCAATACCTAACTTAACTTTAATCATAGTTTAAAAATTCCTGTACACTATAAAAGCACTTATCCGCCAGCTATTTTCTTAACATTATTCTAAATTTACAGAAGGTCAGATCCTTTAATGTGTCAGGTAGTTTATTATAGATTTTAATGCACATTACATAGCTGTTTTTTGCTACAAGTGATAATTTTGATAATGGTACATATAATTTGTTGCGATATTGAGATCTTAAAGGATTTTTGTACATTTCTTTAGCATGACAAAACAGATGTTCATATTTATATACAAATATGCATGCGTCTAAAATGTATATACAAGGTAGTGTTAAAATATTATTCTCTCTACAGAAAGGTCTGCATGAATCTATTTGTTTGAGTTCAAATATAGCTCTAATGCATTTTTTTTGCATTAAGATAACATCATCGACATCAGAAGATCTACCCCACAGTGTCACACATATCGCAGAATAGAGTGTATATAACCATAATACGCAGTTATAGCCGCTGTTTTAGATACTACTTGGCTCAACTTCCTCAAAGCAAAAACAAAACGATTAATCATGGAACAAAGATCTGCCACGTGTTGTTTCCATTCACAAAAACAATCAAGTGTAATGCCTAGAAATTTTATGCTATTAACCTGATCGACTTGCACACCATTATATTGGATATTTAAGGGCAGTGCTTTACCTCTACGCATATGGAACTGCAACAATTTAGTTTTAGATAGATTTACGTTAAGATTGTTAAGTTTTAGCCATTGTATTGTTTTACTTAGCGTATCATTAATATCACACTCATAAGTTGAGTGATTATTACACCTGATTACTATAGAGGTGTCATCCGCGAATAAGTAACATTTATGCGAAACTACGTCAGGTATGTCATTGATGTAAAGGAGAAATAATAATGGGCCCAAAATACTTCCTTGCGGTACTCCACATTGATTTTGTATATAATCAGATCTGTAACTAATCATAGTTTTCCGCTTTGGACAGTATCTCGAGACTTGCACACACTGTTCCCTTCCAGACAGATATGAACTAATCCAGTCATGAGCAGACCTGCGAATACCATACCTATACATTTTCTCTAACAATCTATTATGGTGCACAAAATCAAAGGCCTTACTCATGTCCATGAAGAGAACAGAGACAGGAATCCCCTCATTCAAAGAATCAGTAACAGTCTTCATAAGCTGAAACACCGTCAAGGCTGTATTGCGATGTTTACGAAACGCATTTTGCTCACCCTTTATTAAATTATTGTTTTCAACAAATTGACTAATTCTACTATAAACTACTTTCTCGTATATTTTTGAAAATATAGAAATCAAAGTTACTGGTCTGTGATTATTCAACAAACATTTGTCTCCTTGTTTATAAAGTGGCTTAACAATTGACTTCTTTAGAATTATTGGAAAACAACCCTGAACCAACGAAAGGTTGATCGCATGACATAGAGGCTCAACTATCGTAAAGATGCTCATCTTTATTATGTCAGTACTTAACTCATCCCAACCAGTTGAATTTGAGTTTTTCAAAGATTTTACTATTTTAATTAGCTGAGCGCTGCTCACTGGAGACAAAAATATGGTTTTTTCAAATTGGGGTATAAACTCATTGATTCCTGCTAAATCTAAACCTTCAATGCAATTATTCTTTACAACATTAATAAAAAAATCATTAAATACATTTGAAATTAACTGAGGATCCTCATAAATATTATCATTATAAATAATTTTTTGAACATTCTGGTCATTATTATTACATTGTGTATATTTTTTTATAATATTCTATGATGCCTTACATTTATTATTTGATTTACTAATATATAGAGTGTTGTTCATTTTTTGTGAATAATTTAAACATTTTTTAAGTATCTTTGAATATTTTACATATTGTCAGGGTAGATGTAGCCAGAAGCAGTAAAGTGACGTCACGCGACTAGTTTTTCAAAATACCGGCCACTGCCGCCACTTTTCTCTTAGCCGCCGGCGTGGAAGCATCGTCTTTTTCTCCGTGATTTGTGAGCTATCTTGAGTTGCTTTTCTATTTGCTTTTATTGATTTATTTGTGTGCTGAATCGTGTTAATTACGCTATAAGAGTTACAGTCTTTGTTCCCTGTTTTTGTGATTATTGTAAAACTGTTTGAATTAAAGTTCGTTACCGTAAATTGTGTTTTTTTTAATAAAATAATAGCGAGTAAGCTAAAATCAGAAGTGGGATCGGCTTATGTCCGAAGTGAGCGGAGCCATT
This sequence comes from Archips xylosteana, assembly GCA_947563465.1. NCBI lineage: Eukaryota > Metazoa > Arthropoda > Insecta > Lepidoptera > Tortricidae > Archips > Archips xylosteana. The sequence goes on from CANOAX010000010.1 coordinate 72,707, forward strand.
CTGTACTTTTACTGCCAAGGAACAAAGTACTGCTGTGTTTTTTTTTACTAGTTTTTGGTGTGCGGTCTATTTTAGTGTTCTAAAAATGTCAGACCGTCCTCATAGATCGCGTAGCAAATCACGTCGTCCTCGACACAAACACAGGTCGCGTACGCCGTCTTTTGAAAAGAAAACTTTACAAAACACGTTAAATTCAATTCTTACGCGACTTAATACTATCGAGAGTAATAATAACGGTTCCGTGTCGTCTGCAATTATTAATCCTGTGACTAGTGACGTCCCTACCACGCCGAGCACTACGCAACCACTGTACCAAGGCTCAACCACGTCTACCACTTCGAGACTTGTTGACAATCCAACCATAGAATCGTTAAGGCACGCTAGTTTGAATTCTAGTGATTTCCCTACGGATTATAACTCTGTCAGTGCTAACGTGGTCGATCGAACGGTTCATCTAACCTCTCCGACTAATGTCAATCGCGACTGTGCTATAGGTAATAATAGTGCGGACACTAACCTTAACGTTCATAATCACTGTTCAGACTTGCCTCAGTCGACACAAATCTTAGTAGATGCCATCAAATCTTTAAATCCAGCGCGATCTCATAATTATTACGTGTCATGTTTTGATCCCTCGATACACGACATAGATGCGTGGTGTCAGGAAGTAGACCAAGCCAGGTTAATAAACGGGTGGAACGATTACGAATGTCTTTCTCGTGTAGCGGGATGCCTAAAGGGGGACTCGAAAGCGTGGCTACATGAGTGGGTGACTGCTGATCGGACTTGGACTAATTTTGTGCGTGAGTTTAAACCTTTATGCCCGCGTAAGTTAGATTATGCGAATATTTTATTCGAAACCACGAACACCACGTCCGATAGGTATGCCACTTACGGTGAGTACGCCCGGCGTACTTTACTGCGCCTTAGGGTTGTAAAAGGACTTAGCGACGAATTGATGACGCAAATAGTTATACGTGGACTAACCGATGCGCAAGTTAGGGCCGCTGCTGCTAACGCTAATCTTTCCCCTGATAGTTTGGTTTAATTTTTAGCCATTTATGCCAAGCCTGCCCGCAACAAACCGGACAAGCATGTATCTAGTCAAAAGAAATGTCCATTTCCGTTTTCTTCGCGGAATCCTGACATAAAGTGTTTTATATGCGGACAGGCTGGGCATAAAAGTCACAACTGTTCTAAGAAACCAAAATATAACTCAACCACTAACTCAACGGAGAAAAAAACAGGTAGATCAGAAAAATAGCAGCTGTGCCTTTTGTCACAAACCTGGTCACACTGAAGACAATTGTTTCGCGAAGGAAAGGTCTCGCAACGGTAAACCAAAGGGCGCTAACCTTTGTTTAACCAAGAGAAACTCAAGGTGAGGGAGATTGTACGGGATCTTCTAGACAAAAACATAATCTGGGAGTCTCAGTCGGAGTACGCTAGCCCCATCATTCTTGTCAAAAAGAAAGACGGTACAGACAGAATGTGCGTCGATTTTAGGGCTCTTAACCGAATAACCGTTAAGGACAGGTACCCTCTTCCGTTAATCGACGATCATATTGATAGGTTACGTTAGGTTAGGGTTGTCAGTCAAGGTCAGGTTAAGCCGAGCCCTACGAAAGTCGCCGAGCTAGTTAACGCACCTGTCCCAACAAATGTTAAGCAGGCGAGGCAGTTTTTAGGCCTGGCCGGTTATTTTAGGAGATATATAGAGGGCTACGCCACTAAGACAGCTTGTATCGCACACCTTACAAGGCACGGGGTAAAGTTTAACTGGGGACCCGAGCAAGAGAAGGTGCGCCAGGAGCTTATTGCTCGCTTAACTACCGAACCCGTGCTGGCCATTTTCGACCCAAACAAACCGACCGAAGTGCACACTGATGCCAGCAGTGCGGGGTACGGGGCTGTTTTGCTTCAGACTCATGAGGGAGATAGAAAGAGGGTTATCGCATACTACAGCAAGGTCACTCAAGGCGCTGAATGTAGGTACCACTCATATGAGTTGGAAACGCTAGCGGTCGTTAAAGCTTTACAACATTTCCGCCACTACCTGGTAGGTCTTCAGTTTAAGGTAGTTACAGACTGTAACGCACTTAAGTCTACCGAACGTAAAAAGGACTTGCTACCGCGCGTTGCTCGATGGTGGGTTTATTTACAGGATTTTAACTTCTCTATTAAATATCGAAAGGGAACTAACATGTCTCACGCTGACTACCTAATTCGAAATCCTATAGCGGCGGTCAACAACATACAAAGACCGCGAAACTGGGCGCAAATCGCTCAAGCCGCAGATAACGAGACGCAGGATCTCCTTCAAAAGTTGCGAGAAGGTCAGTTAAATTCACGTCGTTACGTAAATAAAAACGGGCTCCTAGGGAGTTTGCTGTTAACGATTTGGTATTTGTCATAAAGTACTCTCAATCAACGGGTAAACTCGACTCGGGGATGAGAGAACCCTACAAGGTTATCAAGGTGCTTCGTGGAGGCCGATACGAACTCAAGCTGCTGGGTGGGTCATACGGAAAGACCACGCAGGCTGCTGCTCAGTACATGGTACCCTGGCGGGGAGAGTGGAGTCCAGAGACATGTGCGACTTTCTTTGAACGTAAGTGTGCTCTTTATTTATTAGTACCGGACTCTCTAGCTCACCCAGATACGCGATTCAGTGATGCCTCTGTCTGTCACCTGGACAAGCGATTCAGTGATGCCTCTGTCTGTCGCCTAGACAAGCGATTCAGTGATGCCTCTGTCTGTCACCTGGACAAGCAATTCAGTGATGCCTCTGTATGTCACCTGGACAAGCGATTCAGTGATGCCTCTGTCTGTCACCTGGACAAGCGATTCAGTGATGCCTCTGTCTGTCACCTGGACAAGCGATTCAGTGATGCCTCTGTATGTCACCTGGACAAGCGATTCAGTGATGCCTCTGTCTGTCACCTGGACAAGCGATTCAGTGATGCCTCTGTATGTCACCTGGACAAGCGATTCAGTGATGCCTCTGTCTGTCACCTGGACAAGCGATTCAGTGATGCCTCTGTCTGTTTGCCACGTAGACAGGCGAATCAGTGAGGCCTCTGTCTGCAGCCGGGACAAGCGATTCAGCGATGCCTCTGTCCGATGCCGAAGACAGTGATGCTTCTGTCGAAGGCATGGTCACAAGGCATACATCTGTATGTATGTATGTATGTGAATGTGGGTGCACACGCGTGTAACTTCGAATGGGGGTTAATGAGACGTCTCGCTTAGGGTAGTTATCTGTATGAGAATGAAAGATGACTTGGCAAGTATGTCTGTCAGAATGATTTATGGAGCTCATGAGAGTTGTGAGTGGAAGGATGACTAATAATGTAGGTCATAACTTGTTCGCTAATGTGCCCTAAATGATTCTTATGGTTTTTCAGATGACGATACGGAAGGTTCTGACACCTATGTTCCACTGCCTGGGCCTTCTAATGAAACTGATGCAGCTGCTGTCAAGGCCGACACACTGTCAGGAGAGGCCGTGTCAGGGTAGATGTAGCCAGAAGCAGTAAAGTGACGTCACGCGACTAGTTTTTTAAAATACCGGCCGCTCGCCGCGTGGCGAGGGTTACTGGCCACTGCCGCCACTTTTCTCTTAGTCGCCGGCGTGGAAGCATCGTCTTTGTCTCCGTGATTTGTGAGCTATCTTGAGTTGCTTTTCTATTTGCTTTTATTGATTTATTTGTGTGCTGAATCGTGCTAATTACGCTATAAGAGTTACAGTCTTTGTTCCTTGTTTTTGTGATTATTGTAAAACTGTTTGAATTAAAGTTCGTTACCGTAAATTGTGTTTTTTTTAATAAAATAATAGCGAGTAAGCTAAAAATATAGTAAATTCTTCACTGGGTATTTTGATTTACGATTTCATAGATACAAATGTCTTTTCTTTACACAACACTTACGTAGCCCTTTAGTCAACCAGTTACTCCTTTTCTGTGCAGTTTTTATTTTGATTCTTACCATAGGGAAACACAAATTATAAAACAAATGATACAGTTCATGAAACTTAGTAAAAGCCATATTGCTGTTTTCTTCCTCTAAAACTTCACTAAAAGAAAGAGAAGACAAACAAGTGATAAATTTTAAACGATTTTCCTCTGAGAAATCTCTCCTTAACTGAAATGTCCATGTTATCGGCGGTGGGGCGCGATATTTTATTAGAATACTAGCTTTTGCCCGCGGCTTCGCTCGCGTGTACCATGAGTATTCCAAAGAACCAAGATATCAAGCAAGCAAGCATACAGGCAAGCAAGCATACAGGCAAGCAAGCAAGCATGCATGCACGCAAGCAAGCGTGCAAGAAAGCGTGCAAGTAAGCGTGCAAGCAAGCGTGCAAGCAAGCTCGACTAAACTTCAGGTAGATACGGTCCTTTACAGTATTTCTTTAAGTACATAGAATGTTTTTCACTAATTTGGAAGCGGGCGCTAAAATAACCAGGATTGTATATAATATAAAACCTATTATTACTTTCCCCTGTCCTGCATTAGGTATACTTAATTCAATGTTTTCTTACCTTCTACGGAAACTTGAGTGACTGGAAGCGCTGTGTACCTACTTAGCATTGATATTATACATATTATAGTATCTTGTTAAGGTGTTGTGTGACCTAACTGTTAAGGAGTTATACCTTCCATCAACAGCTCATCTGAATAACCAGAAAGAATACAACTAAAGGTCTATAATACGTGCATATGATATTTAAAGAAACTTTCTATAACTCCTAACCGTTAAGGAGTTTAACCTTCCATCATCAGCTCACCTGGATAACCTGAAAGAATACAACTATTAGTTTATACGTACCTATAATATTTGAAAAAATATCCTCAACCCTTAACCGTTAAGGAGTTTTACCTTCCATCATCAGCTCATCAACATGAGATGATGTCTACCAGACGCAAACACTTAAATAGCTTGAGAAAATATATGAAAAACGTAATGCGTGCCTACAAAATTTGAGGGTTGCCCTCGATTTCCCTGAGATCCCGTCATCAGATCCTGATTTGGTGACAATGGGACAATCTCAGGAGTATATTACATTCTTTCGATTAAAAAAATAAATTTTTAAAATCGGTCGACAATTAACCGAGAAATCGGTGAACATACCTACATAAAAAAATACATAAAGTGGAATGCATAACCTCCTTCTTTTTTGAAGTCGGTTAAAGAGCCCTTTGCGGCCTACTTACAGTATAAACTTATGAATTTTGAAATTTTAGCTTTCTACGACCAGTAAAACGAAAAATCCCGTTTTTTCCCGTTCCCGTGGGAATTTTGAAAAGTACTCTCTCAATGCTCATTTACACTCCCCAAGCAACCTACATGCCGAATTTCAGCTTTGTACGACCAGTAAAACGAAAAATCCCGTTTTTTCCCGTTCCCGTAAGAATTTTGGAAAGTACTCTCTCAATGCTCATCTACACTCCCCAAGCAACCTACATGCCAAATTTCAGCTTTCTACGACCAGTAAAACGAAAAATCCCGTTTTTTCCCGTTCCCGTAGGAATTTTGGAAAGTTCTCTTTCAATGCTCCTTTACACTTCCCAAGTAACCTACATGCCGAATTTCAGCTTTCTACGACCAGTAAAATGAAAAATCCCGTTTTTTCCTTATTCCGTGGGAATTTCCGAAAATCCTTAAAACTGTTTTTTACTACTATAATTACCTACTTCTATGCCAAGTTTGAAGAGTCTAGTAATTATTGTTCATAGGATCCCGTTGAAGTTAATATATAAATCCCGTTTTTTCCTTATCCCGTGGAAATTTTGAAAAATCCTGAAATTAATGTTTTAAATAATGCAATACCTACTTGTGTATCAAATTTGAAGAGTCTAGTTATTATAGTTACTGAGATAGGGTCACTCGGAATCGAATATATAAATCCCGTTTTTTCCCGTTCCCGTGGGAATTCCCAAAAATCCTTCCTTAATGGATGCCTACATTGTATAAGGTATCTATGTGCAAAATTTCAAGTATCTAGGTCCAGTGGTTTGGGCTGTGCGTTGATATATCAACAGTCATTTAGACATTTCAACCCCATCGCACCCCATCCAGGGAGATGGTATTTTACGTCCGCCACATCGGATTTTAAAACTGTTGTTGTTTTCGTAACCAGCGACCCGATAAACCACAGAAACAATACCTATGTTGATTTTCAGACTTTGTCACCCCATTTCCCCCTTTTAGGGGTTGAATTCCCAAAAAACCTGAAACACGTGTTTAATAATTTATTGTTAGGAGTACTTCTGTGAAGTTTCGAATAAAATAGTCAAACTAATCTTGTTTCCTCATACAAACTTTGGACCCCCGTTTCGCCCCCTTAGGGAGTGAATTTTGAAAAATCCTTTCTTAGTGCACCCCTAGACCTTATAAGGAACCTACGTGCCAAATTTGGAATCTCTAGCCCCAACGGTTTGGGCTGTGCGTTGATATGTCAGTCAGTCAGTTTCTTCTTTTATATATATAGATGATAGATGATAGGATTGAGCAGTATGGTCAGAAATTCCCAAATCGAGTACGCATGCCTTCCCATTCTCAAAGTTAGTAACAATTTGGTCAATGCATGTTTTCGATTGTGAGGTAATGCGTGTTGGCACTAGAATTTGTGATTTAATATCATAATTTTCTAAAATTTGCTTATATTTAATCGAATACTTTGTTTCTTTTAATAAATCTATGTTAAAGTCACCGCATAAAATGACTGGTTTTTTACGAGTTTTTGTAACTTCAAGCAATAGCTCATCCAATTTAGTCAAAAACAAGTCCACATTTGAGGACGGGGTTCTATATATACATAATACACACATGGCATACTTTGGAATATTGACTCCACAACATTCAAATACACATTCGATCCCTTTATTTAATTCGAACTTCTTATACTCAATATTAGACCTCGTTAATATAGCCACACCTCCACGTTTTTTATTTACTCTGGAGTATGAAGAGGCCAAAATATAATCTTTAATTTTTAGATTGCTTTCTGTGCCGTGTTGCATGAATGTTTCGCTAAGGCATAAAATATCCACTAAGATTCCTTGTGCCTCTAGGTTATTTAATGTACAGTACAACTCATCCTGTTTGTTCAAAACCCCACATACATTTTGATGAAGGATCCCTAGTGAATTATATTCACCCGGATATGCAGCTCGTCGATTTGCCATATTCTTCTCGAAAAAACGTTTCTTCTAAGGATCCCATTGGAGGAACAATATCATCAGCCTGAGACTCAACCAAAAATGCACTATTATACGGCAGACCTCTGATGGCCTTATCTAGATGAAAAATAACGCTCTTCATGCCGCGATTATCGATGACTCCTGACTTGCTAAACATACTGTAGTCATGAGACAATATTTTGTTGGAATCCAACAAGTATGCATACTTGTATATTTCGATATCTTAATGAAGCAAGTTATTGAAGGTTTCTATTCTTTCATTGTACATTCTGCTTATTCCATTTATCTTATAAGTCGGCAGACATATAATAATATTTGTGTTATCGATCGGTTGTAAAGTTTCACTTAGATAATATATTAAGTCTAAGCAGTTATTTGTTTTGAGGAAATCATCTTAACCAACGAATATAATGCAATAGTCTTCTTCGGTCAAGTTTTTTGTTTTCTCTTCCATATTTTTGAGAAGTGACAGATTTCTGCATTTGTGATAGATTTCTCTGTTATTTGTCGCATTTTAATTTTTTTATCGGTACTGATTAGGCACAATTTGTTAATTTTCCGCTCGTTTTTTCCCGCTTTCTGCTTCGTACTCAAGTCCTCTTTAGTTTGGGACAAGTTAAGGTGGCTACTCACTACGTCCTGTTTGTTTAACCCACGATTGGCCGTTGCCGTGGTTTGGGTCGATTGTTCTTTCTTCCCTTTAACAGGAGTGCTTTTTTGTTTAGAACAGAAAGGTGGCTGGCTAAAGGTTTGTCCTGTTTGTGAAGTTGCTTTTTGCAGTTGTCGAGAGATCTCTTCTTTGACGAGCGCTTTACAAGTACAAATCTGTTCATCTTGTTTTGTGAGCAGTTTTTTCAATGAAGTAATTTCTCTATTCAGTTTATCAATTTCTACAGTTGCACATGTAAGTGTTGTTCGCATTTTTTCAATTTCATTCTTGAGTTCCATCAATTGGACGTTGTTCGTCAGAGCATGTTGAGTTTGTACGCCAGTGTTTTTACTATTTGGCAAGTCTCCCAGTGGACTGTTGCATCTATCATCCGGAGAAAGACTTCTACTTTTCTGTTTACGTAATCGTTGTGCTAATTTACTAGGTTCTAGTGGCTGCTTGACTAATTCCGCGAAATCTTGTGTATTTTTTTTCACAATGAAACTCGAGTCATCCGTTCCTGAGCTGTTAATGTGTGCGTGTACAGGTACATCGGCAGACTCCAACATGGAATCGTTTATGGTCGTTGAGTTCTCATTATTTTTTGGTGTTCCATATTGATTACGGATAGGAGTGTGATCGTTCTTGCTACACCGATCCTTGATCTGACAGACTGGACATTCATATAACTTTTCTAGTGAATTTCTCTGCTCCCTATAATATGCTGAGGTTATGTTAAGGCACTTGTAATGATATGTCAATCTGCATTTTGTGCAAAATAACATTTCGCCGCGATTTATGAATCCATTGCACCCATGGCATTTCATATTGACCATGAAAATATCCTAATCCGTTTAATGCAACAAAACAGATTAAATAATTATGTGAGTTTAATCGGTAATGAGTAGGTAATCGATACTTGATTAATCGTTTTATTTCTGAACGATTTTCCCTTCCTTGCAACACTTATTGGTTTATGTGATAAATGTCAGTCAGTTACACTGTCAGTGTCAAGATCAGCTGTACTGAACACCGTCTAACCAACTCCAAGTAATAGTTTCGTACCGTTAAATTAATTGTTTTTAAATATAATTAAGTGCTAACGATCAAATTGTGTTGCAATTGTGCTGCAGTCAGAAAGATACGGCAGCTAACCGATGTGGCGACGGCACGGTTGGTGTATTATTCCTACTTCAATAGCATCATTTCATACGGCCTTATTTTGTGGGGATCTGCTGCAGACTTGGAATCAATTTTTATTTTGCAAAAGAGGGCTATCAGAGCGATATATAACTTAAGGACACGCGATTCTTTAAGATCTTTTTTTAAAGAAATAGGTATCCTAACCCTGCCGTCGTTGTATATATTTGAAATAATCATGTATGTAAGAAAAAACATATGTGATTTTCCCACACTAACGTCGATAAGCCAAAGGCTACTAGAAACACAGGGAAGCTTAAAGTTCCATCTTACAGACTGGCTAAAACTAAAAAGTCGTTTCTGGGAAGATGCATACGTTTTCATAATAAAATTCCGAAAACAATAACCGAACAAACTGATACAAAATTCAAATCCATTGTGAAGAAGACAATACAATACAATACAATGACTCTTTATTGTACACCAGGAATAGTAAGCAATACAGAAAACAGGTACACAGAGAGAAAGATACAAGGTAAGCAATAGGCGGCCTTATCGCTTATGAGCGATCTCTTCCAGGCAGAAAGAAGGAAAGACTAGTTTACAGCAGGTGGTGCATCAACAGTGGATCAGAAAATTAAAACGCAACAAAAATAGTACATCTACTCATGCATATATAGTACTTACATTATAATAGGTACACGTCTAAAACAAATATAAGCAGTGGGATAAACAGACACATATAAATAAATAAACAAGCTATAACAAAGCTAATTATTACAAGATGACAGATAGTACACCTTAAGCATAGATTTAAAGATTGACAAAGATTTTGCCCGTCGTAAGTCAATCGGTAAGGCATTCCACAACCGAATAGCCTGGACAGTATAAGAAAAGACATAAAATTTGGAGTTAGAGAGAGGCACGGTAAGGAGAAAGTTCTGAGAGCATCGAATAGAAGTTACGTAGCTAAACCGCTCTTTGAGGTAGCGAGGAGTTGCAGTGTTAAAGAGAATGCCGTAAAGAAGGTGGAGAATGTGAGAGTTACAGCGAAGGCGGATTGGGAGCCACTTGAGCTGTGATCGAAAAATAGAGACATGATCGAACTTACGCAGACCAAAAATAAACCGAATGCATAGATTTTGAATTCGCTCAAGTTTATTAAGCTGCTCTTCTAGGAGATCGGGATAACAAATGTCAGCATAGTCGAATATAGGGTGCAGTAAAGTTTGAGCAAGCGCAACCTTTGTAGCAAAAGGTAGGAAATTCTGAAGCCGTCTTAAAGATCCCACCGCAGCAAACACCTTCCTGCTCACCTCGCACACATGAGGAGACCATGAGAGAGTGCGGTCTAAAATAACACCCAGGCTCTTGACCTGATGTGCAAACGGTATTAGTACTCCGTCGAAAAGCACCGGTGGCAGAGATGCAAAGTCGACTCTTGGGACAAGTTTCGAGCTACCAATAACAATGACCTGGGTCTTTGTCGGCTTAACAATCAGGCCAAATCGTTGGCTCCATTTCAAAATCTTTTTTAGATCCAAGTTAACAGACTCGATAACCAACGGAAGATCGCCAATCACGCCCTGAGAGTAGATTTGTAGGTCATCAGCATAAAGGTGATACGAAGAAAGAAGATTACGAGAAATAGAATCTATAAAAATAGAGAATAATAATGGAGATAGCACTCCACCTTGTGATACACCAGCAAGAGTGTTGCACCAGGAAGATCGAGAATCTTCCACCTTTATTCTTTTCCGACGACCCACTAAGTAACTACGAAACCATTCAATAACCGCAGGAGATATGTTAAGAGAGCGTAAAATTCCAAGCATAATGTCGAAATCAACAGTGTTGAAAGCATTGCTGAAATCCAATAGAGTTAAAACAGTGAGTTTTCTATTATCCATACCCATTCGGATGTCATCGGTGATCTTCGCAAGTGCGGTTGCCGTACTATGACCAGGACGGAAACCTGACTGAAAGGGATTGAGGAGGTCGTTTCTGATTAGATATGATGATAACTGTTGATGCACTAGACGCTCCAAAGCTTTGGATAGGAAAGGGAAAATAGAAATCGTTCTGTAGTCAGAAAAGGATGATGGACTGGACTTTTTAGGTAGGGGAATAATTTCAGCATCCATCCATACAAAAGGAAAAATATTCGATGTAATAGAATTATTAAGTATAGAAGTGATGACGGGGACAACTATATCAAGGAGAGGGAGGATCATAGCACGACTTACACTATCGACACCAACAGCGTTTGAAGCGATGGATAATATGCTCTTCTTAACATCACTGTCGGTAAATTGATTGAAATAAAAAGGAGTAGTATCAGAAGTTGGTAATGTTGAAAGATAATATAGTGTTTTGTCTTTTTCAGATCCGCTGAAAATAGCCGAAGAAGAGAAATGCTGGTTGAGCTGATCAATATCAATACCAGCCGAAGTAGATTTTTGCTGAGATTTACCAACTCCAATTGATTTAAGAAATTTCCAAACTTTAGCAGGGTCTCCGTTTTCAACTGCCTCGTGGATATGGCGTCTTTGAGCGTCTCTACAGATAGTGCTACAGCGATTCCGCAAGGCACGATATTTGTCCCTGTTTCTGTCCGAAGAGTCAACCTTGTACCTTGCTTTAGCTTGATTCTTCCTTCGAATCAGGGTCTTGATATCATCAGTTAGCCAGGGAGCAGGAAGATGCTTCACCTTGATCGGTTTAACTGGAGCGTGCACGTCATAAAGTTTAGTGAGAAGTAAAAAAATCATTAAATGTACCTACAGGACTGGGATGTTATTGTCATATTTTTTATGATTTCCAAATTAGAAAAACCCATGCAAATGAAATGGGAAGAAAAAATAGATTCAAGAAAATTGTCTTCGTTACAGGATTTTAAAACATTCCTGCGCACAAGAGCCGATCTGCTGGAGGCAGGAGGGGGGAGCAACCCTCATTCGAGCACCAGCAGGAGGAATTTGGTAACCACGTCCTCAAACAACCTCAAGGTAACATCCACACAAAACACGCACAAGCCAAACCAGTGTCCTTTATGTAAAAGTAACCATTACATTAACCAATGCCCAAATTTCCTATCGAAAACCCCGAATGATCGAGCATCCATAGTCCGCAAACTACGATTTTGTTTGAAATGTCTAGGTTCCAACCACTTATTACCGAATTGTCGAGCTAGTATGTGTAGATCGTGTAACGGTAAACACCATACACTACTTCACATACACAACCAAATGCCTAATCGAAATTTTACCGATACGAGTACACGTCCAATGACGATGTACACCCCTAGTACGAACAATGAACCTGGTAGTCAAATTCCAAACCGTTCGATTTCTCATCCCAACGAGGCTCAATCACATCATGAGTCGGTCGTCAATAGTTTAGTTAGTAGTAACATAACGAGTAACCAAAACGGCGAACCAATTATGATGTTAACGCACGACTCATCAATAGTACTATTGTCGACGGCACAAGTAAATGTTTTTGATTGCAATAACCAACCGCATAAAATGCGTATTTTACTCGATTCCGGCTCACAGTCGAATTTTATTAACCAAAAAGCCTTCTCAAAACTTAACCTCAATAAAACCGAATTCAACTTAGAGTTTACGGGTTTTAACAACATAACAACCAACATAACTCATACTTGTAGTCTAACACTACAATCGATAAGCGATCAAAAATTTAACCTAAATGTATCCTGTTTTATTGTGCCTACGATTTGCAGTCTAAATTATAAACCATTGGACGCGAAATACCTACGCATTCCTGAGCGATTACAACTCGCCGACGATGCGTTTTATGCACCGGGCGAGATCGATATGATACTGGGTTCCGAACACTTTTATAACTTATTATGTACTAGCAGCCCGTCCCGGCTTCGCACGGGGTAGACAATTATTTATTTTTGGAAATTTGGATATAAAACACTTTTTTTCACAAATATTTTTATTTATTAAAAATTATTATTTATTATTTATTTATTAATTATTACAGACGTGCACGCCCCACTCCTGTATTTCAGTGCCCCCTCCACCCCGCCCGGCGCGATGCCCGGCGCGCTTTTCAGACTGCATCGCAAACAACGGCCACGGCGCTATGGCGGTTTTGTTTACTGTTTGAATTTTTTAATTTGTAATATCTTTTGAATGGAAAGTCCAATTTAAATAATTTAAAAACTATTTTATAGGTAGTTAAATGGTCTTGACCATAAAATAATTTATTTGGATAAGGATTAATATAAACACATAAATAGCATGGTTTGAATTTGGTTAGCATTTTCATTAATGTTTAAAATGAAAAAAGTTGTTGTAGTGACATAACTACAATAGTTGGACATATGCTACCGCGGAATTTTTTGTAGACATTATGATGTTCTTCAATATTGTTGTACATTATTTTGTTCTATCGCTAATAGTTTCGGCAGCGCATTCGACGAAAGACATTTTAAGACTCATTTTTCTACACCTTCAGTTACATTGTTCAAATTTTACCAAGGATCCCTAATTTTTTTCAAAATGAAATGTAGCCTATGTCAAATTGGAAGAATGTAGCATTCTATTGGTGAAAGAATTTTTTAAATCGGCCCAGTACTTTTTGAGCCTATTCATTACAAACATACAAACATACAAAAATAGGTACAAATCTTTCCTCTTTATAATATTAGTGTAGATGTAGATTGGCCAGCATAAATTAGGTGATGGATTGCCAATACTTCAAAGGACACGTCTTGGATGGGTACTGTCGGGTAAAATTAAATGCCTACCAACTCAGTTACGAAATACAGTAGTTAACCTCACTTTAAATAATCAGTTGAAAAAATTTTGGGAGATTGAGGAATGCCAGGATATTCCAAAAAAGATTGACACACTTAAATTACCACATGATGATGACATTTGCGAAGAGATTTTTTTAAAAACTCATAAACGTTCATCTGATGGTAACTTTATCTTTGAACTCCCGCTGCAGGCCTCTCCCAGTACTTTAGGTAATTCCAGAAATATAGCCTATGAACGCTTTATGGGACTAGAACAAAAATTTGCAAAAAATCCGAATTTTAAGGACAAATATGTAGCTTTCATGCGAGATTTTGAACAAGCGGGCCACATGATTAAGTTAAACCAAGCTTATGATAGCCCATTAAATTTTTTATCCCATCACGCGATCACTCGGCCGTCCGCAACAACACCAATCCGGGTTGTTACCGACGCGTTATGCCCGACCGACACAGGACGCTCACTAAATGACATTCAGTACAAAGGGCCAATAAAACAGGACGAATTAATTAACATACCTACCTTACCTAAAAAATAACTACCTTCCTTCAGCGCCGCACCAGCAGCGACCTTCATTAAACAGTGACCAGTGTTGGTGTATTTGCGCGGATGCGAGACGGGAAATGTCTTAAAGGAAATATTGCACTCTGATTGTGTCGTGCAGGTGTTATCTCCGCGCAAACTTCATCAGGGAACGGGTAATCAGTGCTTTAAAATTCTTGAGTGCCTGTGGCTACAGTTGTTGGTTCGCCGCCTACCCGCCAGGTTTTTGTATAAGACGGATATGAGACCTACCCGCGTCAATTTTTGTTGCACAATGTTGCCTGTTTTAAAAAGATCTTCGGTCCGAATGGCACAATAATGAAACATGTCATTTCGTGCAAAATAATATTGCTGGGCATTAATTTGCGTTCATGGATACGACGTCACGTGATACCTACCTACCTACTGTACGTCGTTTTGGTGCTGCAAGTATAAGCGATCTACAGAGTGCGGTTAATTTTTTTTTCTGTTATTTTACTGGATATCGTTATTGTATTTATAATGATTGTTTGAGTTGTTGTTTATCTGAGTTGATTCTTAATATTGTACTCGTAGTTTAATGATTTATATTATTGCCGGTTTATTTATAGTTTCTTTAATTTATGTTCGTGCAGTAATTAATTGATTATAGGAATTTTAATAAGGGTTTTTAAAGTTTTTTTTTCTCTTCCTCAATATTTGCAAAATAAATGGTTTTATTTTTTTTTTTCAAATTTTTAGGTGCCTATTGAGCATAATTATTCTAGTCACTTTTGTAGGTATTATGTAAGTGTTCTTTTTATTGTTTTTATCGTGTTAATGTGTTGCTGTTGTTATAATTGTATTTACCGGCTTATCATACCTACGTGTTGTTTTTAGATGAGATTTATAAAGCATTGTATACAAATTTTAATATTATTTTTGTAAATTAGATGTACTTTGTGTCTTTTGCATGTATATAACCTTTTTAATTATTTATTTTTATCTTTTGATTCTTTTTTTTTATTTTTTTTTACCTACCCCACTCTCTCCATCTTTTTTGTTTAAAGGCCCATTATAATATTATGAATAGCCCTCCAAGGGTTAGTTGTCCTTATTGTCCAGGGTTGTCGAGACAATATGTGCAGTCAAGAGGGCTTAATGTGCACATAAGTAGGGTTCACAGGGATGTTGCGTAACAAAATCAGGAAGCGTTGAACCCGCCCAATCGTGCGGATACAAATACTCAGTCGGCTCCTAGTGTTGTTTTGGATCATGCTTCCCAGGCATCTCAGATTGGACGAAGTTTTAATAATTTGCCATCGTTAAAGGCTAATGTTCGGGTTTTGAGACATATACCTAAGGGGGCAAGGGTAGGGTGATTCTTCAAGGTCGTGATTTTTGTTTTATTCCTCTGTCGTATTTTTATTTACTTAGTTGACAGAAAAAATCATGCTCATGAAAATAGATTTGTTCAATAACATAAATTTTATGTCTCATGTAATCTATTTTCATGAGCATGATTTTTTCTGTCAACTAAGTAAAAAAAAAATACGACAGAGGAATAAAACAAAAATCACGACCTTGAAGAATCACCCGGTACTGGCCGCTGGCAAGTTGTGCGCAATCATAGAGGATTGTCTGCGTACGAATAGTGCGGAAGATTGGTTTGGGTTGCTGTCATTCTCTTATTCGGCATTGAGAGTGCCGGATGTAGGAGGCAGGAAATCTTTGACGGCCAAGGTAAAATGTAACATAGATGAGCCAAATTTATACTTTCCAGAGGAACAAATTTCGTCGAAATCGGCTTCGATTTATCGTTCTATTGAGGCTAAGGTGCATGACGGGGACCTAAAAGGTGCAGTACGGTTACTTTTGTCAGATTCCTCTCTTGCTCCTATGAATGACAGTACATTAAGAGCCTTAAAGGATAAGCATCCAGCGCCTTCGAGAGCGGTAACTTTGCCACTGGAACCCAGTATAGCTAGCCCTTTTTTGGCAGTAACACCGGTGGATGTGGCTAGTGCAATTGCTTCTTTCTATAATGGGTCGGCTTCTGGACTCGATTATTTGCGCCCCTAGCACCTTAAAGAATTAATTTCGTCTTCCGCAGGGAGCAATGGACCTCGTCTGCTAGAATCTATCACCAAACTTTGTAATTTCCTGTTGAGGGGCATGCTCAACTTGGAGGTGAAGCCTTTCTTATATGGTGCCTCTTTGTGTGCCCTATCCAAAAAGGATGGTGGTATTCGACCGATTGCGGTTGGCAGTGTTTTTCGCCGCCTTACGGCCAAGCTTTGTTGTCGATCGGTTAGAGAGATAATGTCCTGTTACCTGCAACCGAGGCAGGTGGGTTTTGGCACTACGCTGGGATGTGAGGCGGCGATACATTCCACTCGATTATTCACTATGGAACAGGAGGAATCAAACTGTATAATTGTTAAGATTGATATAAAAAATGCCTTTAATAGCGTGGAGAGAGATGCCATTCTCAATGAGGTTCTGGAGCATACCCCGTCACTGTATCCATTTATTTACCAGTGCTATGCGTCTTCAAGTAATCTGTTTTTCTCAGATAGTGTTATACAGTCGTAGGTTGGGGCTCAGCAGGGAGATCCATTGGGACCTTTGTTATTCTGCTTGGCTATTCAGAGGATTATTTCTGATTTAAAATCCCCTCTGAATGTCTGGTATCTTGATGATGGCATTTTAGGGGGAAGCCCAGAGGTGATCCTTCAAGATTTGAGAACATTGATTCCAGCTTTGAAAGCAGTAGGTTTGGAAGTTAATCCAGCTAAATGCGAAGTTTTTAGTTGCAGTGGTTCGGTTACAAACTCCCTTGGAGATTTTGAGTCTCTTTTGCCTGGTATTGCGCAGGTTGACAGATCGTCCTTAAATTTGTTAGGTGCTCCCATATTTCCTGAGGGTGTCAGCTCTGTTCTTCAACGCAAAAGGCAGGCACTCTTGGCTGCACGGGAGCATTTGACGCATCTGTCAGGACATGTTTCGCTCGTTTTGCTGCGAAATTGTTTCGCTTTGCCTCGGATGGTATATGTCTTGCGAACTTCACCCACTTGGCTGTTTGAACGGGATTTGGATTTGTTTGATGACACGCTAAAGCAAACTTTGGAATCAGTACTTAATGTAAGGTTAGATGAAGAACAGTGGTGTCAGGCGGCCTTACCTATTCGTCATGGAGGTCTCGGAGTACGTCGTGTTCGGGATATTGGGCTGGTGGCCTTTTTGGCCTCCGTACATGGTTCGGGGATCTTGTTGCTCGTATTTTATCACTGGATGGCAGCAATATCCGCCTGCCTTTTGGTTTGGAGGCCTTGGAGAGATGGGCCATGCTCTGTCCGACTGATGACCGCCCAGATGACCTTGTGGTTCAGAGGGGATGGGACGACATTCTCTGTAAGCTCTCTTACTCCCGCTTGTTGGATGGTGTTTCGGTAGCTGATCAGGCGCGTCTTAAGGCGCTCACAAAGCCAGAGTCAGGGGCATGGCTGCATGCTTTGCCGTCTCCTCAATTGGGTACACTGCTCGATAACGACTCCTTAAGAGTAGCAGTGGCCTTAAGACTGGGGGGCAAGGTATGTGAGGCCCATCGCTGCATTTGTGGAGTGATGGTGGAGGAGAACGGGCACCATGGTCTAAGTTGCCACAGATGTGCCGGGCGGTTTCCGAGACACCATTCGATAAATGAAATCATTCGTCGGGCCCTGGTTTCAGTAAATGTGCCTTGTGTTTTGGAGCCGCCAGGTTTGTCTCGAACGGATGGTAAGAGGCCGGACGGTCTTACATTGATTCCTTGACGGAGAGGTCGGTGCCTTTTATGGGACGCAACGTGCGTAAGCACTTTTGCTGCGTCCCATTTGAGGCAGACCGTGAGACTGGCAGGTTCAGCGGCAGAGAATGCCGCCAAGTTGAAACACGCCAAGTACTCAGCTTTAGAGTCAATGTACGACTTCGTGCCGGTTGCTGTGGAGACGGCTGGACCCTGGGCTGATGAGGCCTGCGAGTTTTTTAGGGAGATAGGGCGAAGATTGAGAGAGAAGGGCAACGATCCCCGCTCTGGGTCCTGGTTGGTCCAGCAGGTCTCTATTGCTATTCAGCGGGGCATTGCTGCTAGTATATTGGGGACCTTTGGATCGGGCGGGGTGCTGAGTGGGAATTAGATGTATTCCATGTTCCTTGACGAAGCATATTGCGGATTTTTTATTTCTATTTTTGTAAAGCTTTTGACGATGCGTGTTGCGGATATTATTTTCTTGTATATGGATGACTAGTCTTATTATTAGGTTGACGAAGCCTGTGGCAGATTGTTTTCATGTCTGATAATGTTCTTTTTTTATGAATAAATGACTTCTATAATAAGAAAAAAAAAAATTAACATACTGATGAGATTTCGAAGGTTTAGGTATGTAATCAGTGCTGACATAGAATGAATGTATCGCTGTATTTTTTGCGTATATGCAACGTTTCATACGAAACACAAGAGATCCGAGTAATAAAAAATTAGAGCCTTTGTCTTCCGAAGAATTAAAGTTGGCAAATTGTAATCTGATTAAATTTCGCACAGATCGAATCTTTTCCAAAAGAGTACAAACTACTTACTAATAAACAACCGTACCGTAACCGTAACCGTAATTCGAAATTAATTAGCCTAAAACCTTTTATAAAAGATAATTTAATGCGCGTAGGCGGGCGCCTAGGGTTGTCACATTTCAATTTCGATAAAAAACACCCACTAATACTTAGTAGTGATCATGTACTCACTAAACTCATTATGCAAACAGAACACAAGCGACTTTTACACGCACCTCCACAGTTGCTACTTTCTTTAATTCGAGAACGAGTATGGCCGATTAAGGGAAAAGTCTTAGCAACAAGAGTGGTAAGAGAATGTGTACAATGCTTTAGGGCTAAACCTACGACTACGGTACCGATCATGGGTGATTTACCCCCCGAGCGAACGACCACCTCCCCTCCTTTCAACGTAACTGGTTTGGACTATGCGGGTCCTTTTAATATACGTGACCGAAGAGGACGTGTTTACAAAGTTTATAAAAGTTATGTAGCACTGTTTATCTGTTTCGCGACGAAGGCAATTCATATTGAATTAATTTCAGGTCTAGAATCAGCAGCATTCATCACAGCCCTACGCAGGTTCATTGCTCGCCGAGGTAAACCGAAGGAGTTGGTAAGCGACAATTCCACTACCTTTCACGGGGCAAATAACGAACTGAAGGACTATATACCTATTTACAGCAAAATTCTACTGAATTAATGACTTATTGTGCTAACGAAGGCATTCATTGGAAATTTATACCAGTCTACACCCCCCACATGGGAGGGGCGTGGGAAATTTTCATTAAAAATTGTAAATATCACATGAAACGAGTTCTGGGTAACTCGCTACTTACGTATGAAGAACTGACCACGGTTCTTACTCAAATCGAAGGCATAATAAATTCAAGACCATTATGTAAAATACCTAATTCCGATAGCGACCACTTTCCCATCCTTACAACAGCCCAGTTTTTGATTGGACGCACTCCCACATCACTGCCAGACTACGACTACGTCGATATACCGAGCCACACTCTAACACATTTTCAACAACTCCAACAGCTGCAACAAGACTTCTGGAGAAGATGGTCGAGGGACTACATCAGCACCCTACAGCAACGGACGAAGTGGAGAAGCAGCAAGGGTCCCGCCCTAGCCGCGGGCGCGCTCGTGCTGGTCAAGGATGACCGCCTGCCACCGTGCCAGTGGAAGCTGGCCCGCGTCATACAAACGCTGCCGGGCCAGGACAACGTCGCGCGAGTGGCTCTGCTCCAGACTTCCACAGGAACGATAAAGCGTAGTTTCGTATCGATTTGTCCATTACCAATAAAAACGAATAGTTTTAAGTACCTATTTACCTAATCTAGATTTTTCCTAACACTGATCGAATAGTTTAAGTAAAAATGAATTGTAACCTATTTACGTAATCTAGTTTTTTCTTAAGGCTAATCGAATAGTTTAAGTAGATATAAATGAATTATAAATTTGTTATAGTCAACAATTAAACAATTTTCCCCTTTGTATTTCATTGAATCTTCATGGGTTGGACGTTGTTTGGCAATAATGTGTTGTTCTTAGAATACTTACCTAAATACCTACCTACCAATAATGACAAAAACACATTATTAAACGAGACACCGTCTAACCCAATCACCCAACCTTTGACGCAGCTCATGCTTTATCATTAATCATTAGAGTCGCAACATAAATATTTACTTACCTAACTGTTTAAAGAAATATTCATACTCAAAGTATAAGGGCCTACGCTAGCTGACGCGGACGCCCGCCGCGTGCGCCCGCTCGCGGATCTAAAATGTACCGAAAATCCGTCGCAGGCGCCCGCGCCACTTAGCGCTGTTCATACAATTTCTTATTAGACGCGCGCACGACGGGCGTCCGTTCCGGGTGTAGTGCACGTTATTTACTAGGATTCTTATGACTCGCGAAACACTAAATTAAATATTATCGGCTCGTAACTGCGCACCACGTCTAACCACCGCACCGGTCCATGAGGGAATGCCCCCCGCCGCGCTCTCCGCGCGGTGCACTGTTTCCGAGACGACAGGTAATGTGACGTCACAAATAATATATATATTTATACTTACATGTAGATAGTTTGCCTATACACTACATCCCTCCCTTATTGTTTTAGATTTCAATAGTGGATAGTTTTTAAGAGGATAAAGAGGGATGTAGGTACCTGGACTGGATACACTGGTTCTGCGTTTTTAGATAGAGGTCTTGAGCGCTGCCACTAGTTCTTCTAAATTGTCCGTCACTGCACCAAACACTTTGCGGTAGTTTGCGGTTCACTTTTGAGTTTTTTAGTATTTATTTAAATATATTGCGAGAGAGACAATGCGCGCGCGATTCGTAGTGTTCATCCAAGGGCTCGGTTCGGTGTGTCGAGCAGTAGTGCCAACATCACAGATACAATCAAAAGGTGCGTTCAGGAATGGGATAAGAAAAGGAATTTGTGTTATGTTAAGTAAGAGGAGTGTCCGGTGTGGTGATTGCTTTATGAATATATAAATTCGGCCTGACCATACTCCCCCGCCTTGGAGGAAACTCCAACATTAAAATTTTCAAAGTATAGCGATTACATTCATATGCAAAACTTTATTTTATTTTATTTTTAGCGGAATGAGAATCTAGAGAAGTTTGTATATTATTAGGGGTATGCTAAGATATTTAGAGAACTTAAGGTAAATACCGTTATAAATTGAGGTTTTGAAACTTTTTTTTTTTTTTTTTTTTTACAACTAAGTGGGGTTATTTGGCGACTAATTATTGAGAGGGTAATGGACACACACGTACCACAGGACGTATGTAAGTACCAGTTTTAGTTTTGACTTTTACAACTCGGGTGATGCCATCATTGCCAGGGTAAGTCTCCTCAACCACGGCAAGGGGCCAACAAAGAAGTGGAAGTTTTTCTTCTCTGACAATTACAACCTGACCTTTTTTAACAGGATTGGAAATAGTATTCCATTTTTCACGATTTTGTAATGAGGTAAGATATTCAATGTGCCATCTCTGCCAGTAAGATTGGACCATTTTATCAATTAATTTATATCTTTGCAAGCGGTTCATAGGAATATCATCTAAGTTTACAGCAGGAATGTACTTTAATGGGGTCAAATTTAGAAAATGTGAAGGTGTGAGGGCTAATGGCTCTGACGGATCGCTACTAAGAACACATAAAGGCCTAGAGTTCATTAGTGCTTCTATTTGAACAAGAACAGTATTTAATTCCTCATAAGTCAAAATTTGAGATCCAATAGCTTTGGATAAGTGGGCCTTAACCTGCTTCACATTTCCTTCCCATAGGCCTCCCATATGGGGCGCATAAGGCGGGTTAATTTTAAATTCAATTTTTTGTGGGGTTAACTCACGAATAATCGCTTTGTTAAATTCGTCAGAGCAGACTATTGAATAAATCTCATTAAATTGATTTCGAGCACCTATGAAGTTTTTTCCACCGTCGCTGAGAATGAGAGCGACAGGACCGCGGCGGGAAATGAAGCGTTTAAACGCAGCGATATACATTTCAGTTGATAAATCTGAGACTAGCTCTAAATGAATGGCTTTAGAAATTGAATCTACAAATAAACAGACATATGCCTTCTGGCTTTTGATTCCACGTCTTTTACCTAGCGTGATGTAGAGTGGACCCATATAGTCAACTCCGCATTTTGAAAAACATTTTTGTTGAGTAACGCGAAACTCAGGTAAATTACCCATTAAAGGATGTACCTCTTTAGGCTTGTGTTTGAAACATTTATTACACGCGTGAATTACTCTACGAACCAAACTACGAGCTGGCAGTAGCCAGTATTTATGTCTTAAAAGACCGAGAACTAAGCTAGGTCCTGTGTGGAGGTTTGTACGATGATAGTGATCAACTAGCAAAGTAGCTATTCTATTTTTAGCTGGTATAAGAACTGGGTGTTTTTGTTCATACGCCATTGGAGCATTGTGTAAGCGTCCACCTACACGCAGTACACCTTCACTGTCAATAAAAGCGTTTAATTTTCTCATGGGAGTGCGGAGAGTTTTATTATTTTTAACATCATTAATATCAGAGGCAAAGTGTTTATTTTGAACAGCTTTTATTAAATGAGTCTCAGCCGACTCTAGGTCCGAGATAGTTATGCATCCTTTATTCTTAAGAATTTTAGCAAATCTTAAAACATAAACAATTGTATTTATCAATTTAGTCCACTTAGACAGACGCTCAGTAAGTGACACAAGCGGATTGGTATCTGATTCCGGATTAATGGTTTGTAATAGAGACACAGATTTTGATTCTGGCATGACAGCGGGAACATTGTCTTTATTGAATGAGCTCACAGGCCATTGTCCATGCGGTAGAGAAAGCCATTGCGGACCTTGGAACCAAGTATGGTTATTTATTAATTTATTTGGAGTGACAGGGCGAGAAATTAAATCACTTGGATTTTCATGACCAGGTATGTGATGCCAAAATTGAGGGGCAATAATTTCTTGGATAGCGGAAGTCCTATTGGCAATAAAAGTTTGCCATCTGTGAGGAGAGGAATGAATCCATGCTAAAGTAATTGTAGAGTCTGAGAATGCAAGAATATTGTTGACTTGGCATCTGGCATTAAATACTTTAAGAACAGCCTGTACAAGCTGAGCGAGGAGATGAGCGGCGCACAATTCGAGGCGAGCGAGAGTAATTTTCTTAAGCGGGGCGAGGCGTGAACGAGCGCACAATAGTGACACACTAGAAGCAGGTGAGGTGAGTAAGCCTATTCTTAAATATATAACAGCGCCATAACATTTTTCACTTGAGTCAGCAAAACCTATGAGAGTGATTTCTGAGCCCAGAAATACACCAACATGCCTAGGTATTTTTATTTTAGATAAGTTGGAGAGTTCGTTTTGGATCTGCGTTCAAATTTTTTGAATGTCGCTAGGAGTGTCATCGTCCCAGGACAGATCACGTTTCCAGCACTCTTGTACCAACAGTTTCATATAAGCTGTGAGAGGAGCGAGCAGACCTAAAGGGTCATAGAGAGCAGCAGTTTTTGAGAGAATAAAACGTTTAGTACATTTTTCATTTTCAGTAACATCCACTTTGAAAGTGAAACAATCTGTAACAGGGTCCCACCTAAGTCCTACTAACTTGGTTTCAGACTCTGAATCAAAATTTAAATTCTTTGAGGCACGTGATTCTACAGGTATATTGTGTAAAAATTGAGGTGAATTTGATGTAAATTTAGTGAGATTAAAACCACCGCTGGCAAACATGTTGACCAGCTGATCATATAGTTGAAGAGCTTCATCTGGTGAAGGTACTGAGTGGATAAAGTCATCCATGTAAGAGTAGAGCGGGGCAACTCGGGCAGCTTCAGGATATTTTTGGCATTCATCGAGTGCAAGTTGGCGAACTACACGCATGGCAAGGTACGGGGAACATTTTAATCCAAATGAGATTCGTTGAAACTCATAAGTTTCAATAGGGTCGTGGTCTGCATGAAATCTGAACAATATTCTTTGGAATGATTTGTGTTCAGTGATTAATTTTAATTGAAAATACATTTTTTCTAGATCTCCCGAGATAGCCACAGCAAAGATGCGAAGATTGACTAATAAGTCAAATATGTTTGTTTGCAAATTAGGTCCACAGTGTAGGATGTCATTGAGACTCTTGCCAGAGGTTGTTTTGGAACTAGCGTCCAATACAATTCGTATTTTTGAGGTGTCTTTATCAGGGCGATATACTGCTCTGTGCGGTATGTGATAAGCGAGAGGAGCTTGCGGTTGAGAAACTTTTAATAGATATCCCTTATCGATATAATCCTGCACTGTGGCATTATAGCCTGATCTTAAGTCGGGGTCTGAGTCTAGTCTGCGTTCAAGTGATAAGAGGCGGCGTTTAGCGGTTTTGTATGAGTCACCTAACTGTTGCGGATCATCAGAGAATGGCAACGAGACAACATATCTACCATCAGATTCACGGGATACAGTTTCAGTAAATATTTGTTCACATTGTTGCTCTTCAGGACTTAATATTTTGCGCGCGGGTAAGGATTATAAATTCCAAAACTTTTGTACCATACTATTTAAATCAACATCACTGTTTTCTATAAACGCGTGACACGAAACACTCGAGTTTTGAGACGAACACAAATCGCTTTCCGCTTCGCCCATGAGTATGTAGCCTAAGGTAGACTGCATCGCGATAACACGTGTGTCGGGGTGAGTGACCTTGCCTGATAGCAACAAATGTGGGAACAATCCCGATCCGATGACACAATCAATTTCGGATGGGACGTAAAAAAATTCGTCAGCTAGCGGTATATTCATAAAATATTGCATGATGTTTGTATTTAAACGAGTAATAGGTAAATTACCTGTGATATTTTCCACAACAGCAGCTTTGATAGAATATTGACAGCGAGAATCCGTTCGCGATCGAAACACTATCATCGTATAACCGAGCACAGGTTTCACGCTCATTAATTGGCAAGTTTAATCGTTTACAACAAGTCTCCGTAACAAAATTCGCGGTCGAGCCAGTGTCTAATAAGATTCTTATTTGAGCGGGTTTCACATCACTATTTACTACATCAACACGCGCGGTAGGCACTACGTCATTGTAAAAACTCGCGTTTGTTTTGTTATCCGATGTTACAAAACATTGATAAGGCGGTTTGTTATCAAAGGGCTGCGAAATCTGACCGTCAATCGCCATATTTGTTTTGTACTGCTCGGGCGCGGGCGATTTGACATAAGCTGCGGCGCTCACGTCGGTCATAGGAGTCGCGGGAGGTCTAGTCATCTCACTCGCACTTACAGGTTGCGCGTTTGCAATCGACAAAACATTTGCTCGCGGAGCCGAGGAGCTTTGATGAACTTGATTTCGAGGTTGGTAATTGTAAACAAAGTTATCTAAATGCAATAAAGAGTGA
The DNA here is from genome assembly GCA_947563465.1 of Archips xylosteana. Taxonomy (NCBI): domain Eukaryota; kingdom Metazoa; phylum Arthropoda; class Insecta; order Lepidoptera; family Tortricidae; genus Archips; species Archips xylosteana. Next base: position 98,506 of record CANOAX010000010.1, read on the forward strand.
TGTTTCTTATTGCACTTGACACATGTTTTTGTCGATTTGCATGACTGTACATTATGAAATCCGAGGCAATTTTTGCAAAATGAATTTTTAGTTACTACCAAATATCTATCGTTCGCGTCGAGGTCATTAAATTTCTTACAGAAGTATAGCGGGTGTCTTTCGTTGTGACAAACAATGCAAGTATGCATGTATGCTTGATCGAGGGAATGATATTGCGTGTTTTGAGGGTGCGGTGAATTTTGCGAGTTAGTATTCATCACGTATGATTGAAGAGGTTTGTTTTTATTATAGGTATTTTGCGAGTAATTATTTTGCGATTTTGCGGGTGCGTTATATTTATGAGTATTATTTTGATGCGTTTTTGCGGGTTCGAAAAAAGGATTTGTTCGCGGTTTTATAGTTAATTGCGTGCGAGTGAGTATTTTACTTTGGTTTTTAACAAACATTTCGAGGGATTCAAAAGTAGGTAATTTTTGCGAGCGGTTGTTTTGTTCGAACAATTGAATAGTGTCTCTGTCCAGTTTGTTCAGAGCGATGTGCGTAACTATGAAATCTGCTAAATCGGGAATTTTGAGTGCCTTAAGAGCTGCCACAGAGGCACAATATTGTTCGACAAATGAGTCTAGATTTTGCGGTGATGCGGTTGTTATGGGCTTGAAATTGAACATCTTATCTAAATACTGAGTACCTAAAGTGCGTTCATCTTGGTATTTGTTTACGAGTAACTTCCAAATATTTTGGTAATTAGAGGCCACGGGAAGGATTCCCGCGATGATCGAGGAAACTGACCCTGACAATTTCGAGACTAGGTACTGCACTCGTTGGGCATCCGAGAGGTTTTCATTTTGATGAATCATTTCATTGAAGTTTTGATAGAAAAGCGGCCAACGGGCTGGGTCGCCGTTAAATGAAATTAACTCCAAAGCAGGTAACGTAAGTTTGGAGCTAGTGGTAGGTCTTGGACCAGATTCAGACTTAATAGGTTTATTCAGCGATTCTTTGACGCATTTGACATGACAGTAAATTTCATCAAAAGCTTCAATGTCTTTGAAAGATGGTATGTATGTAGGGTCATTTGTCATCCTAACGCAGTTCAACTGTTCGATTACTTCAGTAAATTCCGATCGTAATTTGTCAATTGTTTTTGTTCTGATTAGAAAACTTGCTCGAGCTTCCGCGGATTCAACTGTACGGCTCAGATCGTACATATTCTGGAGTAAAGCAAATAAACTTTTACGTTTAGCATCTAATATTACTGCTTTATCCATGTTTGCAAATTATGAATGTATGCGCTAAATACAAAATAAGTAAATCTAGTGCGGTCAGCACGCGGTAACCAAAATGGCAGAATGAAAAAATATGAAAAGTACGAATTTTGAGTAGTTTAAAGTGGTGTATGTTTGAAATAAGATGCGGTTATTAATTGGATTGTATAGAGGATCACGGGAAGAAGGACCAACAAAGAGGATGGATAGTTTTTAAGAGGATAAAGAGGGATGTAGATACCTGGACTGGATACACTGGTTCTGCGTTTTTAGATAGAGGTCTTGAGCGCTGCCACTAGTTCTTCTAAATTGTCCGTCACTGCACCAAACACTTTGCGGTAGTTTGCGGTTCACTTTTGAGTTTTTTAGTATTTATTTAAATATATTGCGAGAGAGACAATGCGCGCGCGATTCGTAGTGTTCATCCAAGGACTCGGTTCGGTGTGTCGAGCAGTAGTGCCAACATCACAGATACAATCAAAAGGTGCGTTCAGGAATGGGATAAGAAAAGGAAATTGTGTTATGTTAAGTAAGAGGAGTGTCCGGTGTGGTGATTGCTTTATGAATATATAAATTCGGCCTGACCAAATAGTTATAAAAAGAAAACATTGATTTCGTATCTTCTTTAATCTTTTTATCTAATCTTTTCTAAATTACAATTTTAAGATGCTTATGCTCCGTGCCATTTTAATCTGCTATTTACCATAGCCTCCTGGATCCTGGAGGTATCGATTCTGACAAAACTGATATTTTTTTTAAAAAAACAATCAAGTAAGTAACCCGTAATGTCGGAAAATTAGTAAGAAAAATCATGGCGTTTTCCCCTCGGTTTTTCCTTATGTTCTCAGGCGAGTACATGGGGACTTTGTCCTCACTCGAGGTACCATGTTTAAATAAAAAAAATACTACAATTATTAACTTAATCTGCATAGAAACTTACAAAAATTACTTATTTGTACTTATTATAAGACAAGCATATAAATTCAGTCTCAAATAAACCGAAATCCTAAACCTCATGAATCAACTATCATGCATTTAAACTTACAAAAAATACTTATTTGTACTTAACAGCACAGGCTAACAAATTAAAGTCAGTAACGAAATAAACTCTTCTTAAATAAACTATGTACAAGTACAAATGTAACAAATGGTACGTAAGTTGCATATTAAGTAAATTCATTACTGTAATCTACTAACTAGAAATCACAATTACAATTTTCCTTACTAAGTAAGTAACATCTTGAGTCTGACATTTCTTAGGACATTTTTATCTTACCATATTGTAGTTCAGTTTTGATTCAGTAACTTAAATCTTCAGTCTTACATTTATTAGGAAATTTGTCTTGCCTAAAAGTTTAGTTTTTAGTTCAGTCGTTACCAAAATCAGTCAGTCAGTATCAGTAAATATTTCAAAAGTGACAGAAATCTGTCCTTCAAAATAATCATAAGACTCATAAAAATTTACTGTTGTTTGGTATGAAAATCGGTGTAACAGTTTCTCTGAATAGACACAGGTACACATCACAGCTTTGTTCAGTTGGTTCTACTTTTCTTAAGAAATCCAGTTTGACGGTATCTTGATTGCTTTTTAGTCATCATAGGCATTTATGTAGAGCCTTATGCTGACGTCTAAATGAAGAAGGCACAGGTGCAATCTCAACCCTCCTCTTTTTATGTCTACAAGCCAGTTCACCCTCAGAAACATAGTCAGCTTCATCAGAGCTTTGATGTTTTGCTCAATCAAGTTTTTTCCAAGAAGCAACTTATATGCTTGCAATTGGAGAATTTCATAATGATGAATATTTTTAGCCATAGCCTGTACACGGATGTACCGAAACCATTACGTTCAAGAGTACTTCTAACATAAACATCTTCGCCTTCGGATAGACCGTCGGATTCGTCGCAGCTAAGGTGTTCCTCTATTTCACAGTCCTTTAACCCTGAAAATCGGAAATAAAACATTAGTAAGTAGTAGTTGACTTTCATGTGAAATCTAGCATTGAGACCGGTTGTACTCGTACGAGAAAATAAATTACTTGTTTCGGTCCACTTGTACTCGCACGAAAAGACACCTAAACGCTTGCGGTATTGACCCTGCTGGTTGGGAGGTGCTCGCTTCACAGAGGTCTTCGTGGCGTTCCACCGTTTATAGAGCTATTGAAGCTTTTGAGAAGAATCGGCTGGAAACGATTGACCTAAAACGCCAAACCCTAAAAGCAAGGCCTAAGCCCTCCTACACCTACACCTACAACTCGCGTGGTCAGCTCTGTTGCATCCCTTGCAACAGGGTTTTTAAGACTAAGTTCGGTCTAGCGAGCCATATTAGGGCTCATAATAGAGCATAAGTTTTATTTTGTACATAAGTTTTTTGTTTTGTTTTATTTTTAAGTCTTGTAAATATAAAATATAATTTTTGTAAATTTTATAGGTATAGTCCGGGTCGCCGTCATCGAAATCGATGTGGAGGACTATTATTATTACTCGCACGAGTACATAAACTTCAGAGCTATATAAAGCTAAAGTTTTTTAGTTATACGGAGAAAATCTACTTACTAACATATGAAATACATCATATATTTACTAATCAAAACTAAACAAAAATATATAATTAGACTTTCAGTGAGATAAATTTGGATTTACTTACCGCGGGGCATGGTGTGGCCGGTAGTGTTAGATGTCTAAGCCACACTGATCGCTGATTGGCCATCAATGACTCGGTGTTTATTTTATTAGGTTGACAGTTTCGTTCGGAAACGTTCTATGCGTGCAAACTTGTTACGCTGCTTTGTCATTTGACAGGAGATTTTTTTAAATCTTATGTCCTCAAGTGAGGACCGGGGGATCCAGGAGGTTATATCTAAATACAATTTTCAATTAATCACATTTTTCATTTTCTTTTTCATCAACCTCCGTGGACTTTTCTTCGTCTACCTGCCACTGCCCCTCAACTCGCTTAAGATGCACGATGTTCCGCCTGACGTGCTGGCCTGTCTCGTCGTTCTTAAGTTCTACATCGCCATTCTTATTTGACTTGACCGTGTGAGATGTTGGCTTAAAGTTTAGACTCAGTTTATTATTTTTATGAGTATTTTTTACATAAACCTTTTCTCCAATACTAAGATCACACTCTGTAGCGTGTCTTCTCTTATCAGCGTACTCTTTCCCTTTCTCCTTCATCTCTTTATCCTTATCTCTGACTTCTAAATCTTCAGCGGTAAATGTTAAGTCCTGAATCATTGGTAACTTGTCACGAAACTGTCGACGGAAAACCAGTTCTGCCGGCGTTTTACCTGTAACGCTATGTGGCGTGCTATTGTACATAACCAAATATTCGCGGAACCCTTCCTTCCAGTTTTTCTTGTCAACCTGACATATTTTAAGGCGTTTTAGGATATCGCGATTTTGGCGCTCCACTTCGCCATTCTGCTGGGGCCAGTACGGTATTGTGTGGTAAATTTTTATGTTACGTTCCTGGCAAAACATTTTAAATTCTTCACTGGTAAATTATTTACCATTATCTGCCGTGACCGATACCGGATTCCCCAGTCGGCTGAAGATATCGTTTAATTGTCCAATAATTTCCAAGCTAGTTATGCTGCGACATATTTTTATTTCTTTGTACCGCGAATAATAGTCAACGACTACAAAGAGGTAGTCATTGCTAGGTAGAGGACCAAGCAGGTCAATGGCTATGTCAACCCAGGGTTCCATCGGCAACTCTCTCCGCTTAAGAGGATTTGGTGGATTTGGAGCTGATACTAACGTACAACCCTTACAAGCTTTGCAAATATTTTCGGCATCCTTATCGCACTTTGGCCACCAGACTTTAGCGCGTAGTCTGCATTTCATAGCGACTATCCCCGGATGGCCTTCGTGCGCTGCCTGTAAAACTTGGTTTCGCAGCTTTGTCGGGATTACGATTTTAGTGCCCCTTAACAATATGTCTTCGTGAAAACATAACTCATTAAGGAATAGTTTAAATCCCTTGACGCTATCGTCCCACTTGTTATTATACAGTCCCTCTTTGACTTTTTGTATTTCAGGGTCTTGACGAGAGTGCTCTATTATTTCTTGCAAAGCAATTGCCATCGGCTTTGCTTGCTCAATAACACTGTGGACGTAACTTTTGTAAGCAGTCGTGGGATTTACAGCCAATTTACAAAGTCTCGACAACGGATCTGCGATTTTTTCTTTACCCGGGCTGTAACGTACCTTGAACTTATACGACTGCAACCTTAACACCCATCGTTCAATCCGAGCGCACGGTTTTGCTTTAGGGCCAAAAATAACCTCTAGAGGTTTGTGATCGGTCACCAGCTCGAATTCCTTGCCGTATAGGAACATGTGAAAATGTTCCACCGCCCAAACCAAAGCCAAGGCTTCTTTCTCGGTCTGGCAATATCGGCGCTCGCAATCGCTTAGTGTTTTATTACCGAATGCAATGACTCGGGACCCCTGTTCATTAACTTGAAGCAGGACAGCTCCCAATCCGACGGGACTGGCGTCAGCGATTACAATCGTTTTGTCTTTGGGATTGTAATATCCCAATTTAGGAACCTCAACTAATGCAGCTTTTATTCTATTAAAAGCTTCTTGTTGAGCTCCGCCCCAATTTGGTGTTATGTCTGCATTTCGCCCTGATTTTTGTCTAAGTAATAATTTCAACGGTTCGGTAATCGTAGCTAGATGAGGAATCCATTTACCCACAAAATTTATCAGACCCAGGAAACTTTGAAGTTCTGCGATGGTGGTTGGTGCTCTAAATTCTTTTACCGCCGACACATATTTATCTAATGGCTTTACTCCTAACTCTGACAGTTCGTGACCTAAGAACTGAACCTTGGTCGTACGGTAAACGCACTTTTCTTTTCTCAATAGCACCTTGTTCTCTTCTAGAGCTCTTAAAACTTTCTCCAATCTTTCATCATGCTCTGTCAGGTCTTTACCATAGATCAGGATGTCGTCGATGAAATTTATAACTCCGTCACATCCTAACAATATTCTTTCGAGAGTTTTTTGGAATATTTCGGGCGCACACGTGATCCCGAACATCATTCTTTTATATCGAAATAAACCTTTATTTGTTATGAATGTCGTGATAGGTCTAGAGCTTGGGTGGAGCTCAATATGGTGAAACGCATCCTTGATATCGAGTTTACTAAACAGTTTTGCTTCTTTCATTTTAGGCAGCAGTTGATCCATGGTCATTATCTTTCAGAATCGGAACAATAGGTGAAATCCAGCTAGAAGGCTCTCTAACTTCTTCAATAATATCCATCTTTAGTAATTCTTCAATTTTCCTATTCACTTTTTCCTCCAGTGGAATAGGAATTCTACGGCATGGTTGACAGATCGGCTTCACGGACTCATCAATAGGGATTTCTATCAATACATCCTTAAACTTGGGAAATTCTTCTGTAACGATTTCATTAACATTCAAATTGATGGTGAGTACCCCTAATGAGGTTGCAGTGATTCTTCCCAGTAAATCACGGGTGCCATCAGCAATGACATAAAAGGTAGTCTTTTCTGTCTTGCCGGCCAGACGAATATCCGCATTAAATGATCCCAATAGTTTCAAGGGAGTGGCACTACCATAAGCTACAAACTTCTTCGATGGTCGATTGTCCTGATCAGTTACTAAAACATTATCCTTCTTGATGTTCTCCCATGTCCTGTCAGTAATAAGTTTGTGATCGCAACTGGAGTCTATTAACATGTCAACATCTGTTCCTCCGATTTTGCATGTCACCACCGCATCGTTACCAACGTTGAAAATATAATCAATATGTCTGTTCGTAGTTTGCCTGTCTGATAACTCTTCTACGCTGTTCATCTGTTTGTATTTCTTTGAATTATTACTGCTTGTTTCCTTGTCGACATCTATTTTCCTTTTGTGTAGATTGGTCCTAGTTCTACACTGAGCTCGGAAATGCCCCACTATTCCACATTTCAAACATGGTTTTCCTCTAGCTGGGCAGGTTTTGTCACGAGCAAAATGTTTGGAACTACCGCATCGACTACATACTCCACGTCTTTTATCGTCGGTGTTTTTATCTGATTCAGAGAGAATTTTATTGACACCCTGGCTGTTTACAGATTTTTCACCAAAATTTCCTAACTGCCGACTAATCACTTCTAACGCATTTGCTTCCGATATTATTTTGTCTAATGTTATGTCGTCTCCGGTTTTCAAAATTTTTTTTCTTAAATCATCTGATGCACATTTTTCCGCGATTTGGTCGATAATGTTGTCTTCCAAGTTATCGAATTTGCACTTAGCCGCTTGTTTCCTTAATCGAACTAAGAATTTTTCAAACTTTTCTTCGGGTTTTTGCCTCAGGAGCCTGAAAACGTGGCGCTCAAATACCTTACTCTATTTAGGGGCAAAGTAGTTATCTAACTTGCTTATGGCTATATCAAAAATATTTTTATCACTTTCTTTCTCAGAGGTAGATACATCAGCACCCGGAATGTTGTAAAATATTTCCTGTAATTCCGCGCCCCCAAAATGCAGTAAACTAGCTTTTTTCTTCGCATCCGTATCAATACACGCGGCTTCTAAATAAATGTACAAGCTTCTTTTCCAACGCTCCCATCTTGTCGCTACTGACCCTACTTCACCGTCGCATTCAAATTTTTCCAAGGTATATAACGCCATTATGGCTAGGTAACTGCAGACAAGATAGCGCCTATTTAATATGGCACGCAACTGAATGCTCACTATTTACTATTCCGCAATTTAATGTTATTGTGGTGTGTGTTTTATTTACTTAACGCAATTTAATGCCAGAACCGTATATATACGCAATTAAATGCTTTGAAATTCAATCTAAATACGCAATTTAATGCCAGACCCGTATAAATATGCAATTAAATGCTTTGAAATTCAATGTAAATACGCAATTTAATGCAAAGCTTGTATAAATACGCAATTAAATGCACTAAAACCTGTTGTCGTCACTCGCAATTTAATGCAATGCCAATACGCAATTAAATGCAACGCCATAATCGGTAGGTAGGTACGCAATTACATATCGTAATCTGAACTGACAAATAATCGATGTCAAAAGTAACTTTTTATTATATCTACCGATGTTCGATGTTATTTTTTCTATATATATGTCGCCTAAATCGATTATTTTAAAATCAAAAGGATTTGTTATCCTTCGCTGTTACTTTTTTTTAATACGCAGAGCCATCTAGCGTTATGTCTAGTTTCAAATAACTGCTCTTCATCATTGCCGCTGCTGTAATTTTACGCTAGATGGCGTTGTTTACTATAAGATTTTCTAGTTGTTACAAACAATTAATTAAGTTTAAGGCTGTTTTTAACTATCACTAAATAACTGTTAATTCTAGGCGTGATTTACGGATCTCTGTTTCATTATAATTATTTTCAGTACCTAGCTATTTCAATAAAAATGCTATCAGTTTCCTATTTGTAATCCTAATCGTGCGCAGCGCTGATTCGTCGGTTGTTAGCTTAACCGACCAATCATAAGCAGTGCTTTTGGCGCGAAAATCTGTCTGCGTACGGTTAGGAGAGACTAGATAGGCCCCATTTGGCCGCCGATCGCTGGAGTGATAAGGTTGTATCATCTCTACTTGTTGCTAACTAGTTAGATAGAATTACCTGGATATAATTGTTATCCTTAACGAAAGACCAAATTAAAACGACCCCTTCGGATTCCTATTTTGTTTATTTTCTCTTGAGCGACGATGGAGGGACCGGAGAATACAGCCCCTGACCCTTCACCGTCTACTCCTAGTTCATCAGAACCCCCTATTCTGCTTTCAAATCCGACATATAGATGATCAGTCTTATTTTCTTATATCAGTGATGGTACAGTCGTTTCCTCACTTAAGTATCCACCAGATAGGGGGCTTTGAACGCGCACTGGAGTTGAATCAATTATTATAAACATCAATGTGGGTAAATGTTTGTATGGTATAAGATCAATGAATGCCTAGTTGAACAGACTACCGTTTCTAATATCAATAGGTGCATATTTTTGCACAAGTTCTTAATGTGCTTCATGGCTTAGCGGTCTAGCGTTGGCTATACAAACGTGAGGCCTAGGGTTCGAGTCACAATGATGATTTCAGCGGATAATTCTATTTTGCGTTTTTTTTTTTATTTGCTTTTTGTATTTAAGTATGTTGTTTAATAAGTTTACAAGTTTTATTTCAATTTGAATCTAATACAGAATTAGTTTAAATGAAAAATAAAATAAGTTTTTAAAAATATTTTTATTTTCTTACAGAAAAATACATTTTGTTGAATTCGATTAACATTTATTCTGACATGACATGTAAACAAACCGTAATATTTCGAAATTTAAAAATACTAATGAGTAAATAAAGTGAGTGTTAAACATAATTGCTACTTATGATTTAATTAATTTTATAAAAGCAGATAGCCACATAGTGAATCAACATGTAAATATTTAGACAGGAACATGCGTTATGTTTTATCTAAACTACTTACAATACCATCACTTGGCCATCTTACTTAAATAGTAACAAAAAAATAAACTTAATGGTATAAAGCGGGCAGAAAAACCTTAGCTACCGATTTAATTTTCAATACCTCAAGGATCTACCTTCATTATCGATTACTTGTTGAAAACGGCTTCTCATGCTATTTACCATTGCCAAACATAAGTCACTACCTCGCATCGACTCCCAAGTTGAATAAACTAGATCCTTGAGGTTTTGAGTTGTTCTTACATTAGATGGATCCCAGTTAAGGACCATTTGGCCCCATAAATTTTCAATGACATTTAGGTCTGGACTCTTTGACGGCCAGTTAATAATAATAATGTCATCTTGGGCCGTGAGCCATTCTTGCACAATTCGAGCACTGTGCACCGAACTATTATCTTGTATCAAGTAGATTTGGCCCTCAGGATACGCTACACGCACAGTTGGTAACATGACATCGCTTAAAATATCCAAATATTTTGCGCTATTCATGCAACCACCAACTTCCACAATTTCACCTGGCCCCATTGATGACATCCATCCCCAATAAGCTAAAGTTATTCTGCCACTGGTTCTGGTTGGTAACACACAACATTCATTATACCTATCTCCGTGTTTCCGCCACAGTATCTTGCGGCCATCTTTGTCGGATTTAAACGACTTTTCGTCTGTGAATATAACTATATTATTGCACCAATCAAAATTTAAATACTCTTCAGCAAAACAAACTCTTTGCTGTCGGTGAACAATTGACAGTGGGATTTTTTTTGCTGGTCGGTATGTTTTAAATCCAGCAGCGTGTAAATGTTTCCGCACTGTCTTTGCAGATATGCCGTGAGCAGTTGCTGTTTCGTTGGTCGATAAGAAAGGGTCTGCAGTGTGTCTTGCAACAATGTCTCGATGACGTGCAGATTGAGACGTAAACATGACGGGTCGAAAACCTGGACGCTTCCTTTCTACGTCGCCAGAATCTCCATGCCGTTTTACCCACAACCTGACGGTTTTTCGCTGTGAAAGAAAATGATTTAAAGTTTAATGTTTCCTTTATTATCTACTGATTGTCATAATGCAAATTTTTAAAAGCCATAGCGACACTGTTTTACAAAGATAAAATGATACAGTCTTTTCACAAGGATAAATAGAATATTACTATCTTTACAAGATTTGCATAAAATTTTAACTCACCGTTAGATTCAGCTGACGAGCAATTTCACTAATAGATGTGTTATTCTCAAACAACACGACTATTTTCGCCTTCATAAAAGGAGTTAAATGAATTGAGGACATTGTAGAAAAAATAACATATTTAGCGTAACGACACAGTGGTTGTTTCGAAAGCAAGAAACGAATCGCATAAAAAACATACATTGCGGGTAGAAAATTGACTGGTATATAAATATAACCCTATTTGCGGGTAAATCGTTTTTTTTGCTGGTATAACGGATGAGTACCTGGGCGACCGAGCTCTGCTCGGGCAGAAACTCGGTACCAAGCGTTTTCCCAGAGATAAGACCAAGCTAGATCAATTTTTCATCCCCGAAAACCCCCAAATACCATATTTAATCGAAATCGTTGGAGCCGTTTCCGAGATCAAAACACCGGAGGGGTGGGGGGGGGGGGTGAGAGGGGGGAGGGGATGCGGGGGAGGGAGCGCGGGGGTATTAAAGGGGGATGAAAATTTCATTGATTTTGCCGTAGGATGCACCGTTTTCAAGATATTTGACAAAAACACCGGAGGTTGGGGGTGAGTCACGTTAATCCATCGTCCGTAAACCGACTTTACAGACAACCGGCTTTTCCTGTTCTGTGCTCCCAATAGGGAACGTGCACATAGACAGTGCTGCCAACTGGTGCCATAAGGGTGCCATCAATTTGAATGTTTTACCTTGATAAGTTTGTTTTACTGTCCGCATAGTGTCTCTGCTGTTGCATTAGTGCTGCCGCCTATAGTTACTGCACGTTCCCTATAATACTTTTTCTAAAAAAATAGTAACTTTTTCTAACAAAAAAGTAATTTTTTCTCACAAAAAAGTAACTTTTTCTCACAAAAGAAGAAACTTGACGTTTTCTCATGAAAAATAAACTTTAAAAAAAAACTAAAAATATTGAAAAAAACATGGAATCGAACCGAGGTCGGCTGGATCCGCGACCACCCGATTTCTAATGTGCCATTATGATCTGCTCGAAGTCGGCGAAATTTAGCTTTATATTCTAATGCAAACAAAAATAGCCGGAAAACACGAGTAAAAGCGATTTTCTGAAAATGAAACATAGCTAGATCAGTTTTTCATCCCCGAAAACCCCCACATACCAAATTTCATCGAAATCGTTGGAGCCGTTTCCGAGATCCTGATTATATATATACATATATATATATACAAGAATTGCTCGTTTAAAGGTATTAGATGGAATGATTTTAATAACGTCAGTTGCATCAACTGATTATAATTTTCACAGTGTAAGTTAAGTCATCGTTTGGTCCAGTGGTGGAGTATGCGACTTCGGCGCATGTGGTCTATGGTTCGATCCCCAGGTTATATGAGGGAGTTTTTTGATTTTTCCAGCTTCTAAAATTTCAAGAAGCGAGAAATAAACTAGCACATAAAATCTTATACGAGTGTAACCACATGAATTAATAATAATGTTCCTCGGACCGCCTTCTGGTACTGACGCGTTTAATATTGTGTATTATTAGTTAATTGCTAAAATAATTGACATTTTGCAAAGAAATAAATAAAGTGAAAAATAGGAGTGCAGAACAAGGCAGGAGACTCGAGCATTCAACTAAAGTAAGACCACAACTCAATACCACCGCGCGGGCGCTGCTGCCCTGGTACTTTAATACCGTGATTCGCTTTTACTGCGTCGGCGTGCGTGTACTAATAAATTGTCTCCATTCCTGTCTCGGTCTAGCCGTGTGTTGATTGGTCGATGCTAATTGCATATATCCATACTGCTCACTCTTGAACGCATTGCAGCTTACCTCCTGTCTTATCATATTGGCCTGGTATTTAACATGGACTTAGAAAGATCGCGTTCGGAATCTGATTTGATGGGCCGTGATTTGGAAAAAACACCCGATAATACATTTGTGACGACGCGTAACAAACGTAAGAGAGAAGATGACTTTGAACAATTTCGAGAAGATATCTCAAAAATGATGTCTGCTATGTTGGCAGAACAGCTCACTGAGATTAGGAAAAACACAAATATGTTAAACGACATTAAACAAACAAACATTAACATAGAGGATTCTATATCCTTTCTATCTGCTCAGTACGATGAGTATAAAAAGAAGATTGAACAGTTGGAGGTTGCAGCTTCGGAAGACAGGAAATACATTGTTATGCTGGAAAACAAGCTGATGGACCTGCAACGGGATTCCCGTAAAACTAATCTTGAGATTAAAAACGTCCCAGAACTGAAATCCGAAACTAAGGACGACCTGGTTAGCATTGCCTCAAACCTTGGCAGCTCCATTGCCTGCCCCATTAGTGTGACGGATATAAGGGATATATATCGATTAAAGAGTAACAGGGAAAAGTCTAAGACTTCAACCGTTGTAATTGAGACTACATCAACATTGTTACGTAACGAAGTTCTGAAAAAGTGCAAGGCGTTTAATATGAAAAAGCAAGATAACCTGTGTGCCAAACATCTTGGTCTACGGGAGGGCTCAGACACTCCCATTTTCGTTTCTGAGCAGCTGACTTCGCAAGCTGCGCGACTTCACTTCCTGGCTAGGAAATTAAAAAAGGATAATGACTACAAGCACTGCTGGACAAGCTATGGGAAAGTCTACCTCAGAAAAGGGGATAACACACAGGTTATCCCAGTAACCAGCGAAGCTCAAATCCAGCGTCTGGCTAGTCAGAGCATCCATAACCAGGGTAATAACCACCAAGACCGCCCGGAAACTACACAAACTCGGATAATAGAACAACACCCGACAAGCAAAATCTACCTAAATTGACTTTTAACCTTCATAGTGCTTTGTGCTCCTAGTTACTACGATAAATTAATTAAACTCAAAGTAAGTTACTATTACTACTACCGCAGTTTATTGAACTCTTCTGTCAAAATAAGTTTTAACTTCACTATTGCAATGTTTTGCTTTGTCCTATGTTCTCCTAGTAACTATAAATTGTTTTTTTGGTTTTTTAAAATAGCTTATAAGGGATATTTAGTGTGTCATAGAACATCTGGTAATTTATGTTCTCCTGGTATCTGTAGATCATTTTTTTTGCATGGAAAAATCACTTCTGTTTGTGATAAACTTTAGTCGACACGTTTTATGCGCCCCGGGTGTTTACATGGCAGTACTTCTGCTTATTAAATTGTTAGCTAAGAATTTACATTTAAATTTAGCCTGTTTTGTGTTATGTGCTCCTGGTATCTTGTCTCTTTTTCTTGGTATATTGTTTAATTATTCACTTTCACACATACTGTGCATGCACTCTCACACACCGTACACACTTTTCAATATATTTAATAAACTATACATAGAACTTAACAAGCAACTGTACAACATAAATAGAATCGCAATTATTGGTAATATGAACAAAATCCACAGTCCTATACTTATAGCACTCTTTACTTTCCACTCTGTGCTGCCGCAACACAGTACTAATGTACTAAAATCAACTAAATACAAGTTATTAAGACAGTTTTTCACTCCCAGTAACCACATGTGGTTAAATGTGTGTAACATTATGTGGTTAAATGGCTAATCATCTTACAATATTAGATGATATTGACAATACGGAAATAGCACAGTCTTACGAATGTGACCCACAGGACCTCAATATAAAAATACCTAGTACCAAAAATAACCTCACTATTTTATCGCAGAATATCCGTAGCATCTATTGTAATTTGACAGAACTTCAAGTAACGCTCTCACTACTAGATTTCGAACCGGACGTACTAATCTTAACAGAATGTCGCCTGAATACGTCTAAGCCAGTTCCTAATATCCCTAACTACTTATCTATGGCAACCACCAACAATCTAAACCAAAATGATGGAGTCGTCATATATGTAAAAACTTATTTAAAGGCGGAATTTCAGGAAATTAAGCTCGTTCATGCATCTTGTATACAAATAAATTTAATTAACAAAGTTATTCTCGGTATCTATCGTTCTCCTTCTAATAATAATGCCACTAATTTTATTAACTCGCTTAACAAACATATACAAACTATTAATCGGGTAAACACTGTTATTGTTGCGGGTGACATAAATATAAACTTGCTTCCTCGACAGAAAGAACAACCGTATGAGTCCACAAATAGACTAAACTATCTTAACATGCTTAGCTCTCATGGTATCCTTCCTGGTCATTTAAAACCCACGAGAGAAGGTAGTTGTCTTGATCACTTCATGATTAAACTAAATAAAAAGTTTACAACTGCATACGTTGCAGTTCTAAACACGTCTATAACAGACCATAACACTATATTATTGGTTTTACATAACCAATCAACCACAATTAATAAGTCAAAGAGTATTGAAGTGATTAATTATGACAAAGCGGCTACTAACCTCTTAGATAAAAATTTGGAAGCACTTTTACTGTCTGATGACCCTAATTATGTGATTGAGCAGCTAACTCTTAAACTAAATTCAGCATTAAACGAGAGTAAAACTTTGAAGTTAATACCCAGAAATAAAAGAACTATTAAACCATGGATTACTCCGGGTATCCTGCGGTGTATAAAAAATAGAAACCAAATGCAGCTTAAGCTTAGATCAGATCCTGATAATGAGGTTCTGAGGGTCACTTTCGGGAGATATCGCAATTTTACGAACAATCTGATTAAAAAACTGAAGCGTAAGTATGATAGACAACTATTAGAAAAAACCTTAAAAAATTCCAAGGCCTTATGGAGTACGATTAAATCATTAACGAATTATAAAGGAGTAAAGACTACCAACACTGACCTACTAAAAGCTAAACCAACTCCTAATGAATCTATAAACCATATTAATGAGTTCTTCACTAATATTGGGAAAAATCTAGCTGAAGATGTTGCTCGTTCACAGGGATTTACTGCACTTACTGCTTACCCCACACAAACTGTGATCTCACCTGGTACATCCTTTGTGCTTCTCGATACGGACCCGCAGGAAGTCTCCACTATCTTAATGTCATTGAAATCTGACAGTGCGACCGGCTATGATAATGTTCCTACATGTTTCCTGAAGCAGTGTAAATCGATAGTTGTGCCTGTGATTAGTCACCTAGCAAATCTATGCTTTGCGCAAGGACTTTTCCCCTCTTTGCTTAAAAAGTCACTTGTAACGCCTGTCTATAAGAGTGGGGATAAGAACGACGTAAACAATTATAGGCCTATTTCAGTATTAACAGCTATATCTAAAATAATTGAGAAACTAATCAACTGTAGACTAGTCAACTATTTTGATAAATATAACCTATTATCAAGTTCACAATATGGTTTCAGACAGGGTAAATCTACGGAGGATGCTGTGCTAAACCTTACATCACTTATCTCTAAAGAAGTAGATGGCGGAAATAAATGTTTAGCTGTCTTTCTCGATCTAAAGAAAGCCTTCGACACGGTCTCTGTCCCTACTCTTGTGGACAAGTTAGAACGCTTGGGTATTCGGGGAAGGCCGCTGAATTTGCAGGGTGACTACTTGAGCAACCGTACCCAAAGAGTTAAGGTTGGTAACTATGTTAGTACCGACTTGAAAGTCACTTTCGGAGTCCCACAGGGAAGTGTCCTTGGCCCGACACTTTTTCTGGCTTACATTAACGACCTTACTAGTATTAATCTTCAAGATGGGCACGTCATTTCGTACGCTGATGATACAGTGGTTGTCTTTACTGGGAAAAGTTGGAACTGTGTGCATAACACTGCTGAAAGGGGATTGCGAAGGATAAACTCGTGGCTGGTTTCCAATATGCTTACACTTAACACTGTCAAAACAAACTACATCTGTTTCTCTAAAATTAATAGCACACAACCTAATACAGACTTAACCCTCCAAATTCATAATTGTGACCCCTCGGCTGGTACACGTTGTGATTGTAAACAGGTGGGTAAGGTGCTCTCAATCAGATATCTAGGGGTAATTATTGATCAGCGACTGTCTTGGCATCTACACATAGAACACATAAACACAAGAATACGCAAACTCGTATGGATATTTAAAATTCTGAGGCACATTACTACTCAAACTCTACTGAACCAAATTTACACTGCTTTAGCTCAGTCTATTATGACGTATTGCATAACCGTGTGGGGTGGTGCAACTAAATCTAAGTATCTTGAAGTGGAACGTGGGCAGAGGTGCTTACTGAAAACCATGTATTTCAAACCATACCGTTATCCTACAACTGAATTGTACAAACTTTGTAAACTCATAAGTATGCGCAAATTGTACATAATATCGGTAGTCTTAAGAGTTCATAAAAAGATTGCTTTCAAGCCTCCAACTTTTCACCGAAGAAGAGCAATTGCAGTGGCTCCTGTTCCCACGAGCAAATCTGTTTATGCAAGACGGCAATTTGATGTGCAGTCTGCTAACATATATAATAAAATAAATAAACAAATTAATATCTATCCTTTAAAATCTTACGATTGTAAAAATAAGTTAGTGAACTGGCTTGCTGGTTTAGACTACTATGAAACAGAAGAATTACTGTTATAATAATAACTGTATAGTTTTATGTAGCACACGTTTGCGCGCACGTTTGCACACACACACACACACACCACACATGCACGCACGCACACACACACACACACACACACACACACACACACACACACACACACACACACACACACACACACACACACACACACACACACACACACGCACACACACACACACACACACACACACACACACACACACACATTCACACGCATACATAATGTATTATAGTTAAGTATGTTCTATTAAATTATTTTCTTTTTGTTTTAGTTTGTAGATTAAGTAAACAAAAATGTAACAAATTGGGAAGAGCGAGTTCTCCTGACACAGGTGCATACACCTACTAGGAGTTCTCCAAATTATTGTTAAATGTTTTACTTTAAATGAATAAAGATTATTATTATTATTATTATTCGTAGATAATAAATAATAAAATGAATTGATACCGACGTATAAGCAGCGCAGTGCTGCCACCTAGTAGTGCCAATAAAGGAAAGAAAAAAAACTGAGACGAACGGGGAATAATATTAGAGCCGAGTTTAGAACTTAGACTTGCCAGAAAAAAGGGGCAAGTTTTAACTACATTGCGAGGCAGTAAAGCAAACTAGATTGAAGTGGTCAATCCAGCGCTGCTATGTAATGCAACTTGCACGGTTATGTCTAAACTTGGCTATTTGAATGGTGATAGTGACCAACCGTAGTGTGCCATCTACGTATGTAGTTAAGAAGGCGGCTAAAGGCCCGGCCACGACTTTGAGAGACCAGCGGCGCGGCGAGCGTTTTCTGTGTTCATTGCGCGGCTGCCACACTTGCCGCTCTGTGGTTACCTGGCGGCACACGCAGTGAACTGACAAAAAGCTCGCCGCACCGCTGGTTGCGCGAAGTCGTGGCCGGGCGGTAATAATATTCACAGTAGGTTGCGCAATGATTATATGCAGTTTTCGGTTCTTTCTTATGGCAGTAAATATGTATACGTATACTCGTAATATCAATGTAATAATTTGAATAACATGTGAAAATATTAAAATAAAAAAAAATAAAAATAAATAAATATTAGGGGACAATCTTACACAAATCGACCTAGTCCCAAACTAAGCAAAGCTTGTACTATGGGTACTAGACGACGATAAACATACTTATATAAATAAATAAATACTTAAATACATAGAAAACATCCATAACTCAGGAACAAATATTCGTGCTCATCACACAAATAAATGCCCTTACCGGGATTTGAACCCAGGACCTCTTGCTTCGTAGGCAGGGTCACTACCAAAACAATCGATGTTAACATTCAAAGTAAACAAAAAAAAAACACTGCAACAAAAAAGATAATTCGTCCTGAGTCTCGAACGCAATGTGTTTCCTGAATGAAATATAGTTTATTGAACTACTTTTAGCGAAATAAAGTAGGGTAGTAGTAGTGCGCGTTCATTACCTCTAAGGCCATACAAACATTTACCCACATTTATGTTTATAATATTCAGTACCTGGGCGACCGAGCTCTGCTCGGGCAGAAACTCGGTACCAAGCGTTTTCCCAGAGATAAGACCAAGCTAGATCAATTTTTCATCCCCGAAAACCCCCAAATACCAAATTTCATCGAAATCGTTGGAACCGTTTCCGAGATCCTGATTATATACACCGGAGGGGTGGGGGTGGGGGGGGGGGGGTTGAGAGGGGGGGAGGGGATGCGGGAGAGGGAGCGCGGGGGCATTAAAGGGGGGATGAAAATTTCATTGATTTTGCCGTAGGATGCACCGTTTTCAAGATATTTGACAAAAACACCGGAGGGGGTGGAGCGGTGAGTCACGTTAAACTATCGTCCGTAAACCGACTTTACAGACAACCGGCTTTTCCTGTTCTGTGTGCTCCCAATAGGGAACGTGCACATAGACGGTGCTGCCATCTGGTGCCATAAGGGTGCCATCAATTTGAATGTTTTACCTTGATAAGTTTGTTTTACTGTCCGCATAGTGTCTCTTCTGTCGCATTAGTGCTGCCGCCTATAGTTACTGCACGTTCCCTATAATACTTTTTCTAACAAAAAAGTAACTTTTTCTTGCAAAAAAATAACTTTTTCTCACAAAAAAGTAACTTTTTCTCACAAAAGAAGAAACTTGACGTTTTCTCATAAAAAAAAAACTTAAAAAAAAAACTAAAAATCTTGAAAAAAAACGTGGTATCGAACAGAGGTCGGCTGGATCCGCGACCACCCGATTTCTAATGTGCCATTATGATCTGCTCGAAGTCGGCGAAATTTAGCTTTATATTCTAATGCAAACAAAAATAGCCGGAAAACACGAGTAAAAGCGATTTTCTGAAAATGAAACATAGCTAGATCAGTTTTTCATCCCCGAAAACCCCCACATACCAAATTTCATCGAAATCGTTGGAGCCGTTTCCGAGATCCTGATTATATATATATATATATATATACATATATATACAAGAATTGCTCGTTTAAAGGTATTAGATAGATAGATTAGATTCAACTCCAGTGCGCTTTCAAAGCCACGTATCTGAGTGGATACTTAAGTTAGGGCAACGACTGTACCTACTTCACTTGTTATGACCCTAACGATAAATTCCTTTTAATTAATAATACTAACTAGGAGAAGTAACAGAAAAGGTATAAACAACTTATAATAATAACGCTTCACTTTCCAGAACGATCAACAAGTTTTATGTAGGTAGGTAGGTAGGTAGGTAGGTACTGCCTACTCTTTGAAGTATCACACCTGTTACTTTGTGTGCTAGCAGGTATCGCAGAATATTATTATTTGAGTTCTCCGTCGGACGCGGTAGTGTGCGGTCGCTGTTGAAGTGCTATCTTGAATTATTTTTGCTGCAGTGCGCGTTCTGGCCTCTGATTGGCTCCCGGTGCTTGATTTCGATTCCTTGTTCCTCTTATGGTAATCTTACAGACTGACCCCACCCTCTGGGCGGTTCTAGAGCGAGACAAATATTCTTTTGACATTTTGATTTTCAAAGTGATTTGAACCTCGGTCATCGGTTTTGCAGCCGTCAGTAATACCACTGAGCCAATGTGAATTGTTGATGTGAGGCGAAACTACGACTTACTTGCTGCGCATGAGTCATTCTTACATTTACCTCTCCGCTTAGTGCTACGAACGCTACGACTGCCGTAGCTTGCTACGAGTTCGCGCCTTATCTACATTCATTCACTGCGCGCTGCGCGGCTGCGCTCGACTCACCTATTTGGTTTGCATTATTCGATTGTAATATTGATTCTACTTGTTAATATTGCAACTAACTATGCCAAAGGTTCAACGTACTCCCCCTCGCTCTGATTCGCCTACTCCGGGCCAACCCAAATCAGCATCTGAATCAGATTCGACTGCGTCCTTTGACTCTCAGAAGGCTGGAAAATCTAAAGTAACGGTCCGAAGTAAACGTCAACGTGTTGAAAACTCACCTGATGGAGTTAATCAACTTCAATCACCTGGCGCTATTGCAGACCTTAAAAACGAGTTGATGCATATGTTATCTTCATGGTGGACTGAACATGACCAACGTTTATGAACATGAAAAGCCGAGCAGGATTCTACTCTGTCGCTGCTGGTTCGGGATGTATCGGATCTTAAAAACCAGTGCCACCAAATTCAAACATCAAATTCAGAAATAGAGAAGGGCATGGAGTTTGTGAGTCAGAGGTACGAGGAGATGAAAACTCAACTGGCTAACCTGGAACGAGAAAAACTGGCTAATTCCGTGCTCATTAGCGGCCTCGAACAGCAGATCGTGGATCTTCAACTTAAGTCGCGCTCAGCTGCGATTGAGCTACGTAATGTACCTAACAAACCCGACGAAAAGCCTAAAGACCTCATGTCTGTTGTGTCGGCGGTGGGCGGTGTCCTGGACATGGACATCCAAATGTCCGATTTACGAGATATTTACCGGCTTCCTGGAAAATCCGACACAGTACGACCAATTGTAGCAGAGTTTTATTCTGTAGCTAGGCGCACTGAATTCCTTTCCTCTCTTCGAAGTTATAACAAGCATCGCCAGGTTGAAGATAAACTAAACACAATACAATACAATACAATACAAATATTCTTTATTGAGCACCAAAAAAAAGTACAGAAAAAAATAATAATAACATTAAAAAATCAGGCAGACAATAGGCGGTCTTATCGCTCAAAAGCGATCTCTTCCAGACAACCAATACTGGATACATATAGAAATATGAACAGGTTTATGTAGGTGGCGGAAACAACAGACAGGAGAAATTAAGAGATATTAATCAATAAAATATTAAAAACAATACAAATATACAATATTTACACTCTAACTATTGGGATCCCTGGCGTCAAAAAACCCATATATGTCGATGAACACCTAACGCCGGCTCAGAAAAAACTCTTATTCACCACGCGCAAATGGGCTGAACCTTTCGGATTTAAAAGTTGGCACTCAAACGGTCGAATTTTATTAAAGAGAAACTCTGACGAAAAACCAATCCATATAAAGTCTGAGAATTGTCTTCGCTTACTAACTAAAGATAAGTGACTATACACGAATAGTTTAACGTTACGTGTACACTCCACGCATGTTCCATATTTTGTAATAGTTCTTTTTAGTTCAATTTTTATAAATACATTCAGGGTCAGTTCATTGTTCAAAACTGTGATTATGATTCTATCGCTTGAACGCAATTATAATAATTTCTGCTACGTCACCTTACCTACCTACATACCTTGGTTCACTTGTTTATGCAATCATTGTTTTATTATATTTTGCTTACGAAATTATTTATTTTTTGCTGAAGGCATGTGTTTTCGAATTTATTTTTATACTGTTTTAATATAAATGTTGCTTGATATTGTAAACGATATTGATGATCTCTCTGTTGCTAAGTCTTATACTAGTTTACCAGAAAAATGCTCCGATTTTATAACATTAAAAGGAGAAAATCTCAAACTTATTCATGTTAATATTAGAAGTATAAAGAAAAACCTTGACGAGTTTGTTGCCATGCTATCCACCACCGGTATCGATTTTGATATTATTATTTTGACTGAGTGCTGGCTCAAGGTGGCTGGTTCTATTCCTGCTCTGCAAGGTTTTTCCCTATATAATACGAACGATAATATACTACAGAATGACGGTGTTGTCATCTACCTGAAAAATCATTTGCAATCCTTGGTTTTTGAACCTTTTTATCAGGATGCGAACTGTCTTATTTGTAAATTTATAAACACGGCTATTATCTGCATCTATCGCTCTCCATCTTACCAAGATCTTAACAACTTTTACAATAGTCTCGAAAATATAATTTCGTCACTTAACAATTTTACCAACATAGTATTAGTAGGAGACATAAATGTAGATATCAAGCCAAAAAATAGTGATAGACATGCTAATGATTACCTTACTTTCACTGCCTCCTTAGGGCTCCTTCCAGCTCACGTCCTTCCTACCAGACTTGGAAATTGTCTAGACCATGTTTTATTAAAAACGAAAGTACCTGCAATAATTATTGTTCTGGAAACATACATTACTGACCACTATCCAGTTGTTCTGTGTCTTAACATAAGTAAAGTTCATAACTCGGTACTTAGCGACTCCATCACTCGGTACAATTTCACGGCTATCAAGACCGAGATTGATGGCTCTGTTTTTAACTCTGTAATAAATGAAAGTGATCTGAACCGGGCTACAATTCTATCGTAAATATTCTTCAAAAAGCCGTCATGAATAATTTTTCTGTATTCCCAGTTCCAAAAAAATCACGCTTTGTTAAGCCTTGGTTGACGCCGGGCTTAGTTCGTTGCATTCACAACCGGGATCGAATGCATATTAACCTGAAGAAAAATCCGAATCATGAGATCCTTAAACTTATCTACACTCGGTATCGCAATTTTTGTAATGCTCTCCTTCGAAAGTTGAAGCGTACATATGAAAAAGATGAACTACTCAAAGCCAAAAATAATCCTAAAGCTACCTGGAAGGTTATTAAATCGATTACCAACACAGGCCGCATTGTACAATCCTCCAATGTACTGCTTCACAAGTCTGGAGACGGGTCTTCTTCTTCTTCTATTGACCAAATTAATCACTACTTCGCCAATATTGGGAAAACTCTAGCAAGTAAAATAAAGCCCACATCTTCTCACGGTACCTTTGTTATATGTAGGGAAGTGCACCAGACCGTGAACGTGTGTATGTGAAACATGTGCCTAGTTTTAAGTTGTGTAAAACACTTGTTAAGTAAGATTTTAGGTTTAATATTATTTTAAGAAGTAAACCCGAAGGATTGTATTAGTATGGCGAACGACCTGTTATCAATACAGCGCTGGCCGCACGCAGCCGGACGGCGCCGCTGAGTTAGCATTTCGGGAACGGGGCCACAGGCGTGCATCGCCCGCGACGACAATCCATCACGGAATAGCATTTAGTAAACACCTATGTAACCTAATAACCTAATAACCTTTGAATAATTAAAATCAAGTTTGAAGTTAAAAGTTGTTTTTTCAAGACCAGTAATCCACCGATAACATAAATGGCGCAGTCTTAGTAGTTCGTTGAGCCGGTTTTTCTAACTTCGAAAAGCGGTAACTGTTTCTACGGTTTATCAACGAGAACCTTTTCTCCAAATTGATTATCCAGTTTGTGGAAGCTGCGACGCCCAGAGGACGATCTTCTCTTCAACGGGACTAATATAGCAAGATGAAGGAAGTATTGGCAGTACTGTGAGTACGCTTTGATCATTTTTATAAAATTGAGAATATTCGTAACCAGAATTCCTAGAAGCTATCCTCGAATATTGTGAATAATTTTAAGTAAATATTTTGATTCTTGATTTATTGTGTAAACGCGAATATTACAAGCCAAATAATAGTGATAGTAAATTTTAGAATTTCTACTTTCGTTAATATTAATTCATTGTAATAATAACGATCGTCAACATGGAGAAAACGCAAGTGTTTAATATTGCTCTTTCTGTCATACCGACGTACGATGGAAATACAAATTCTTTGTATCGATTTATCACAGCTGCTCAAGGTTTTGCGAATCAATTTTTGATAGTCGACGAACCGGAAAATTTCCAAAATCAAATAGTGTTTAATGGGTTATACGGAAAGCTTCAAGGAAAAGCTTTAGAAGTAAGTAATATTAATGCAGCTACTAGCTGGGCATCATTGAAAGAAACATTAGTACAAAATTTTTCGGATCAGAGAGACGAAAATTCGCTAAATCGCGATCTTGTCAACTTATGCCAAGGTAATGACTCCCCACAATATTTCTATGATCGATGTTTGAATATCTTAAATACAATAACTAACTATATTAATTTACACAATGATGATACGACCATCAGGTCGAGCAAAATTATTTTTTATAACACGCAAACCTTAAAAACATTTTTAGCGGGCCTGAAAGAGCCCCTTGGTTCTACTATTAGGGCTATGCGACCAGATACCTTGCCTAAAGCGCTTCAGTATATTAAAGAAGAAATGAATATTGAATATATTCAACGTCGCAATAATGCGTACGGTCAGGAACGTTTCGCAAACCAACGAACTAATTTTAATCAGAATTATAAGCGATCTTTTTCTGCTCCCCGTAATTACAGCACCTTTGGCCCAAAACCTTTTCAAAATGGGCGGCAAACCTTTGCTCCAAGCTGGCAACAAAAATTTAACGATCCCAGTCAACAACATGCTGAGAGCCAGCCTAATTTCTTTAACCAACCTCCAAGAAAAACCTTGCCGAAACCCGTACCTATGAGTGGAGTTTCTTATGCAAAAACAAATAATTATCGTAATAACAACCTTAATAATAACGCAAATAATACACCCAAATTCATTCCATTAGTTCACAGGCCAATAACTGGTTTTAATCAAACAAACCCCTTTAGTAACGTGGGATATTATCCGGACTATGCCTTTGAAGAATTAAATATTAATGAAGCTGACAACTGTGAACCGAATTGTGACGAATCTTACCCCCAATATGCTGAGCAAAGCGCATACGCTGATAATTATAATCAGGATTTTCAAAATGCCAGCCGGTTAGAAGATTCAACATAACTCAGCTAAATATACATGCAAAACGTCATCTTCCGTATATACAAATAAAAAACCCGCCTATAAAATTATTAATTGATTCCGGATCTAACCAGTCTTTTTTGTCACCGGAAACGGTCAAAAGATATTATTCCCAATACCAGATTGATTACGAGCCTTTTTCTGTCACAATCGTGCACTGTACGACACACCATAGTTATACAGTACAAATACCAACGTTTGACGAATTTAATGAAAGCGATTTTTCAAAATTTAATATATATAAGTTTCATAATGTCTTTGATGGACTTATTGGGCTAAATATGCTTGAAAAATATGGCGCAAACGTTGATTTTTGCAACAGAAAATTAATAACTAGAAATGTAACAAATGAGATTAAAATCTAAACTACATCCGTTTTGATAAGGCTTCCGTACTTGCGAGAGAAAAGTTTTTCATTCCGCGGAAGGTGCGTGAAGCCATCGAGATTGGTCGTCATCCAAATTTTAACCGGGATAGTGGTTGGTCAGTACCCCCGAGTTGGAAAACAGTGTTGAATGTTCGTACTGCGTCAACGGTGAGTGTGAGCGAACCTTTACAAAGTGATGTGGTTAGTAGTGAAAATAAACGGATCACTCACGTCTCAAAACGAGTTTAACTCGACATGTTTCGGGCTAATCCGTAGCCCTTCCTCTCGGAGTCGCACGTCACGGCGGCTGCCACACGTGCACCCGCCAGCCAGCCGGCACGAGACGTGACGTGACGTGACGTTTTGAGACGTGAGTGATCCGTTTATTTTCACTATGAGTGAGTCTCACGGTAGTTTCATGTTTGATGTGGTTAGTGTTGTGTGCTACCCTACATTTGACAATGACAATAAAAGTGATGATGAAAACGGGGGGTACTTGTGTGTCGCTGTCAGTTGCGTCGAGTAGCCGCGCGACCAGGGCGTTAGCACGCAGTGCACGTGTGGCAGCCGCCGTGACGTGCGACTCCGAGAGGAAGGGCTACGGATTAGCCCGAAACATGTCGAGTTAAACTCGTTTTGAGACGTGAGTGATCCGTTTATTTTCACTATGAGATTAAAATAATAATAATAATAATAATAATAAATCTTTATTAAATTTTACATTTAGGTACAATTAGATAACTTATACACTAAAATATTTTAAATTAGAACAAAAACAGTTATGTATACCTGAACTAGGAAAATTCCTGTGTTTCAGGTGTAAAAGAGCTAACAAAACTAAACTTAAATATTAAATTACATGCAAAAGAAACAAAATCATTTAGGACAATTTAAATTGTTTTAAGTAATTTAAGTAACCAACTAACTAATAGAATTATCTAACTAACTGAACTATACTATGTTTATTTTAGAACAACTAATAATAGTTCTGTATCTTCATAGGACATGTGTTGAAGTACTTCTTGAAGAATTTTCTTAGTTTGGATGTAATTAAGCGCATAAAACTCAACTTTGGCGTTTAACCTGTTATAAAGGAATGGTGCCAGGAATGCATGAAATCTGGAGGAGAAAGGGTGTTTCTTATTTAAATTTGGTGGGCAAACTATATCCTTACGTCGCTTGTTAGTAGTTTCAATATTATATGGCAAAGCAGCATGCTGTTTTAGAACCGTGTTGATTATAAATAATTGTCTCACTGTTAGTACCTTGCAGGATTTATACAGAAGGTCCGTTGGATACAGAAAAGAGCGAAAAGTAGAGACCTTTAGGATTGCTCGCTGTGCCCTTTCAATGGTTAATAATGCAGATTTGTATGTGCCACCCCATGACGTAATGCAGTATGTTAATATAGACTGACACAAACCAAAGTAAACTAGACGCATCGTTGTAGAGTCTGCAAATTCACGTAACTTTTTAAAAACATATATTAGCTTCCGGACTCTACCACTTAAGGCGGCAATGTGTTGTTTAAATGAGAGTGTGTCATCTATTATAACACCCAGATATTTAATATTTTTTGCCTTTGTAATCATAGGACATACGCATGAGTCTGAAGTGCAGTTACAATTATGTGCAATTATTGTTTGGTTAGTTGTGGCATAATTCGATTTACGCATTGTGAATTGTACATAGTTAGTTTTTGCTGCATTTAGTGACAATATGTGTTCCCGGAGCCAGTTATTAACCACATCAAAGCCTTTTTGTGCGAGCTCGTAGACCTCTTTTTCTGTGCTGGCAGAAAACAAGAGAACAGTATCATCAGCATATGAAATAATTTTACCACCATCCAATTTTAGGTCACATAGGTCATTAATATAGATTAAGAAAAGCGTTGGACCTAGAATACTTCCTTGTGGGACTCCAAAAGGTTTATTTTCAAGGTCACAACTGAGAGTATGGCCTATTTTGACACATTGGGTGCGCTCACTTAGATAACTTTTAAATAATTTGAGCTGGGTTCCTCTTATACCCAAAGATTCTATCTTTCGCAATAAAATAGGAATAGAGACCGTATCGAAAGCTTTTGCGAGGTCCAAAAATATTCCTACTGTTCTATTACCATTGTCTAGTTCCCGCACTACATAGTCCGTTAGTTCATGAACAGCATCAGCAGTTGATAGTTTCGATCTAAAGCCATATTGTGCATTTGATAGTACAGAGACTTTCTCCAAGAATTTAATAAGCCGATTATTTATGACTTTTTCTAACAATTTAGATATTGCCGGAAGTATTGAAATTGGCCTATAATTCTCTACTTGGACTTTACTGCCAGTTTTGTATATGGGTATAACAACAGCTTTTTTTAAACACTTAGGGAAGCAGCCTTGAGAGAGGCATTGATTAAAAAGTTTTGTTAGTACCGGGACAAAAATGTGATTAAATCGTTTTAATATTTTGTTAGGTATATTATCCCACCCTACTGCTGAGTCGTCTTTTAGGTTCCTAATTAATCTTTGGACCTCAGCTTCGTCCGTATCTAACAACACAAATGAATTTAGCGGATTCGTATAGCCTGTAGTTGATTGATTATTTTGAAATTTTTGAGCTAGATTTATTCCTACGTTAACAAAATATTCATTTACTCTATTTGCAGATGTCAGCTGTGATGGATGCAGTTGTAATAACCTTGAAGATGATTCCTGCTGTTTTTTTATATGTGTGACATTTTTTACAATCTGCCAGACCTTTTTGTGGTTTTTTCCAGCCTTTTCTAATTGGTTTTGGTCGTAAATACTTTTAATTTTCTTTAAAAGATTGTTACAAAAGTTCCTGTATCTTTTGTATGATAACTGTAAAGCCATATTACTAGGATTCGATTTTGCCTTTTTATGTAGTTTATCTCTATGCCTCATACATCGAATAAGCCCCGGGGTTATCCAGGGCTTAATATTGTATGTTTTATTGGTCAATCGCACATATTTGGTGTTTTTTGTAATTGATTGCTGAATATACTGTATTAGGTTCGACATACAGGCATCCGCGTCATCAGAATGATAAACTGGGTCAAAGTGAAGTCTACATAAATCGTCTTCAAGGTTATCAAAATTTATCTTAGTCACTATTTTTGTGCAAGTTGTGTTAGGTAATTTGCAATTTAAGGTTAGTAGGGCAGCACTATGATCGGTTATCGTCGAGTTAGTAACTAATGTTATTGATGGGAAATCGGTTTTAAGCATGATATGATCTAGGCAGGAGCCGCTTTGATGTGTGGGAAGCGTGTGCGCAGGGAGTAAGCCATGAAAGGAGCAAACGTTTAGGTAACTTTGGACAGCGGAGTCACAGTTGTCTTGAATAATATTAAGGTTTATGTCGCCTATTGCTATTACATTCCTAATTTTAGACATATCTTGTAATGTTGTATTAAGAGACTCAATAAAACTGCTACTATCCCTAAAAGATGGCGGTCGATACAATGCTAATATTGCAAAATCAGCTCCAATTTTAATTAAGAGCCGATTACAATCCAAAATAATAGGTTCCTCTACGGTAATATTTAGATTATTCCTAGCATAAATAACTACTCCGTCATTTTGGTTGTAATTTACTGTAGTGTAGTATACACTATAGCCGGGTAACTGCGGTATGTGACTATGTTTACCTAACCAGCACTCTGTTAAAACAATAATGTCACAGTTGAAATTTAACCTTTGTTGAAAAATTGTGAAATTGTCAAAATTTTTATATACACTTCGTATGTTTTGTGTGATTATTGTAAGAGGATCATTGAAAGAAGATAGAAATTGTTTGCACTCTTCAACTTCACATGTCGCTGAATCCGATACAGTAAAATCATCTAAATCAGAAATTAAACTATCTGTCATTGTTAAGTAATTAAACTTATAAAACTAATAAAGAGCCGAAAAAAATAAAAGGGGCGCGGCGCTCTTAGACGCCTTCATAATCAATTGTATTGATGTATCTTTTCTCGGCGATTTTTTTGGCGGGGCACTCAGGGTCACCTGTTTTGTGATTATGCGGCTTCTTAAATTTGTAGCACGTAAATGTTAGAAACAGGAATAAATAATTTATTCGAAGCGTTAGTAAAAAAAAAATCAAACATAATCACCAAAGTTCCAGTCTCGCAAAAAAAGGGGATGTTTTTATACCCGAAACAAAAGTAAAACAGTGTTTAATACCTGCAAGTGCCACCACATCAGAGCATGGTTATGCTATTGTAGAAATTCATAATTTTACCAATAATGACATCATGGTTGTCTTAACGAGTCCTTTAACCGTCTCGAACTTAAACACCCACTTTGATTGTCTTAACTTTGATACTATCTCAAAAAAATCAGACGATATAGGAAGCCTCATACGGACCGACCACACGAACGCAGAGGAAAAGGCACTCACCCTTCGTATATGTCAACAATATAGTGATATACTCTATAAAAATGATGAAGCTCTTACTTTCTCAAATGAAATTAAACATGATATTAGAACTACCGATGATATTCCCATTCGTACAAAATCTTATAGATACCCATATGTTCATAAAAACGAAGTACAATCCCAAATAAAAAAAATGCTGGAACAAAAAATCATCCAACCATCAAACTCACCTTGGTCATCACCTATTTGGATCGTACCAAAAAAAACTGACGCGTCAGGTAAACAAAAATGGAGACTTGTTGTCGATTACAGGAAACTAAACAGTAAAACAATCAGCGATAGGTATCCCATCCCCAATATAGCCGATATCCTACACAAGTTGGGGCGTTGCCAATACTTCACTACGTTAGATTTAAAAAGCGGATTTCACCAAATTGAAGTTAACCCTGATGATGTACCTAAAACTGCATTCACAGTCGAAAACGGACACTACGAGTATCTTAGAATGCCATTTGGCCTATGCAACGCTCCCAGCACATTCCAAAGAGTTATAGAAAATATACTCCGAGGGCTTTTGAATGTAATTTGTGTAGTATATCTTGACGACATTATAATTTATTCAACCTCCCTACAGGAACACATCGATAATATAAAAACAGTATTTCAAAGACTAAGAGAAGCAAACTTTAAGATCGAACTGGACAAATCAGAGTTTCTCAAGCATGAAACTAACTTCCTTGGTCATGTAGTCACACAAGAAGGCATAAAACCAAATCCAGATAAAGTAAAAGCTATAAAAAAATTTCCGATTCCAAAAACGACTAAAGAAATAAAATCATTCCTCGGTTTGATTGGCTATTACAGAAAATTTATACCAAATTTTTCAAAACTTACTAAGCCTATGACCACGTGCCTGAAAAAAGGCGCAAAAGTAGTTCTCGATGCACAATTTATCAACAGTTTTAAGTTATGTCAGGAGATTTTAATGAATGACCCAATTTTGCAATATCCAGATTTCGAGAAAGAATTTAATTTAACCACTGATGCATCCAACTTTGCTATAGGGGCAGTACTTTCACAGGGAGCTATAGGATCCGATAGACCTATCGCATACGCATCCAGAACGCTTAACGATAGCGAAGTAAATTACAGCACTATAGAGAAGGAACTCCTAGCCATCGTATGGGCTACTAAATACTTTAGGCCTTACTTGTTTGGTAGAAAATTCAAAATTATAACCGACCATAAACCCTTACAATGGCTCATGTCTCTTAAAGAACCCAATTCACGCCTTATTAGGTGGCGCCTCAAACTTGAAGAATTCGAATATGATATTATTTACAAAAAAGGTAAATGTAATACCAACGCTGATGCACTATCTCGCGTCGAGATTCATCTTAACACTGCAAATTCTATATTGAGCCCAACGTATACAATAATAGACGAAGATAATGACAGTACAGCATCTATGATTGGCAATGTTTCTATAATGTCTGTATCAGAAGCGCAAAATAACCAAAACCCGCAAGACACTATCCACACAGCTTTAGAAGATCCAATACTGAATATTCCAATTAAAGAAAGTTTTATAAATTCTTATAAAAATCAAATAATTCTAGACTTTTTACACTATTCCTCGCAAAAGCCATATAGCAAATAAATTTTTCCACGAATAAGTCGTATTACAGCACAAATCGGCATAGATCAACTTCAATCGAACATTATAAGATTCTTTAAAGACTATGTTAGGACTGATTTGCAATATGCTATTTGGTTATCAGACTTTAAATACTTGCCAGAATTTACGACTATTCTACAAAACACATTTAAAAACTTAGCTTACAATATAATTATCTGTAAACAAAAATTAACAGATGTCACTTCTAAAGACGAACAGATGAATTTTATCAAAGGTTACCACGAGGGAAAATCAAATAATCGTGGCATTAAAGAAACAGAAGAACAAATCAAAAGAAATTACTATTGGCCAAATATGACAAAAATGATAAATGAATACATTAATAACTGTTCTTCCTGCCAAGCAAATAAATATGAACGAAGACCAAATAAACAGTGCTTGCAGATAGTACCTTTACCGACTAAACCTTTTGAAATCCTACACATAGACACTTTTACAATAAAAGGGCAAAAGTTCCTTACAATTATAGACATGTTTTCTAAATATGCCCAAGCGTATCCATTAGAAAGTTCAACGGCTATCAGTGTTCTTAATGCTCTTATTGTTTACATGACACACCACGGCTTGCCTTTAAGTATAACAGCCGACCAAGGAACCGAATTTAAAAACCTCCCCCTAAAAGAATTTGCCGATTTACATAAAATAAACTTACATTTTGTCAGTGTAATGAATCCTCAATTTAATGGTGCAATTGAACGATTCCATTCTACAGTAATCTTCTTCTTAATATATAAAAGAAGAAACTGACTGACTGACTGACTGACATATCAACGCACAGCCCAAACCACTGTGCCTAGAGATTCCAAATTTGGCATGTAAGTTCCTTATAAGGTCTAGGGGTGCACTAAGAAAGGATTTTTCAAAATTCACTCCCTAAGGGAGTGAAACGGGGGTCCAAAGTTTGTATGGGGAAACAAGATTCGTTCGACTATTTTATTCGAAACTTCACAGAAGTACTCCTAATGATAAATGAGTAAACACGTGTTTCAGGTTTTTTGAGAATTCAACCCCTAAAAGGGGGAAAAGGGGTAACAAAGTCTGAAAATCAACATGGGTGTTGTTTCTATGGTTTATCGGGTCGCTGGTTATGAAAACAACGACGGTTTTAAAATCCGACGTGGCGGACGTAAAATACCATCTCCCTGGATGGGGTGCGATGGGGTTGAAATGTCTAATTAAACTAAATGACTGTTGATATATCAACGCACAGCCCAAACCACTGGACCTAGAGACTTGAAATTTTGCACATAGATACCTTATACAATGTAGGCATCCACTAAGGAAGGATTTTTGGGAATTCCCACGGGGACGGGAAAAAACGGGATTTATATATTCGATTCCGAGTGACCCTATCTCAGTAACTATAATAACTAGACTCTTCAAACTTGATACACAAGTAGGTATTACATTAGTTAAAACATTAATTTCAGGATTTTTCAAAATTCCCACGGGATAATGAAAAAACAGGATTTATATATTCAGTTCAACGGGATCCTATGAACTATAATTACTAGACTCTTGAAATTTGACATAGAAGTAGGTAATTATAATAGTAAAAAACAGTTTTAAGGATTTTTGGAAATTCCCACGGGATAAGGAAAAAACGGGATTTTTCGTTTTACTGGTCGTAGAAAGCTGAAATTCGGCATCTAGGTTGCTTGGAGAGTGTAGAGGATTGAGAGAGGACTTTCCAAAATTCCCACGGGAACGGGAAAAAACGGGATTTTTCGTTTTAATGGTCGTAGAAAGCTGAAATTCGGCATCTAGGTTGCTTGGAAAGTGTAGAGGATTGAGAGAAGACTTTCCAAATTTCCCACGGGAACGGGAAAAAACAAGATTTTTCGTTTTACTGGTCGTAGAAAGCTGAAATTCGGCATCTAGGTTGCATGGAGAGTGTAGAAAAGGATTAAGAGAGGACTTTCCAAAATTTCCATGGGAACGGGAAAAAACGGGATTTTTCGTTTTACTGGTTATAGAAAGCTGAAATTCGGAATGATGGTTGCTTGGGGAGTGTAGGGGAGCATTAAGAAAGCATTTCCCGGAATTCTTACGGGAACGGGAAAAAACGGGATTTTGCGTTTTACTGGTTGTAGAAAGCTAAAATTTCAAAATTCATAAGTTTATACTATAAGTAGGCCGCAAAGGGCTCTTTAACCGACTTAAAAAAAGGAGGTTATGCTTTCCACTTTGTTTTTTTTTATGTAGGTATGTTCACCGATTTCTCGGTCAATTGTGGACCGATTATAAAAATTATTTTTTTATTCGAAAGAATACAATATACTCCTGAGATGGTCCCATTGTCACCAAATCAGGATCTGATGACGGGATCTCAAGGAAATCAAGGGCAACCCTCAAATTTTGTAGGCAAGCATTACGTTTTTCATATATTTTCTTAACCTATTTAAGTGTTTGCGTCTTCTGGTAGACATCATCTCATGTTGATGAGCTGATGATGGAAGGTAAATCTCCTTAAAGGTTATATAGGAGTTGAGGATAATTTTTCAAATATTATAGGTCCGTATAAACCGATTGTTGTATTCTTTCAGGTTATCCGGGTGAGCTGATGATGGAAAGTTAAACTCCTTAACGGTTAGGAGTTATAGGAAGTTTCTTTAAATATCATATGCACGTATAGATCTTTAGTTGTATTCTTTCTGGTTATTCAGATGAGCTGATGATGGAAGTTATAACTCTGTAACGTTGCGTCTATAACGCCGTGGTAATGTTAGGCCCTAGCTACGTGCGTCCTCGAAATGCGAATGGATTTATTTACTTATTTATTATTTGTTAATTTTATACGGGACCCGCCGAACGCGCGGCGGCTTGCAGGGCTTTCTCATTGCGCGCGCGCTCATATAAGGAACCCTGGCTCCGCCGTAGAGTGGGGGCGGCCTATATAAACCGCGGCGTTCATTTCTCGGGGCTTTTGCTGCGAGCACCTACTACTATATACTCCACGCTCGACTTAAATTCGGATTTCCGTTAAGAACGTATATATTTAAAAAAAAAAGACAGCGTCGTAATTAAATTCTACAAATACCTAAACTCTGTGCAACATCTGGTTCCCGCTGGGGTGAGTTTCCACTTCTGTAGACCCGCTTAAATAGTGCTTAGATTTATCCGTAATCTATCAGCTGTTCCGAGCCACTGAACTGACCGTTAACCGCCTTAAATCCAAATTTCAATGTCCCGAACGGCCGTTGGTCCTGAGTGGTAGCCGAGATCTGCTGGTGGCAAGGCACAGCTGTGAGGAGCATCTTCCTAATGCCTCCTGTCCTTACAGGAGCCTGGTCTACCCTAACAAAAAAAAAAAAATTTAAAATTTTAAATTTAAAACTGTTTAATTCAATAAAAAGAACAAATACATCAAAAAACCAATAGCTACAAAAATCTTTATATTTTAAGATTGTGGTAAGCTATAATGGGGGTGCACACGGATACAAAAACGGACCTGTGAACGTGTGTGTGTGCGTCTTCAAAGTTAAGTACAATCAATAAGTGCCTTTTTTAATACATATTTAAATGAGTTTGGCTTACTCAAGACATTATCAATGACTTTTTTTGGGAAGCTGTTCAGAGCGTGCGGCAGGTAATTAGACCAATTTCTTCTACCATATTGGTTGTTACTCCTTGGTACAAGGAAATAAGGTATATTGTGCAATTTCCTCAAATTAGATGGTCTTTTATGTCTAACCAACTCCCCCAATCTATCCTTATATTCAACTGCAACAGCCAACTTAGCCTTGTCAAAAACGTTAAGCACTCTGCAATACTGGAATAGTTTAATGTGGTTATTACCACAAATATGTTTAATTTTGAGCGGAACTATGGCTTTCAACAAAACTTTCCGGGTCCGGTCGCGGACCTGCCCTACCACCCCCAGTTCGCTGGAGGGAGCTGGGCCGCAGACGGCGGCGTAGTCGAGGCATCTTCGGCGGCATCAGTCGATCCGGTGGTTGAGGCCGGCCGTGGAAGAGCTGCAGTTGGGCGACGGCGACAGCCGCTCAGGCCAGTGCTTTTTGTTCAGGCTCAAAAGGAGAGTGACGTACGCGGAGTTTGTGCTATTGTTTTGGCCAGGGAATAAATGTTATGATGGTATGACTTGTTTCCTTTCCCGCCCTGCTCTACCTGTAAGCCGTGGTCCGCCTAACGGGCTAACGTTACAGTGGCGTCGCTACAGTAGATGTTCGGGCCCCACGTTTCGTAGAAAGCTGAAATTCGGCATGAGGTTGCTTGGGGAGTGTAGAGGAGCATTGAGAGAGGACTTTCCAAAATTCCCACGGGAACGGGAAAAAACGGGATTTTTCGTTTTACTGGTCGTGGAAAGCTGAAATTTGGCATGTAGGTTGCTTGGAAAGTGTAGAAGAGCATTAAGGGAGGACTATACAAAATTCCCACGGGAACGGGAAAAACGGGATTTTTCATTTTACTGGTCGTAGAAAGCTGAAATTCGGCATGAGGTTGCTTGGGGAGTGTAGAGGAGCATTGAGAGAGGACTTTCCAAAATTCCCACGGGAACGGGAAAAAACGGGATTTTTCGTTTTACTGGCCGTAGAAAGCTGAAATTTGGCAAGTGGGTTTCCTGGGGAGTGTAGGGGAGTATTAAGAAACTATTTCCCGAAATTCTTACGGGAACGGGAAAATACGGGATTTTGCGTTTTACTGATTGTAAGCTAAAATTTCAAAATTCATAAGTTCATGCTGTAAGTAGGCCGCAAAGGGCTCTTTAACCGACTTCAAAAAAAGGAGGAGGTTATGCATTCCACTTAATGTATTTTTTTGTAAGTATGTTCACCGATTTCTCGGTCAATTGTGGACCGATTTTAAAAATTACTAATTAATTTTTTTAGAATATAATATACTACTGAGATGGTCCCATTGTCACGCAAGCAAGCAAGCGTGCATGCATGCTTGCATCTTGCTTGCATGCTTGCTTGCTTGCCTGTATGCTTGCTTGCTTGATATCTTGGTGCTTTGGAATTCTCATGGTACACGCGAGCGAAGCCGCGGGCAAAAGCTAGTAGAACATATTCGAATTCTGCAAATAAAACATTCTGAATCACCTATAAAAGACCTTATGTCATATGCCATCTTAGCGTACAATAATTCTATACATACGGCCACCAATAAAAAACCCATTGAAATAGTAAACGGTCACCTTGATAACAGAGATCCTTTTGATCTAGAATTGGAAACCACTTGTTTACAAAATTATATTAATAAACACAAAGAAATTACCACAAATCTTGACGCTAAAATAAATGAGAAACTTACATCTACACAAATATCCACAATAAATAAAAGAAATTTACCCTTAGAGTTACCGTTAGAATACGAACCCGGGAAAGCTGTATATACTAAAAATCCGTTAGCTGCAAGGCAAAAAACACAGCCACGATATCTAACTCGTACTGTCTGTAAAGATTTAGGTATTAAAGTATCAGATCAAAAAGACCTCGTTCACACTAAAAGAATTGCCCGCAGACCCCTTAGAATGCAATATTCATTGTTTCAGGATAACGATGTGCAGCCTAGCACAAGCCGAGGATGCGAAACTGACGCTAATGACAAACAACCCCGGGATTCTAACCTTAAATAGCCAAACTTAGACAAGCAGATCACATATTTTTACATTACATAGACCTTGATGAAATACGCAATCATATTGAAACCATTAACGAACAATCCCAAACTATAAATGCCTTGTCAAAGGACTTTGAAGCGAACTCAAAGTTTAGATTTACTATATTATATGACTACGTTAGGAATAGCTTAGATAATATTATAAGTAGATATAACTCGCATAGTAAGACTAGATATAGACGTGGATTGATTGATGGACTCGGCACTATTATTCGTAGCATTACCGGAAACTTGGATCAAAATGATGCAATTCGATATAATCATGCCATAGCTACCTTACAGAAGAATTCATTCGATATAACGCATCATGTTAACAAAGCTCTAAGTTTAAATAATCATTTTTTTGATAGTTACAACAATACCATGACATCTCTGATCCGTAACCAAAACCAGATTAATAATAAAATTTCGGAAATTATCCGGCAAGTTAACCAGTCAAACCATGAGTTCTTTAATTATGATAAAATCGATACATGCTTTAAGCTAGTGGAAATAAATTTAGAAACTTTATCTGACACTGTATCAAAAATCGAAATCGCACTCACATTTACTACAAAACACATTGCACATTACAACTTTTTCTCCAACGACAACATAAAATATTTTTTTGAAACTCTAAAACAATTTTATTCACCCGATCAACCCTTAGTCACTGATTTGTCAGAATCACGCTTATATTACAATGTTTTAGATGTAGCATCATATTTTAACCCTACAGCGCATACAGTTCCCGATTAGGTACAACCAACATGTTTACGAATTGTGTCAGAAATCAGGTATGCAGCGACATCTGCTATACATTCAAGAATACTTTACATGCAAGGCCACTACATAGTTCGGCGTGATGCCGCTAGGTAGCGGTATACGTCTACGGTATCGAATGATCGATCAAATTTCGGTATTCTGTGCTAGAATCGATTTTGACAACTTTCAAAATGCGATAAAAAATCATTTTAGGGTAAAATAGCCAGAAAAAAATATACATTGTGACTGTAAAACTGTGAAAAATTAAAAGTTAAGCTAAGTTTTATAATATTGCGGTATTTACATATCGCCGAGACGTATTTTTCAAACGTTCCTGATTAGGTACTCCATGCATCGACTTTCATATTGCTCATACAAACCAATTGAGGAACGCTTACACTTGTCAGAGTCTTAATGACATGACCATAAGATTTAATTTCACTAATTTGTAAGAACGGTTATTAGTGGTTTTGTGGTAGTTTATTACGCTAACAATTTATTATTGTTTTTAGGTAATCCGGAAGAAACCCTTACAAGATTTGGATATTGAGTATTTTTTATCATTACCATTGGGAAGTGAAGACGATCTGGATTTTTTGGAGCCCAGTAGTGATTTAGACACTGAAATATTACGGACAACAATAAATCGGGTCTGTGAAAAGTCTCCAGTCATTACAAAAAATGGTAATCGCCGAGTTCTGAGTTTGTTGAGCTGACCCCGGTTACGAGCGACTTGATTTCAAATTATGTACATTAAACATCGGAATCACTTGTTAGAATTTTAGGATTGGCATCAAATTCAGCAATATATCATCTGTTTTCAACAACCCATGTCGATAATAACTCAGAAAATACCAGCAGGTCCTACACTCTGATTCAGCAGAGTCACCATACAACAACTCGTCAAAAGTCTTCGACCAGTGAGTATTTCCAATAATGACTTATGGCACTCATCAAAAAGCTCAAGATCACTCAGAAAGTAATGGAGTGAATTTCTTTTGAAGTTTCTCTGCGGGATCACAACATAAATTACGAAATCTGCGCAAGAACTTAAGTAATTGACATATCTCAAAGATCGCCAGACTCAAGTGGTAGTGGGCAGGGCAAATCCCTCGTAGAAGTGATGGCCGATGAGGCCAAAAGGTTCTTGAATGGCGTTGGTGGGTCGGAAGACGTAGGCTTCGAGCAAGATGGAGCGACGACCTGGTTAAGGTTATGGGAACGCGTTGGATGCCAATGGCACAGGACCGGTCTGTTTGGTGAACCTTGGCGGAAGCCTTTGTTCTACAGTGGACGTCTTTCGGCTGGAATGATGATAATATTACGGCATCATAAACTGTGCATCCTCATTGTTGATTCTGGATAACACTGATGCTGATGATACATCACGACAACAGCCTCAAGCTAGTACATCAGTCCTAAGTAAAAATACAAAAATCTCGACCAAAATATCTTACAAAGTCTTGGTCACGGAGGGTGTGGCCCATCGATGACCAAGAAAGCTGGTCGAGCATCTACCAGCACTTAACATTTTATAGCTAAAAAAGCAAAAAAGGCCAATATGTGGCGATTTTCCCCCCTCACGATGTCAGGATACATCAAATATCCTAGATGTCAAGAAAAAACTTTGGTGGGCTGTGAAAAAAGCTGGGTTGAGTTGTGCCCAAGTAAAGCTAACAATTGTTTCCGTAAATATCATATTTAAGACAGAATGTAATAAGTGAAAACCAAAAATTTGCCATATATTTGTATCTGTATATTATGTTGTCGATTGTACCCTACTGCATGGAGTTCCCAATGAGGAACACGAATAAAAAACCTTTTTTTTCCAAAACGCCGCGTTTTGAATTTTTTTTATTATTTTCCCTAACAGCAAACATCAATAGTTATCACATATAATTTTATTTCTCAGAAAAAAAAAAGTCATGCATTGTAGGGTTAGCAAAAATACAATTGTTTTCGTAGTAAAATTGCCAATAATGTGTAAAGATACGTATGTTTATTACCATTTGTTCCCTTTACCTACCCTTAACAATACTATCCTAATTCCCCCTGAACCTTTTCTGGTTATGAATAAAAATGCGTACCAGTACACAGAAAAGCCATGTATAGAAATAGGAAAACTTTACTATTGCAAGGAAGAAAATATGCCGTTTTCTGTTAATCACAGTCCTGATTGCATTTATTCATTAATTAGCGCTCAAAATCTGCCAGAATGCTGTCAACACTATAGTATTTCACTAAGGCAAGATTTTTTGAGAGAATCAACGATAGATTTTACGTAATAAGCTGCCCGAAACCAACAAACATTCACCTCCACTGCATTCATGAAGAATATACTACCATTCTGGGTTCATATTTACTAGAGCTGCCTGAAAATTGTACGGCGACCACAGAATCGAACTCCTTCACCAATCAGCGAAATACTTTTTCCGGAATCCCTATAAAGCTACTTTCTTTTAACCTAAGTAATTTAAAGATGAAGAATCCAAACGAACCTTTGAAGCTAGAAAACGTTAACTTAGCTGAATTACATAACACTCTTGGTCTTATAGAACACGAACAACTATCTCTTGATATAAATGAAGAATATCCCGATCAACAGCATTATGTTTGGACAATGCCTCTTTATATCATCCTTATTGTAGCAGCACTTTACATTCTTTACAACAAAGTAAAGCAGTTTAGAAAAAGGAACGACCCACCAGCACTGGCGCCCGCAACAGCACCAACTTCAGCAGAGCAGAGCTCATCCACTTCCACCCAAAACATCCAACCTCGGCTTCTCTTTAGCGAGTAAAGAGGAATCCTCAGTCTGTGAAGGGAGGTGTTATATGTAAGAAGTGCACCAGACCGTGAACGTGTGTATGTGAAACATGTGCCTAGTTTTAAGTTGTGTAAAACACTTGTTAAGTAAGATTTTAGGTTTAATATTATTTTAAGAAGTAAACCCGAAGGATTGTATTAGTATGGCGAACGACCTGTTATCAATACAGCGCTGGCCGCACGCAGCCGGACGGCGCCGCTGAGTTAGCATTTCGGGAACGGGACCACAGGCGTGCATCGCCCGCGACGACAATCCATCGCGGAATAGCATTTAGTAAACACCTATGTAATAACCTTTGAATAATTAAAATCAAGTTTGAAGTTAAAAAGTTGTTTTTTCAAGACCAGTAATCCACCGATAACATAAATCCTTTCCGTCTTCTAGTTCCTCTCCTGCAAATTCTTATTTCATTCCGCCAGTAAACGAGACTTACGTTGAAGAAGTAATAGGGAGCCTCCGCAGTGACTGCGCTGTCGGATGGGACAACATTCCAGCTAAAGTTATTAAACAGTCAAAACATGTTTTAACACCAGCAATCACGCATATATGTAACTTAGCTATAGGTTCAGCTACCTTTCCCGATGCCTTTAAAAAAGCTGTGGTGCATCCTATATTTAAGAGTGGGGACAAAGCTAATGTCTCAAATTATAGACCAATATCGATTCTGAGCTCTTTATCTAAAATTTTTGAGAAGATAC
Source organism: Archips xylosteana (assembly GCA_947563465.1). NCBI lineage: Eukaryota > Metazoa > Arthropoda > Insecta > Lepidoptera > Tortricidae > Archips > Archips xylosteana. The sequence goes on from CANOAX010000010.1 coordinate 140,389, forward strand.
TAAACAAAAGTCTTATGTCGTACTTAACCAACTCTAAAATTATTTTCGCTAATCAATATGGTTTTAGACCAGGTGTTTCAACAGAGGACGCAGTCTCAGCTTTTTCAAGTACATTAGTTAGTAGAATGGACAATCGACAAAAATGTTACGGTATCTTCTTAGATCTCTCTAAAGCTTTCGACACCGTCTCTGTCCCCCTCCTTCTCTCACAAATGGAAAGGGTTGGTATTCGTGGACATTCCCTTAACATATACAAGTGTTACCTTACTGGTCGCACCCAACAAGTTAAGATTGGTTCCCATTTAAGCAACGAGAAAGATCTTACTTTTGGTGTTCCCCAGGGCAGCATTTTAGGCCCCACTCTTTTTCTCATTTATATCAACGAGTTGTGTCAATCTGTCATCCCAAACTGTGACATATTTACGTATGCTGATGACACGGCTCTCTTGGTATATGATGATACCTGGGAGAAAGCTAAAGTAAATGCGGAATATGCGCTTAAAAAGTCATGACATGGATGTCATCCAAAGCACTGACTCTCAATCTTAATAAATCGAAAGTCATCCGCTATTCCCTACCAAATTCGGTCATGCCTCCTCCTGAATCAGGAATTGTGAAAGTGCACACATGCATGAGTAATACTGATGACTGTAATTGTATTCTCCTTTCGTTAGTTCCTAGTATAAGATACCTGGGCGTTTATATTGACCAAAAATTGGATTGGCACGCCCACATAGAGGCCCTCTGTACACGTATTAGAAGGTTAATTTATATTTTTAAGCAGCTACGTCACTCGGCCAACCATGACGTTTTATATCTTACCTACCATAGCCTGTGTCATTCAATTATTTCATATTGCATCCCTGTATGGGGCGACACCTTTAAAACTTTGTTGTTAAGAGCGGAACGTGCACAGAGAGCCGTACTTAAAGTTAAGTTTTTTAAAAAACGAGACTATCCAACTGCTGACCTTTACTCTGAATCACAAATACTTACTGTGAGGCAAACGTTTATACTCCAGTCTATTCTACGCCTACATTCAACACTGCCATTTGATGAATCTCTTTTATTGCGACGCCATGGCCACCAAGTAACAAGAACTGTAACTTGCCGTTCAGCCTTTGCCCGTCGGCAATCTGTTGCCTTGAGCTCCAAACTTTACAACAGAATTAATAATTTACTCCCTATTTATAATTTAAACAAATACGAGGTCAAAATTAAACTAAAAAAATGGTTGCAAAGCCTTAAATATAATGATACTGAAAATCTTCTATTAACAGTGTCCTAACCCTTCCACTCCTATTCCCACTTAGAGAAATATTTCTCTTGGCAGATGTTATGCCGGATGTTATATATTTTCCATTTCTTTTGTGATTTAATACTATTTCTTTTTTTTTTTTTTTTCTACTGCATGTAGTGGTAGAGCCATGTTGTAGCTAGCCGCTGCATCATGAATGGGCCGGCTCGTCCGGGGCAGTACCACCCTCTCACAGAACACCGGCGTGAAGCAGCAGTACTCCTGCTGTGTTTCGTACGGTCAGTGAGAGCGCCGGGGGCCCAATACCTCTCCCCCTCCTCTATTCCCTTTCCTTTTTCCTCTCCCTTTTAGGGCCGACAAGTCCGACAACGCACTGGCATCGCGTAAAGTGCTGCGGGTGTCTATGGACAGTGGTGATCATTTAACATCAGGTGACCCACTAGTTCGTTTGTCTGGCCTATATAACATAAAAAAAAAATGCATTTACAATTGTGAAAGTTCCACTTTTACTTCCATCATCACTGCACTTTTTGTATGTAAATCGCCGAAGTCGGAGTAACTCGAACATAGTTCCCCAAGACACAGGTCTTTACCTAGTTTGGGGGGCAGAATTTTCGACGTTTTTCGTGACTTTTCGGTACATACCTATTTATGTTCTCACGTGTTACTATGTAATTTGTTTTTTTTTTGGTTTGTACAATAAATTATTATTATTATGTTGGTACAGATTTCCGATCACGGGCCCATGGGGACCCGGTCATTTGAAAGGCATTCATGGGGCCGAAGCCAACATGAAGAGGCCTTTGGTACCATATAATATAAATGAGATGGGCGCAACTATGGAGGTCTATCCCCTAATACAACATGAGGATGTGCTAGCGGACAGTCCTCCACAGTTGCCAAACTATTGCCAGGTAGGAAGCGACATGGAACCTACCATTTCAATATCTCATAAACTGAACTTTTGGTAGGCGGTGACTCGCCATTCACTAAATGGGCCCCTCAAACTATTGCCCGCTCGGGGCAACGAGGCGGCAACATTGGTGTGAACGGCTAAGGATGGAGAGGTGTCCCTGGACTTTAAACTTCAAAATGCCAACTCGCCACTTACGGCCAAACACATCCATCCTTCGAGCATTTAGCTCTTGCGCTCCACTCTAGGCGGCCAACAAAGGCAAACTAGAGGCGGGGTGGGTATGTAACTGTGTGTGAGTGTGTGTATAAGCGCATGTGTGTATGTGTACCCCTGGAGGTCTCGGGCTCGTGGTGTCGCTACGCACCAACAGCTCTCCACAAGCCGCCCTGCGATGACTGACTGCACTGGTGACACGACAACACCAGCGGGCGATGGGGTCGTCACATCTTATTATTATTATTATTACTATTATTATTATTATTATTATTATAAATGACTTTATAGCAACATTTTAAATTCATGCCAAAATGTTTTATTTGTCAATTCATTTACGTGTAAAACTTGAAGCTGAAAACTATAGTTACCATGTGTGCATAACCTCTCATTACAAAGTTATTGTTACTTAAGTACCTACCGCCGAAACAAAATGTTTGAATCATATAGAACAAAATGTCGGTGCAGAAAGTAAAATAATATGGATTGCTATTTAATTATTCCTTATTATCTACATAACTGCTTAAATCATGGTATTATTTACACTGCTCAACGAAATGAATTAACTATTCTAAATCAGTAAAATAAAGCGTGTAAAAATATGGTTTTCACGGCATTTTTCATATAAGAATTTGGAACACAGTATAAAATAATTTGAAAAGTACTTGGCAATTATTATTCTTTCAACTAGTCAGAAGCTTAGCATAGAATGGAGAAACAATTTAACACGGAAACTAAGACTTTACTCAACATAAATAATAACTCCACCCTTTCCTTGTTATATAAAAAAAAAACACTTACAGTTCACCTCGTCGCCAAATGTAGTGCACGTTATTTACTAGGATTCTTATGACTCGCGAAACACTAAATTAAATATTATCGGCTCGTAACTGCGCACCACGTCTAACCACCGCACCGGTCCATGAGGGAATGCCCCCCGCCGCGCTCTCCGCGCGGTGCACTGTTTCAGAGACGACAGGTAATGTGACGTCACAAATAATATATATATATATTTATACTTACATGTAGATAGTTTGCCTATACACTACACTGGGTAATCCGCGTCAGCTAGCGTAGGCCCTTAATCTAATATCTTTAAACGAGCAATTCTTGTATATATGTATAGTACCTGGGCGACCGAGCTCTGCTCGGGCAGAAACTCGGTACCAAGCGTTTTCCCAGAGATAAGACCAAGCTAGATCCATTTTTCATCCCCGAAAACCCCCAAATACCAAATTTCATCGAAATCGTTGGAGCCGTTTCTGAGATCAAAACACCGGAGGGGTGGGGGGGTGAGAGGGGGGGGAGGGGATGCGGGGGAGGGAGCGCGGGGGTATTAAAGGGGGATGAAAATTTCATTGATTTTGCCGTAGGATGCACCGTTTTCAAGATATTTGACAAAAACACCGGAGGTTGGGTGAGTCACGTTAAACTATCGTCCGTAAACCGACTTTACAGACAACCGGCTTTTCCTGTTCTGTGCTCCCAATAGGGAACGTGCACATAGACGGTGCTGCCAACTGGTGCCATAAGGGTGCCATCAATTTGTATGTTTTACCTTGATAAGTTTGTTTTACTATCCGCATAGTGTCTCTTCTGTCGCATTAGTGCTGCCGCCTATAGTTACTGCACGTTCCCTATAATACTTTTTCTAACAAAAAAGTAACTTTTTCTCACAAAAAAGTAACTTTTTCTCACAAAAGAAGAAACTTGACTTTTTCTCATGAAAAATAAACTTAAAAAAAAAATAAAAATCTTGAAAAAAAACGTGGAATCGAACCGAGGTCGGCTGGATCCGCGACCACCCGATTTCTAATGTGCCATTATGATCTGCTCGAAGTCGGCGAAATTTAGCTTCATATTCTAATGCAAACAAAAATAGCCGGAAAACACGAGTAAAAGCGATTTTCTGAAAATGAAACATAGCTAGATCAGTTTTTCATCCCCGAAAACCCCCACATACCAAATTTCATCGAAATCGTTGGAGCCGTTTCCGAGATCCTGATTATATATATACATATATATATATATATGTTACATATGTACGTACCTATGTGTGTGTATAACTTAGAAATACACGGCAGTTCGCTAACAGCAAGCGGTTGTTTCACTTGTCCTAACCTACGTATCTAACAGTGGCGACGAACTACCCACATTGTAAAAAAAAAAAATGTCTGGTTCTTTATTCGGCCTTTTATCTGCGTTCGACCACAATAGCCAGAACTGGGAGACATATAAGTGTCGGATATCACAGTGGTTTATCGCGAACGACATCAACCAGAACAGCGATCCCGTGGGAATAAAGAGACGAGCGATCCTGCTGAGCGCGCTCACAGGCGACACGTACAAGTTGGCGGCGGATCTCGCGCTGCCGAAGCAGCTACAAGATGTTCCCTACGACGACATCCTCGCACTGCTGGACAGTCATTTTACACCAAAGGTTTGTGGATTTGGAGAGCGGTACCAGTTTTACGCGGCTACCCAGCAGCCGGGGGAAACGTACGCTCAGTGGGCGGCGAGATTACGCGGCTTGACGGCGAAGTGCGACTTCCTCAACGTTGCGGAAGCCCTAAGGGACCGGTTTGTCATGGGAATGTTGGCTGGACCCGAGAGAGACAAGCTCTTTGCACAAGACCTTAAGGACCTGACTCTGGCTAAGGCAGTGGAGTTGGCGGAGAGCGGTCGAAGCGCGCGCGCCGGGGCGGCTGCTGTGCAACCGGCGCCGCCGCACGAACAGCTGTTTAAAATCTCGCAAACACAAGCGCGAGCGGACGCAGTCGCGACGAGTGTCGGCCTTAACAAAGAACAGTGCCAAGTGTGTGGTTATTACAATCACAAAACATCACAATGTCGTTTTGCTAAGTCTAGGTGTAAGAAGTGTAAAACTACAGGTCATTTACGTAGAATGTGTAAAAAAATCAACTACGTAGACTCGGGCACCGTGGACGAGGGCGATGATGATGATGGTGAGTGTTTTAATATTCGTACAGTAAAGGGGGAACCGATGACGGAAACCGTGTTAATGTCGGGGGTACCTTTAAAATTTGAAATTGACAGTGGGTCGGCCGTTACTGCGATCGCAGAACATACGTACAGGAAATATTTTAGTGATGTATCATTGTCATTAACAAAGAAACGTTTGTTTTCGTATACCGGTGATAGCATAGCCTGTTTGGGGGTAGCACAATTACCCGTCCGTTACGCAGAGCACACGCACACACTGAGTGTTTACGTTATACGCGACGGCGGGCCGCCGATCTTAGGTCGCGATTTTATTTCATTGTTTAAGTTAGAACTGTTGCCAGTCCAGTATTGTAAACAAACTGATGATGACATAATCAAACAGTTGCAATCTCTTTACCCGTCGGTGTTTTCTGATAACCTCGGACAATTTAATAAATTTAAAGTCAGTTTACAGTTGAAAGAAAATGCTAAACCGATATTTATTAGAGCGCGGCCAATAGCATTCGCCCTCCGAGACAAGGTAGATAAGGAGATAGATCGACTGTTAACATTAGGTATTTTAAAACCGGTCGACCACGCACAGTATGCGTCACCAATAGTACCCGTGCTAAAGCGAAATGGGTCAATAAGAATTTGTGCTGATTATTCAACGGGCATTAACAAACAGCTGATTATCGATCAATACCCTTTACCTACTGTAACCGAATTGTTTTCGAAATTATACGGGGGGGAACAGTTTACAAAATTGGATCTGTCAAATGCATATAATCAGTTCGTTCTAGACGATGCGTCGCAAGAATTAACGTGCATTAATACGCACCGCGGCATTTTTAAATATACACGTATGGTGTTCGGTCTGTCGAGTGCGCCCGCCGTGTTTCAGCGCGCCATGGAGAGCGTGCTGGCGGGCGCGCCCGGCACGCTGTGCCTGCTCGACGACGTGCTCGTCACCGGGAGGGACGCCGCGGAGCATTTAACCCGGCTCAAAGATGTCTTACAAAGATTACAAGATGCGGGTCTCACCTTACAAAAAGATAAATGCGAATTTTTTAAAAACGAGGTTAATTATCTAGGCTATATAATCAATAAAAATGGGCTAAAAAAATCTCCCCAAAAAGTGAAAGCAATGTTAGATGCACCGGTGCCTGTCAATGTAAATCAGCTACAATCATTCTTGGGACTAGTAAATTATTACAGAAATTTTGTGCCCGCGGCATCTACTATTTTAAGTCCGTTATACGAGCTGTTAAAAAAGGGGACTAAATGGGTCTGGACCGCGGAACGACACAAAGCTTTTCTAGCGATTAAAAATTGTCTGGCATCTGAACAGGTATTGACACATTTTAATGCAGATGCTAACGTGATTTTAACAGTTGATGCTTCTCCTTGCGGCTTGGGGGCGATACTGTCTCAGATAGAACCCGATGGATCCGAACGGCCCATATCGTTTGCGTCGCGAACCCTGAACGCCGCTGAGAAGCGATATTCGCAAATTCAAAAAGAAGCTACTGCTATTATTTTCGGGGTAAAGCGTTATCATCAATATTTATACGGTCGGGCCCTTCCTTTTATACTCCGTACGGACCACAAGCCGTTGTTGTCGATATTTGGTCCACATCGGGGTATACCGGAAGTAACTGCTAATAGGCTCCAAAGGTACGCCCTATTTTTAAGTGGTTACAACTATAACCTTGAGTACGTACGGAGCGCTCACAATAGTGCAGATTTTTTATCCCGTGCTAGCCTGCCCGGGAGCACCGGGGCGCGGGACGCGGAGGGGGAAGAGGGCTGCGCGGACGCTGCGGCGGCGATACTCGACCGAGCCTCTTACGTTAATTTCGTTGTGGAGGGCAGCTTACCGGTCACGTTAGAAAAATTACGCGAACAAACTCAAAATGATGCTATATTGAAAAAGGTATCAAATTATGTTTTGAATGGTTGGCCTAAAAAAATACATGATTTATATTTAAAGCCGTATTATCAGTGTAGGTTACAACTTTCTTATGAAAATGGATGTCTTATGCGAGGACATAAAGTGGTAATACCGGAAAAAATGCAAAATATTATATTATCTGAACTACACCAGTCACACCTAGGCGTCGTAAAGACAAAAGCAGAGGCTCGTTCGAGAATTTGGTTCCCGGGTGTGGACGCGGCGCTGGAACGTATGATAGGCTCGTGCGCCGTATGCGCGCAGCTGCGGCCGGCGCCGGCGCGGGCGCAGCTCGCCCTCTGGCCGCACCCGCCGCACCCCTTTTACAGAATTCATTTAGATTTCCTCGGACCAATTAATGGCCATTCATATTTAATCATAGTTGATGCGTATACAAAGTGGGTTGAAGTTTACGACATGAAAAATAATACGACAACAACCGCAACCATCACTAAGTTATACGATTTTATGTCAAGGTTCGGGGTCCCTCATACTTTGGTTAGTGACAATGGTACATCGTTCACATCACGCGAATTTCAAAACTTTTGCAGTCTAAACGGGATTTTGCACGTAACGTCACCGGCATATTGTCCTGCGAGTAATGGACAAGCAGAGATTTGTGTAAAAATAGTGAAAAAGGGCATAAAAACTTCTCTGCTTAGTGGCCATAGCACGCAGGATTCCCATGCCAGACTCTTAAAATTTATGTTTGACTATAGGAATTCGGCTCACACCACTACTAAACAGTCACCCGCGGAATTAGTCTACGGTCGTAAGCTCCGAACTCGGTTAGATCTTATTAACCCTAAAAAGTTATCGCCATCGTCCACGACGCTCGCTAATACAGTGAAAAACAATCAGTGTTTGCAGAGTAAGGCATCAGGAGGTCAAAATAAACAATGTTTTATGCAAGGAGACCACGTACTGTATAAAAAATTTATAACAACTGGTAAATTCACGTGGTGCAGAGGAATAATTGAAAAAAAAGTTGGCAATGTTATCTATATTGTTAAAGATGTCATTACATCATTAATGTTAAAAAAACATATAAATCAAATTGTATTATTCAAGGGTCAAGATTGCTACACGTCTAACAGTTGGGATCTTGAAGTAACTGGGCAACATAGTAATCCATCAGTTGACAACCAATCAACTGCAAGTGAAGAGTCACAGGTTAGTGCGGGGGAGGAACAGGAGAACTCATCTAGCCCAGCAACCAGCGCTGAGGTAGAAGAACCGGCCACACGTTATAACGAGACTTTGGATCCAATTGAAGATAACAACTGTCAATTGAGACAAGACTCTAATGCCATACTGGAACCTGAGCGGATTGAGTCAACTGACGAGGACGTGTTCCTGGAAGCCTTGCCGGATCCCCCCACTGAGACCGCGGAAACATTAAATCCAGTGCCCGGAACCCACAGGACTAAACGCAACCGACCCAAACCCGACTACTTTTAGGTCTTAATTACTTATTTTGTTTTTCTTGCTTTAACTTGTACTATAGTTATAAATACTGAGTGTGTTTCTAAGCTAAGAGGAGGAATGTTACATATGTACGTACCTATGTGTGTGTATAACTTAGAAATACACGGCAGTTCGCTAACAGCAAGCGGTTGTTTCACTTGTCCTAACCTACGTATCTAACAATATACATATATATATATACAAGAATTGCTCGTTTAAAGGTATTAGATATATATATATATGTATATATATATGTATATATATAATCAGGATCTCGGAAACGGCTCCAACGATTTCGATGAAATTTGGTATGTAAGGGTTTTCGGGGATGAAAAACTGATATAGCTATGTTTCATTTTCAGAAAATCGCTTTTACTCGTGTTTTCCGGCTATTTTTGTTTGCATTAGAATATAAAGCTAAATTTCGCCGACTTCGAGCAGATCATAGTGGCACATTAGAAATCGGGTGGTCGCGGATCCAGCCGACCTCGGTTCGATACCACGTTTTTTTTCAAGATTTTTAGTTTTTTTTTTAAGTTTATTTTTTATGAGAAAACGTCAAGTTTCTTCTTTTGTGAGAAAAAGTTACTTTTTTGTTAGAAAAATAGGGAACGTGCAGTAACTATAGGCGGCAGCACTAATGCGACAGAAGAGACACTATGCGGACAGTAAAACAAACTTATCAAGGTAAAACATTCAAATTGATGGAACCCTTATGGCACCTCAGTTGGCAGCACCGTCTATGTGCACGTTCCCTATTGGGAGCACAGAACAGGAAAAGCCGGTTGTCTGTAAAGTCGGTTTACGGACGATAGTTTAACGTAACTCACCCCCCCCCCCTCCGGTGTTTTTGTCAAATATCTTGAAAACGGTGCATCCTACGGCAAAATCAATGAAATTTTCATCCCCCCTTTAATGCCCCCGCGCTCCCTCCCCTGCATCCCCTCCCCCCCTCTCACCCCCCCACCCCCCACCCCTCCGATGTATATAATCAGGATCTCAGAAACGGTTCCAACGATTTCGATGAAATTTGGTATTTGGGGGTTTTCGGGGATGAAAAATTGATCTAGCTTGGTCTTATCTCTGGGAAAACGCTTGGTACCTCGGTCGCCCAGGTACTATTTCTTTAAAGGATATTACCACCTAAACCTCTTTGAGCTGGTCAAGGGCGAGGAGTATGTTAAATTTATTAATTTAACTATAGACTTAAGTAGGCGCCATCTAGCCAAACCTGTTGGAACATCTCGAATTGTATAGCATCCTTTAGGACCTTTTAATTGGTCAATGATCTACGTAAATAGTTCCATCGCCATCCCAGAGAGGGCGCTGTCATTTAGTATTTAAGGCAAGTTTTTCTAGAAATAAACCCTCTTTTTCGGTTGCGCCAAAGTTGAACTAAATTTTTAATGTCGATTATCGGAAGTCCGAAAATGTTGTTCCTAAAAATTTACATCCTAATAATCACTACTCATAACTACTCTGTTCCTAACGTTCTGAATCCCTAATCATTCAACTTCATAATGTCCGTTGCAATAAACATCTATCATACTATATTTGTTTTCCTATATTTTCTGAACATAACCATCTTTTACACTATTATTCATCATCATATCTATTTTATGTAGATTTGTTTTTATTCCTAAAATTGAAGATTATATACATTTAACTTCATAATGTCCGTTGCAATAAACATCTATCATACTACTATTTGTTTTCCTATATTTTCTCAACATAACCATCCTTTACACTATTATTCATCATCATATCTTTTTTATGTAGATTTGTTTTTATTCCTAAAATTGAACATTATTATACATTTAACTTCATAATGTCCGTTGCAATAAACACCTATCATACTACTATTTGTTTTCCTATATTTTCTCAACGTAACCATCTTTTGGTAACCTATCTCAAACACTAAAAATCATTGCCCGAATTTCATTTGTCCGAAAACCATTCGAATTGTTATCGTTTGTCCGATGACAGGTTTCGTGAATTTTTCTTTTTACCATTTCACGTTTAGTAAAAGTATCGTTTGTTCGAAAAACGTTCCCCGTCTCATTCACTTGCCCTATGAATTGATATGTATTTTGTTTTTTAGCCAATTTTTCATTTACCTAATGGTACTTTTGACACTACCTACGTTTAGACAAATTTTTAGTTTACTTTTTAACGATATCCCAAATTATTTTTCGACAGAGATACTTTTACTTCTACCCTCTCGTCTACTCGCTGATCTAAATTTTTGTTCAGGATGTAGTAAAGGTGGGCAAGAATCTTGGCAAGAATAAAAAACATAATTTTGTTTGGAATAACGTTTAACATATTGCTCAATTGTCATAACAACATTTGCAGTAATAATTTATAATCATAACAATAAGCACTCGGCGAGCGAGCGAAGCGAGCGAGCAAGGCGGTACGGGGCGGAAGCGACTCGGATAGGTTAGGTTCAAAGGCTAATGCGGGAGCGTAGCGGAACGAAGCTCCCGTATTAGCCTTTGGTGTTAGTTATTTTTTTTATGACCACCCAGAAAATATTTACAGTTAATTACAACTTTATTATCCTACTGTGCTACTGTTAGTTTATTAATACGCGATACTAACAATATTTATTTGGCGGGTAGGGTTGTGAAAAGTCCAAAGAACAAAGTGGGTAATTTCCTGCGGACTAGTTTGCCAGATGTAAAAATAACGCCGGTAATACACGTGCGATGTGTAAATTAAATAGATAGTGTGTGTGTACTATGACAGAAATAAAAGAGTCCATTTGAGAAAAGCCGAAAAGTTTCAAAAACGAATCGTAACATAGGACAAATAATATCAAAGCTAATCAAGAAATGTCGAATGATTATAAAATCGAGATGTTACATCGGATAACCGATATTACGGACGAATGCGATTTAGGAAAAAATATAATTTGACGAAAGATTAAAAAAACAAAACAATAAATTCCTATATTTCAAACTAAATACAAACTGAAATATAGATGCACAGAAAAAACCCCAGAAAAAAGACTAATGCTGGGAATCGAACCCAGGTCCTCAGCGTTGTCACTGAAATGTACGATGTATGGGAAAGATTCGTCGCTAACCTCTAGACCAGTGATGGTGTAGGGGTAAGCACGCAGCACGGAACGCTGAGGACCTGGGTTCGATTCCCAGCATTGGTCTTTTTTCTGGGGTTTTTTCTGTGTGTAAATAAAAAAGATACTTCATATCTGACTTGAATAAATTCCTAATCGTAATAATTCGAAATGAATTTTCGGACAAACGAAAAAAGAGTAAAACAAAATTTGTCGAATAGTTTTTGCCGAAATGAAAATCGGACTATCGTTTTTAGTGTTTCAGATAGGTAACCCCATCTTTTACACTATTATTCATCATCATATCTTTTTTTACACCCTTTCGTATACCGTAATCGGTACCACGCTGGCAGCGAGCGAGCGAAGCGAGCGAGCAAGACATTTTAGGGCAGAAGCGACTCGGATAGGTTAGGTTCAGAAGGCTCCGCTACGCTACGCTTCGCTCCCGCTTTAGCCTCCGGTGATAGGCATTTTTTTTGTAACAGCACAGAAAATGATTATTTCCATTACTTAATCCGTTATACATTAACCCTATCCGTTATACGCACCCAATTTTTATATGGTTGCGTACAGTAAGTAATAAATAAAAACCCAGCATTGAAATTTTGTCAACATGAATATAATCTTAATCATATAATCATACATAACTTATATACGTACGGATACGTACATATTTTCAATTAAATGAGTTTAATAGGTACACATTTCAATATGTATAATCTTAATCACATAATCGTATATGTTTTTAAATAGGGACACAATTCAATTAAATGAGTTTAATATTAGTGGCTATTGCATTCAAATAATAGTTTAAAAAAACTAAAAAACACGCTCTAAAAAAAAAAATAATAATAATAATAAATTTCAATTCACTATTCTTATAGTGCAGTAAAAAATCTTAATAAGCAATTATTATATTGTTATATCCAGATCAAAATTTGTAAACAATTCTAAATATTGGTAAAATAAATAATAATAGTTTAAAATATTTTATTGTAAAAAAAGCGTGGGGTGCATGGTGTCAATTGTCAAGGATTATCATTTTGATAACATCTTAAAAAGCACCCCACGCTTTTTTTACAATAAAATATTTTAAACTATTATTATTTATTTTATCAATATTTAGAATTGTTTACAAATTTTGATCTGGATATAACAATATAATAATTGCTTATTAAGATTTTTTATTGCTCTATAAGAATAGTGAATTGAAATTTATTAATTTTTTTTTTATTTTTTATTTTTATTTTTTTAAAGCGTATTTTTTAGTTTTTTAAACTATTATTTATTTTCTATTTTTTAGTTGCATTTTTTCACAGTGAGAGTTTCCATGTGCTAAAAAGAGACACAAAACGGTTTTTTGCTCGTCTTAAATAGAATCAGTCTATCTTATACTTGGTTTTTGGTGCGCGCGCACTGCTCTACACTACTAAACGTAAACCTCTTTTTTTCTCAATTTACCCCCCCACCTACAACCCCCCAACCCCCTTAACCCAACCCCCCAACATCCCCCAACCCATTTCCCCAACCCCCCCAAACACCTAACCCCAACCCCCCAAACACCTAACCCCAACCCCCCAAACACCTAACCCCAACCCCCCAAACACCTAACCCCAACCCCCACAACCTTACCCCAAACCCTCTAAACCCCCCTTAACTCCTCCTCATTTTCCAAACCCCCAACCACCTAAACCCAACCCCTAACCCCGGACCCCCACCCCATTTCCTCAATCTTCCCCCAAAGCCCTAACCCCAACCCCCCTTACCCCCAACCCCAACCCCCTAATAAAACACGTTGGACTTTCAAACATCGACTAACTTTATTTCTTTTTAAACTAGACCACTATAAAAAATTACAAAGGGATTCGGTTACATACAACCAATTTTGTTACCAGAAATATTTTAACATCCCCACTTAACAAAATAAATGTAACACTTTTTTAAGCAAAAAAAAATAACTATTCCTTACTCACTACTACTAATCCTAGCATATTCATAAACTTATAATGCTTATGAGACAATAGACCTTTTGTTAACAAGTCAGCAGGCATTTCTTGGGTAGAAATGTAATTAATAACAATTAAGTTATTCCTAACTGCATCTCTAACATAATGGTATCGCACATCAATGTGTTTCGACCTATTGTGTGACTGATGACTTGTTGACAATTTTAGAGCACTTTGGTTATCACAATGTAACCTAACTATACATTGTTTACCAGTAATCTCATACATTAAGTTTTTTAAATAAACTGCCTCTCTAGATGCCTCTGACAATGCAACATACTCAGCTTCAGTACTACTTAAAGAAACAGTCTTTTGTTTTCTGCTTTGCCAAGATATGACTGAACCATTCATTATGAAACAGAACCCTGTATAAGATTTCCTGTCCAGACTATCACTGGCCCAGTCGGCATCAACATAACCTTGTAATTCTACATTTCCTCTACTATACTTTAAACAGTAATGTTTAGTTTTCTGTAAGTATTTTAACACTCTTTTGGCATAATTAAAATGAGTCACATTGTAACAATTATTAAATTGGCTCAGATAACTTAGCGCATAGGCAATATCTGGCCTAGTTAAGATTGCCAGATACATGAGACTACCTATCAATCTCTGATATGGAATATTTGTAGCACAATTTTCAGATTTCTCAATGTTTAGTTTACACTCTATGGGAGTATCCGCAAATCTACAACTTGACATATCAAATCTTGCCAATAATTGCTCTATGTAGTCATGTTGATCTACCGTCAAAGTGTTAGACTCTTTGTTTACATTAATCCTCATACCTAGATAACGTCTAACAGGACCCAAGTCTTTCAACTTAAAATTAGAACCTAGTACAGTCTTTAATTTTTCAGTCTCTTTAGCACAATTCGAGAATATCAAAAAATCATCGACATAGACCGTTACTATCATTTTGACATTTCCAGTGTTTTTAGTAAATAAACATGGCTCATATTTACTAATTCTAAAACCTAAACTACACAAACAATCTTTTACTTTTTGATACCATACTAAGGAAGATTGTTTCAAGCCATAGATAGCTCTCTTAAGTTTCAAGACTTTATGACTACTTACATTTGTGAAGCCTTCAGGAATTGACATATAAATATCCTCTTTCAAATGTCCATTGAGGAAAGCTGTTGTCACATCCAGGTGTGTAATGTCCATGTTCCACTGTACACTAAGCGCAAATAACATTCTCAACGTTGAATGTTTTACCACTGGGGAAAAAGTGTCCTCGTAATCAATACCACGTCGTTGTGTAAAACCTTTTGCTACGAGTCTGGCACGATAACGCACTTTATCACTTGCATCTAGTTTTTTATTCAACACCCACTTACACTGCACAATTGACCCTTTGCTAGGAACATCAACAAGCTCCCATGCATCATTTTCAGCAAACGACTGAAGCTCTTCACTCATCGCCTGTCGCCACTGCTCTGCCTCTGGTCCATTTAGTGCTTCTGAGAAATCTATCTGCTCAACATCTGGACTGGAACTGGTAGAACACAAGTTACTGAATCCATAACGGTCTGGAGCTCTCCGTATCCTCTTACTGCTCTCAACTGGCTGTATCTCACTACTTGGGATTGGAGTCTCAATATTCAAGGTACTTGGGGTTTCTTCATCACATTCATTTTCTGGATCAGAATACAAAGATGTTGATGTATTGGAACTTGAATCCTCATGCAGAGGTTCATGAACTGATATCTCCCCCACTGAATCTCTGCCTTCCTCATTCATAACAGGAGATTCAAGTGATTCTGGTTTCTCTTCAGTATTCTGCACATCATTCTGTACCCAGACCATACTATCTTCATTCTTGTGTATATCTTCTTTCTTTTTATCTTCCATGACTGTGATGTCTCTCTTTACAGTGACAATATTTTTTCTAGGATCATATATGCGATAACCCTTCACTGTTTCTGAAAAACCCACAAGAATAAATTCTTCAGCTTTCTTATCCCATTTAAGTCTTCTTTCTTTTGGGATATGAGCCATAACACAACTACCAAACAGACGAATATGACTTAAATCTGGTTTTTTTGTATACCACGCTTCATATGGTGTTTTATTGTCCAAACTTGATGTTGGAGACCGATTTTTTAGGTACACTGCTGTATTTGCTGCTTCAGCCCAGAATTCCTTCTCCAATTTTGCATCAAATAGTAAGCATCTTGCTTTTTCTACTACCGTTCTGTTTGCTCTTTCACAGACACCATTTTGTTCTGGCGAGTAGGCATTTGTTCTCTGGTGGATAACTCCTTCTTTAGCCAAGTAACTGTCCATTTCTCCATTACAAAACTCACCTCCATTGTCTGTGCGTAGTATTTTTATTTTCTTATTCTGCTGGTTTTCAACCATAGCTTTAAAGTCTTTGAATTTCTTCAACACTTCATTCTTATGTTTAAGAAAGTATATGAAACTCATACGACTGTAGTCATCTACAAATAGTAGAAAATATTGTGCACCAGCAATGGATTTTGTCTCCATAGCACCACATAAATCAGCATGAATAATCTGTAATGTTTCTGTGCTCCTCTGACCCACATGTGGAAATGGTAGTCTCATCTGTTTACCTTCACAACAGGTCACACATTTCTCCTTCGTCATGTCACTGGTCACCGGGTAAGAAACTCCATCTACAATACCATTCTTCATTTTATTCATATCACTACTGTTAATATGTGCTAGCCGTCTGTGCCATAACTCTGCACTCGCCACTGCTGGAGCTGCTAACATACATTCTGCCACTTTAATCTGTAGCCTGTATACTCCGTTCCGTGATTCTGCGGTAGCCACCAACTCATTCTTTTTGTTGCGAATGTAACAGTGATCAGCTTCAAAAACAACATTGTTTCCATTTTTGATAAGCTCACTTACTGACAACAAATTGGTTGTTAAACTTGGCACGCACAGCACATCTTTAACAGTGATGTCATAATTACAATCAGTCGATATCCGTACGTCTCCGGAACAAATAACTGGCACTTTCATATCGTTCGCAACGGTAATCTCTGATAAACTCGGCGTCAAATTTACGTTGTTTATCCAGTCTTTGTTTGCCGTCATGTGTGCACTTGCGCCGGAATCCACGTACCACTCACTTTTACTATATTCTCCGTTTAAGAATACCACGCTGAAAGCGTTAGATTGCTTATTTTGCTGCAATAATGGACACTTGTTCCTATAATGACCGACTTGTTTACATTTGTAGCATTTCACGGTTTTTTCTCCTGTCGCTGTCACTTTTGACGTTGACATGCCGCCACTCTTGCTCTTTGGTTTAAAATGAGTTCTGTTCGCAGCGAATGCAGCGCCACTGGAATCCGTGTCGGTATTTTGAACTTCCATATCAATCAATTTCGATTTAATTGCGTCTGTGGTAATCTTCATTCCAGAATGTTCTATAGCCATAATCATGGGCGAAAATTTTTCCGGCAATCCTGCGAGTAGTAGAGATCCTATCCATTCATCTGTAATTGCAAATCCTGTTCCTTTTAACCGCTGAGCAGTCTCAACCACTTGCGTCACATATGCAGTCATGGAATCACAGTTTTCTTGCCTTAATGAGATTAAATGTCGTAGTAGAGTTATTTTTCTTGAAAAACCTGAATCGTCGAACAATGTTCTGAGTTTTTCCCATAACTCGACTGAAGACTTTGTTTCCCTGATGTGCACGTACAATGAAGGATCAATCAACAATACCAGCTTTGCCTTGGTTTTTTGATCATCGGCTGGTTTAATCTCAGTGCCTTCATCCGGCTTAATGCAATTAAGCATCCCTTCAAGCACCAAAATGTTTTCAACGGCATAACTCCAGTCGTCATAATTTTCTCGGCCCTTTAGCTTCGGAACACTTTGAATATAGTTCGTAGACATATTTTCACGAAAGTTCAACTATATTTTCAACCGTAATCACTTTTTATACTGTTAATTACTTGAAAAATATGGATAAACGCCCATAACCTAATAAAACACGTTGGACTTTCAAACATCGACTAACTTTATTTCTTTTTAAACTAGACCACTATAAAAAATTACAAAGGGATTCGGTTACATACAACCAATTTTGTTACCAGAAATATTTTAACACCCCCTACCCCCCTTTACCCCTTCCCCATTTCCCACAACCCCCCAAACCTCCCTAACCCCCGAACCCCCCCAACACCCTACACCCTTAACCCCAACCCCCTAAACCCCCTTCCCCTCTCATTTCCCCCAACCCCCCCCCCCCACCCCTCCACCTACCCCCCCTTCCAGCACCATCATCAAACCCTTGTTACCATCTAGGCCTCTTACCCTCTCCCCATTTCCCATAACCCCCCAAAATCCCTAACCCCCGAACCCCCCAACACCCCCACCCTATTTCCCCCAAACCTCCCCACCCCCTAACCACAACCGCCACACCCTTACCCCAAACCCTCTAAATCCCCGACCCCCTTACCCCCACCCCATCCCCCCCACCCCGCCACCTACCCCCCCTTCCAGCTCCATCATCAGACCCTTGTTACCATCTAGAACCAAAGTACTCGTCAAAACGAATCAAACGAGCCCAAACTCGATGGGGTTGTGTCGTGGTATTGTGGAGTGCCTTCGGCCATCTTCCAGCTCCATAATCAGACCCTGGTTACCATCTAGGATCAAAGTGCTCGTCAAGACGAATCAAACGAGCCCAAACTCGACGGGCTCGTGTCGTTTTATTGTGGAGTGCCTTTGGCCATCTTCCAGCTCCATCATCAGACCCTGGTTACTATCTGAGGTCAAAGTGCTCGTCAAGAAGAATCAAACGAGCCCAAACTCGACGGGATTGTGTTGTTTTATTACATAGTTCCTATGGCCACCATCCAGCTCCATCATCAGATCAGCTCCATGTTACAATAATATTGCATTGTCATCTAATTTACACATATGTGCAAAATTTCAGCTCAATCGGAAACCGGGAAGTGGGTCAAAATCGCGCCCTAAGGAGTCGGTTACAAACATACAAACATACATACAAACATACAAACATACAGGTGAAGCTAATATAAAGCGTGTAAAAATCACTTTTATTGGAGTATTCTCCTTTTTTTTTCAATATATTTTCAGTTCTTTCAACTTTGTCGTTGTATTTCCTTTTCTTGGCGGCAGGGGGAGCACCGTTAAGATGTTTTTCAACTTCTGCTGTCTGATGTTTCAATTCGAGAGCAATTTTCCTGGATAAAAAATAAAATCCTGCGTGGTGTTGTCCCACTAAATGTTGAAAACGATTATGCCAGGATTCTGCACTATTTTGCGTGCGTGGTATGTTTTCATTATTTAAATCATACGTGCTCCATAGGTCTGGTTCATATTTAGGTGGTGCAGTACAGGTGCCCAATATATAATTCTCGCTAAACCAGTCGGATATCACTTTTGCGTTGGAAGAGATATTTTGTTGCCATTCTTCAAAATATTCGGGGATTTCGCCAGCTGGCAGATATGCAAGTGCCAGAAGGCATTTGATTTCTGATGAAAACAACTCGTTTGTTCCATATAATTTTTGAAATCCTTGTTTTTGCACTTGTCTGTAGATAATTTGGCCCAAGTGAATATAGCAACCTTTTAACACAGTGTTTTCAAAATTATACTTGGCACTTAACTGTGACGCCTTTTCAAAATCCATCAATTTATATTTTGGCGATAAAATCAAATCCAATGATTGAGAGTACTCGGTCAAAGATGAGAACAGTTTGTCGTATGTGCTTTTGTCTTTATTTGTGCACAGTGCTATTACTAAAGGAAACGTTTTTGAGTTTATACATCCGTGCACAGTGTAAACTTGTCGAAACATTTTTGGGGCGACTTTGAAAGTTCCGTCCATTATTAAGTAAGTGGACGCACACAAAAAAGCAAGAAACTTTTTGGTTGTATTGTATATATTATTATTCTCTTGTTTTTAGACCAATTTTTATCAATTAATATTATATCGTCTAGAATTTTGTCCAATTGAAGAATATTATGATTTATTTCAAAATCAATAGTGTCTGGTTCTGTTATTTTAACTTTTTTGTTCCTTTGACGATAAATCATTTGTCTCAGGTTTAAGTTTGATGGCATTTTGGAGAGTATATTTGAAGAAATGCTCGACTCGCAGTCACTAACTACCTATATGAATTGGTTTTTTGTTAATATTAGTTAGAGCGTCTTCTTTAATTTTATTCAAAGCACCTTGTACCTGCTAAGATAATAGAAAATTTACATTAATAGGTATAAATTAAATTATACAAAACAGAACAGATAACTATAAATTAAAATTTTTAAAAACCCCCAACGCAATTATGTCACTGTCAATGCCCGTTATGCGTCTAAGATCTCTTCCGCAGCTAACAAAAGAGCTGATAACTTTGAAACGGCTGCAACGATTTTGATGAAACATATCTAAAAACCATCGCCAAGAAACCTGCTTTCTATTAAAAAAAACCGCATCCAAATCGGTGCACCCGCTTAAGAGCTATGATGCCACAGACAGACAAACACACACACATAGCGGTCAAACTTATAACATCCCTCTTTTTGTGTCGGGGGTTAAAAAGGACTGCTACCAGAATAGGTAGTAGGTTAGGTTAGGTAAGAACTGCAACCCTAACAGAAAAGAACTGCTATCAGAACAGTAGGTTAGGTTAGGTTAGAACTACAACCCTAACAGAAAAGAATTGCTACTGGAAAGTAGGCCACACTAAGAAACAAACGAATTAAAAAATAATAAATTAAAAAATCAAAAACCCGCCTGCAGAAATACTGAAAAGATGGAAACAAGATAAAATGTTAAAAATAACACGTTACAACTTTATTTCGTTTACACTGCTACAGTCAATTTTACATAAAATAAATTCAGTCAAATAAACCCACGCTCCTAGTCGTTTCTGGCGCAAAGGTGCCCATAACACTTGCGGCATTTCCGCGCTGGATCGCCAAGGAAAGCCTTTGCCTCAGAAACGATTCGGAGCGGGGATCTTCACCCCTCTGCCTAAGTCGACGGCCTATGTCCTGCACAAGCCGTCTCGCGTCCTGTCCCCAGCAACCCGCCGTTTCTACCGCCAAAGGGACAAAATGGTACCCCTGCCCCAAAGGGGCATACTTCTGCCGCTTCATTGCCGCCTGAAATTCGGCCGCAGCACCAGCCGTGCGAGCAGTGCGGCCGACGTGGGAAGCGGCGAAGGTGCTGACACACGTAGCGTCCCACACCAAACACCGCCCCCTTTCCCACGGCACTAAGGTCAGTCCGTCGGGCCGTTTCCCGTTAGTGCGACTGAGGCCCGGCGGCTCAAGCACGGACGGAACGCCCGCTGACCTGAGAGCTCGCTGAACAATATCATTCAGGGCATGGTGTCGCGGGTGCCTGCCGGTACATCGGCGACAACTCAGCGCATGGTGGCCGTCCGCCCCCACCATGGTACCACAAATGCAAACATGAGGCTGACACACCTCGCAGCCCAAGCGGAGAGCAACAGCCACGCGCACCGAGTCACCGTCGAGCAAATTGCCCAGTTGCGGTGAAGGCAACGCATGCAACCATGCTCCTGATTCCGGCCAAGATACCGCCATAAGCCTTGCACGGTCCACCCCCGAAGCACTCCCAATCAGCCGATCAATAGTGGCCTTACACCCAACGTCATCCCACGCGCGCTGGACCTTGGGGCTCTCCGGCACTATCGCCCCCGGATTGAGAGCCGACCACGCCGCCAAGGCATCAGCCACGTACGGTACGCTTACCCTGTCACCACTTAACAATAGAATATTAGTTACTGAAGAATCTAGGCAAGGGAAATCCAGGTAGCACCACAGGAAATGAAATACGTCTTAACAGCTGATCGTTTACTCAAAAGACAAAGTCATACATACATTCGAAACTACCTTAATACTAAAATAGTAAATATGTAAATCTACCTTCAATATTCATACATTACACCTCCCAGCTTAATTTTTATCCTATACTTACTACTGTGTTGTGTACCTGTACATATGACATTAAAGGCCCACTTACATATCAACAATGGGGAACATAATATCCACTGATAGTTCAATAACTTACATGCTAAAACTTGCCACTACCTATTCTAATCAATTTCTAATTGTAACCTGCGCTTATTCCTATCCGGCAGTGGTCTGAGGGCCACTGGCGACCGACGCAGCGGCTGCGGTAACGGACGTGGGGAGGGCGTGCAGCTCTGTCTGCTATTACTACCGACGTCAGACTGTTCGACCAATACTTCCTCCCTTTGTAATCGCTCTGCACTTTCCCTCTCGACGTCCGCTGGCCCGCTTGGCGGCACCACGTCCTCACCCCCGTGTGATCGATCGTCGTTATTATTACGCTCTTTCGGTGTTGGTACACTTGATAACCTAGACCTGCGCCTTATCTAGTCGATATGTCTAAGTAAGGGTTTTCCGCTTCCGCTATCGATTGAGTGTCTGATCGAGCCTTCCGCGCCTACCACCGTGCCCCGGAGCCACCTTTCCATTCCGGTATAATTTATTGAATCAGGCGTTACTTTGCGGAGGTCCATATTAATGAACTAAAACAATTACTTTGCTCACCCGCGACCTTACAATAGTTACGTTTATGCAAGAAATGTGTGTTCATGCAGTTCCTCCACCTCCACACTGTACGAACACACACAAATCACATAAACACAACTATCACCACCACCAAGCTACACTGACGCGTTTCGAACTCAACCAGAGCTCATCCTCGGAGTTACCACAACCGTATGCTATGCTACCAAATGTTAAACATTTGGTACATAACATTTGGTTTAACATTTGGTAGCATAGCATACGGTTGTGGTAACTCCGAGGATGAGCTCTGGTTGAGTTCGAAACGCGTCAGTATAGCTTGGTGGTGGTGATAGTTGTGTTTATGTGATTTGTGTGTGTTCGTACAGTGTGGAGGTGGAGGAACTGCATGAACACACATTTCTTGCATAAACGTAACTATTGTAAGGTCGCGGGTGAGCAAAGTAATTGTTTTTTCTCAAACATGCTATGAAATATTGACGTTATGTTCCTTATAATACGCCACGAAGTGTCACGTTGCAGGTGCAGGTGCAGCCGGTGCTGGGGGACCGCCTAGACGAGGTCAATAATGGAATTTCATACAACTTTGCTGGCCAAGGCCAGCAAAGTGATCGTCTATTGTTTCATACCATGACGTTTATAGGTCTATGGCATCATAGCATTTAGCCATTAAAAAAAACTATAAGCAATTTTTGCGTTTCGGTTCATTAAGACATTCTGCCACTACGCTTATTTAAGGTAAGGTAAGATGATGATGATGATGATGATGGGGTGATGATAATGATGATGATGATGATGGTGATGATGATGATGATGGTGATGATGATGATGATGATGATGATGATGATGATGGTGATGATGAGATGATGATGATGGTGATGATGAGATGGTGATGATGATGTTGATGATGATGGTGATGATGAGATGATGATGATGATGTTGATGATGATGATGATGATGATGATGATGATAGTGATGATGATTATGATGATGATGGTGATGACGATGATGTTGATGATGATCATGATGGTGATGATGATGGTGATGCATGTTTGAGAAAAACTCTATACAAGCCTTGGCCACGAACAGGGATTGCCGGCCTCGTATCTCTAGATGGCCTCGTTAACACTCGGCCATCTATAACTACTCGGTCGGCAATCCCCTATTTCGCGGCCGCTGCAGTAATGTACTATAATTCCGGTATAGTCGCGGGCCCACACGTCGTCCTCCGGCGCGAGTGCGCGGCGCGCGCCGCCCGCGGCCGCCACCTGCCGGCGCTGCGCCGCCGCCACGCGCTCCGCCAGCGCGTGCTCGCTGCGCAGCAAGTCTAACCGCGAACGCAGAGGGCGCCGCTGCAAAAGCATCGCCGGGCTTTCTCCCGTCGTACTATGGACACTGTTTCTGTAAGCCAGCAGATACGTTTGCAGCGCCGCGTCGACGTCTATGCGATCCCTGAAGGCCTTTTTAGTGGCTCTCTTACATAACTTTACTGCGTTTTCTGCGAGCCCGTTCGATGCGGGATGATACGCGGGTGAGAATGATTGGGTGATCCCATTTTTCTTTAAAAAGTCCTTCAATTCGTTACTAGTAAAAGGAGGGCCCTGATCAGATACGAATTCCGTTGGCAACCCGAAACGAGCAAAAGTCGTTAAGTACCTTGATTACCGCGGCTGCGTTGGTTCGCTCCATATCAAAAATTTCTAGCCACTTTGTACTCGAATCTACTAAAATTAGGAATGTCTTTTTGTTCAACGGACCGAGGAAATCTACGTGAATACGGGCCCACGGTTGGACAAAATGCGGCCATGGGCTCGGAGGCGCCCGCGCCGGCGCGGCCGCCTCCGCCGCGCACGTGTCGCACCGCTGGCATAGCGCCTCGATGTCGGTGTCGATGTTAGGCCACCATACATAACTACGAGCCAATGATTTTGTTTTTACTATCCCCATATGACTTATGTGCAGTTGTTTTTGAACAGTGTCTCTACATGCCAGTGGTATCACCAATCGATAACCCCACATTAAAAACCCTCTATCTATGTACAGCTCATGACGTCTTGTGTAGTAAGCCTTGATTTCTTCGCTGGGGCATGACACCGGCCAACCCGATTGTAAGTACGCCATAACCCTGCTAAGTACAACATCTCTGACTGTAGCCGCTCGGACTTCACTATGCGTAACGGGTAAAAAATTTTCGACAAAGTTAAGGTATGTTATTTCATTATTTCTCGCGCCTACGTCATCCTTCTGCGGAAGTCTAGAGAGCGCATCAGCACAATTTTTGCTAGACGCTACGTACTCAATTTTATAATTATATCCTGATAATAACACGGCCCAACGCTGCAGCCGTGAGGCGGCCATGACGGGCACCCCGAATTTATCACCGAAAATATATGTTAAAGGCTTGTGATCCGTTCTCAATATGAATTGACGCCCATACAGATACTGATGAAATTTTCGGATTCCATATATTATCGCTAACGCCTCCCTATCTATTTGTGCGTACGCTCGCTCCGCCACCGTCAGCGTACGAGAAGCATAAGCCACGGGGCGCTCACCCTGCGGCGTAATGTGGGATATGACACAGCCCACCCCGACGCTAGACGCGTCAGCTGTCAGTACCAATGGGAGCGAACCCGAATAATGCACCAGCACTTCACTCGAACTCAAAGCACGTTTTATTGTTTCAAACGCGATCTGACACTCTTCATCATTCAGCCGAAAGACGTCCACTGCTGAACATAGGCCTCCCCCAAGGCTCGCCAAACAGATCGGCCCTGCGCCATCCGCATCCAATGCGTTCCCGCTACCTTCACCAAGTCGTCGCTCCATCTTGTTGGAGGCCTACCTACACACACCCTGACACTCTTAACTCCATATAAATCTGGCTCCCGCTTTGAGTAAATTGTACAATGGAGTAAGTATTGAACTGACATTACGTACAAACTTGCCGTAATACATTATCATTCCAATGAAGGGTCTGAGCTCTGAGACATTCGTAGGTGCTGGTGTATTTGTAATCGCCTTAATTTTATCTGGGCAAGTGTGAACCCCTGCCTTGCTAATCACGTGACCCAGATATTGAATCGACTCCGCGAAAAACTCACACTTTTCTTTTTTTACACGAAGGCCGTACGACTGCAATCTTTCAAACACCTTGTATAAATTGTCAACGTGCGTCTTCGTGTCCGGGCCCGTTATGATCACGTCATCTAAAAATATTCCTACGTGAGGTAAGTCTGCAAAAAGTTGCTCCAGTCGTTTTTGGAAAATTCCCGGACTCGAAGACAACCCGTACACCAACCGATTGTACATAAAGAGACCCTTATGGGTATTAATTACGGTGTATTTCTTGGACTCATCTAGTTCAAATTGTGCGTAGGCTTGTGAGAGATCGATTTTGCTAAACCGGTCTCCCCCATGCAAGCGTGCTAACAAATCCTCAACCCTAGGTAGCGGATAGCGATCGACCTCCAATACTCGACTAAGGGGCTGTTTCACCACTTTTTTAAAGTTCGGATTAGCTTGATCATAACCTTATTTGTCACATGGAATAAAAATTTCTGTTTCACCAGTCTTGATTAGCGCTAAGTGACGGACAAACTATTTCTTAATTTGACCATCAGATCAGGTGGCATTTAGCATTTTTATCCGTCACATATCTTTTTAATTAGTTAGTTTATTTTTTGTGGCAATGGTTGGAGAGCCCTTCAGCCGGTTTCAGAAAAATAAACCTGAGTATTTTTTATTTTTTAAAGAAAGAAGTCATGCTAAATTGCAAACGAAAATTTAAATATCAAGATTTGAATAAAAAATATAGGTACGCTTTTAGTATTTAAAAATAAATCCAAAATTTCGTAATATTTTTTAATTACAGACTTTTTTCAGTGGCACAATCGTTTGTTCTACCTGAACTTGTACATCGCTATTAAAAAAAAAGTTAATCTGTCAAAGGGTTTGGCGCCACTTTTCGATTCGTTTTACGTGATTTTATTTTTCTTTGTTATTGTTAACCAAAGTATCGTAAATAAATACCGTTTTTGGATTAATTATAATGTTACACATTTGTTTATGCAAAAAAATAGATGTGTTTAAAAATAACATAGTTTACGATTTATTTTGCTTTAATAATGAGCGACTCTTTGAACGAAAATATGCGAACAGGAACCCGTGGTCGTGAAATGGGACGTTGCTATTCCGACTTTTTGTTAACCCGACGATTAGTTAAGTGGTACTTAGTTTGCACAGGACCGGAGTGGTGAAACTGAAAAAAAACTGGCTGACAGATTTGTGCAGTACTTAGTTTATTCATTGGTTACGTAACCAGTAGTTTGACAATAAGGTGGTGAAACAGCCCCTTAATGTTATTTTAAAATCGGCGCAAATCCTAATGTTACCGTCTTTTTTAACGACGGGCACGATGGACGTGGCCCAGTCGGAGCGGTCCACGGGGGTGAGCACGCCGTCGCGCACGAGCTGGTCCAGCGCGCGCTCCACCGGCTCGCGCAGCGCGTACGCCAGCGGGCTCGCGCGCAGGAACAGCGGCCGGGCGCCCGCGCGGAGGTGGATGCTCACGCGGCCGCCGGTAAACCGTCCCAATCCATCAGCAAATACGTCAGAGAATCTGGAACTGAATTCCTTTATGTTAAACTAGCTTTTGCCCGCGGCTTCGCTCGCGTGTACCATGAGTATTCCAAAGAACCAAGATATCAAGCAAGCAAGCATACAGGCAAACAAGCAAACATGCAAGCATGCGACCAAGCATGCATGCACGTGTTAGATTTAGGTCTATTCATATTAGATATTCTATATACCTATCGATATTCTTTTACTTAGAAATATATATAGAAAGTGACAGTTAATTTCTCTTGATTAGCTGCTTTATAGTCACATGTTAGAACATAACATATAGATATTAAACAAGGAAATAACTTATTCTGATGTTTATTGGGGCCAGGAGTTAACGGAGTATAAAATAATCAGTCTATGATGGGTTAAGATATATATATTTGGTAAGTAAAACAAACAGATCAAACCATATTTCGAGAAATCGCTTATATTGAAGCAAATCTTATTTTCCAATGAAATAATAGCTTTTAATGATAACGAATAACAACACAAGATTCTTGATATATATAAATATTATTCAGTTACCAACATAATTCAAGTATTCATTAATTTATAGCTATACACGTTAATATAAAATATAAGCTATACGATAATTATTGATATATTTACATATGAAAGATATAGAAACAAACTATAGCCATTTATTAATTATACAAACAAGTAAGTACTTAACTGTCATGTGACCACGGCGACGGCTCGTTACAAAGTGCTTTCTACCTGGCCTAAGAAGGCCTTTTATAGGTTTGCCTTGCCGTCTGGGTGAGTCGCAAACAACTGACGTCACCAGTGTAAGACAATCGGAAAGTATCTTAATTATTAGTTTGCTTGTCTTTAGAGCCAAGCATTACCTTAAATTATCAATTCCATAATTATATCTCATTTATTTACTTATTTTACCAATATATTTTATCACCATACATATCTAATAATATTATAATAGTTTCTATTACTTAGTATATCTAACACGGCCATACTGACATGTACTACGTTCTCGGAGTACATAGGTAAAAATCATCGAGTCAGATATAAATGTATATATTTTTTTTCATCTATAAACGTATTATTATTATAGGTAAACTTTGTGATGGAAGGGTTAAATAGTCGTAAGTGGGCACAGTCACGTCAGATTCAGTCAGTCACAGATTTCTCACTGGCACCGGCTTAGCACAGCCACAGGATGACCACAGGCCCCAGCTAAGCACAGCCACAGAATTATCACAGGCCCCAGCTTAACACAGCCACGGG
The DNA here is from genome assembly GCA_947563465.1 of Archips xylosteana. NCBI lineage: Eukaryota > Metazoa > Arthropoda > Insecta > Lepidoptera > Tortricidae > Archips > Archips xylosteana. Next base: position 168,646 of record CANOAX010000010.1, read on the forward strand.
TTTACCACAGGCACAGCCAGTACTGCCAGTTTAACAGAGTTATTGTAATATGTCGTAATTATGGGTATGATGTTTAAATCTGCAGGTCACACATGACAATCGGATAAATAATTGCTCTATAATACGAGAACTCTCAATAATTTCTACCCTTACCGCACCCGGCTATTCGCCCGCTGCCAGTGAACCGTGTTCACCCGCCGTCAGCGAATGCCTAATACCAGTAAAGGTGTTTGTTTTCAATCATAATTATTCTAATAATCCCTCACTGTGGGCGGCCAATCACCCGCTCGGCTGTCAGTGAAGCATAAATCAACTCGCCGTCAGTGATTGCCGGCCACCAGTTAAGGAATTGAAACTGATAGTTATAACAATAATTACATAATTATCATGAGTGACCTCACACTCAAAACGACCCATCTAATGTTCAAACTGTCGTTGTAATAGCAAAAGTCATTCGTCATCACAACTATGATTCATTTGTCATCGTAGTTACTTTCTCATGTTTATGCTATCCCAAATTATAATTCATCGTCACAGCCATATCAGTGTCATATCATCATCTCATATGATTACTCAAAATCATAATCACAGGATTGTAAATTCTGTAATGATCACCCTATGTAGTAAATATGACCAATCACAAAAACAATACTTTATGATAAATCACAGACCAAACTCATGTGATCTATTACTTTCAAAACAATAAATTTTACAATATAGCATCATATCTATATGCATTAACATACAAATATCAGAAAACACATTTTTTTCTCATGTTTCGTGTAATTATTAATTTTACAATGGCATGACATCCTTTATCAGCACTATTTTATTTATTTTCCCAAACATTTTATTCTTTGTTTTTATTTTTCATTTTTATACTTATGTTAATATATATCTCATGTGATGAAGTCTAAGATTTAATAAAAAAATTAAAACTACCTTGTCTGAAATTTTACAAACAAATAGCTCGGCCAAACTGACACATCCATAAATAATAAAAAAAATATTTAAAAACAACACAAATACACTGTTAACATCGAGATAAAACTGTACTGTCACTGAATTATTTTTGGTGTTCAATAAAGAACATTTCGACGGCCCCCGCGAATAAACGTGTATTCGCAAAACACCAACTTTACAGGAAAAATAAAAAACCGAAAATCTTGAATACCTCTTTACCTAATGCATTTAGATTATAACAATGTATGGAAAAAACAATGGAAATTAATTATACAATATATTTATGATTTAAATTAAATTTTAATTCCGTGGGTTTTCAAGAAAATGTGGAAAAACTATATTATTTTTTTATTCTTGTGAAATTTTATTCCTTTCTTCGATATCAAGAAACTTTACACTGTTATTCGTGTTAAAACAATAAGCGATTGACTAGGTATTTGACGAATACACTAATGTATCGTAAGAAAATCGTTTTGATATTTATTCTTAATAAACGTTTGCATGGATGTTCTTGTGATTTTTAATTAACATTTGTTATGCCATTAGATTGTTATGATTTTGTTTCGGGTTGATTTAGTATTATCGTTTTAATGCATCAAGATAAAGCATTTATTATTCCTGGTGCATATTTTAAATATGTAAAATAAGTGTAGTATGGATATTGAAATTGTTAATAATGAATGACACTTTCCAAAATGAATATGAACCATTTATTAGCGTAAAAAATAGTTAACAGGTAACAAAATTATAAACACAGATTTAATCCGTGATAACGAACATAAAAAATTAACATAAAATTTGTTTTTACTCCTTATAACTTTTTGATTAAAAAAAGACACCATAATCGTATTTTTAAATCCTAAAGTTACCTATATACATAATAATAAGACATTTTAACAATAATATAACAATAAGACATTTTTTTTCTGAATCAGAATAAAACTATTCTTCTTCGTCGCTATTTTCTATGTTGGACTGTGCCCTGCTCTGTGGGTTGTTAGCTTCCCCTGATGGTACCAAAGATCTATAAAAGTTTTGGTACTGTCGAGGTATAGCTTGGGAGTCACACAAACTCATGAGGTCTTTATACAAGGGCAAGCCAACCGGCAGCAAATTTTGGTAAACTGGCTGAGGCAAACCAAAAATAGGCTGCTCTATTCTTCGCCTCCTGGAATTTGTTCTTGTAACATAATGAAGTTCACGCTGGTTTTCTTGTAAATCGTATTTGAAGTAAACTATATGCTCATTTGAAGGACAAAAGCTTACCTCTTTAACCTTACTCCAGTAAATTTTCTGACCTGTAGAATCATTCAACCAATTTTTGCCTTTTATCGTATCTTTAAAGTTTAAGAAATCAATTTGTTCCATATGTTTAATTCTGTATTTATTGCCAGTAACTTTTGCATTCTCGATTATGTGGTACATTTGGTCTGGATTATAAATGGTTTGTCTCTTTTTTGCTCGTTCTATAGTGGCATGCATAGAATCGCCTTCAGATTGGCTATGGCCTTTTTCTAAGAACCTGTGCGTGATTCTAACGGTAAAAGTTTCACTTGCTAAGGCGAACATAGCAAACACAAATCGATTTCTGTTTTGTCCTGCACACGAGTCTGAATACAGAGATATAGTTTTCTTACCCAGTGCAGCCAACTCTTTTATAAACAACCATAAACAGCTAGCAATCTCAATGGAACCCCGTTTTGCGATCTGGCAATGCCACAGATAACAAAAGCCAGTAAGAGTCAACGTATCGTAGACTGTGAAGTTGTAAACAGGATATTTTCTCTTATAATAAAATATGCCTACTTCACATTGAGGAACACTGAGGACCTTTTCCAAATCAAAACAAGCCAACACAGAGTCATTTTTGTCGAAGTTCTGTTTTTCTTGTTCTTTGATTTGCCTTACCATTTCTTTAGCTGCAATATGTTTATCATACGCATCTTTAAGCTCTTCTTTGCGTATGTTATCAGCATTTTTATATATAGTACATGTGTCACAAAGGTCTTTCTTTGGCTTGTGAAAAGATAGGTTAAATTTTGTATTGAAAATATATTCATATTGTCGTCTAGTCGCTTTATGTTATTTTTTTTTTTTTTTTTTTCATGTTAGATAGGCCAGACAAACGAACTAGTGGGTCACCTGATGTTAAATGAACACCACTGTCCATAGACACCCGCAGCGCTTTACACGATGCCAGTGCGTTGTCGGCCCTAAAGGAGAGGGAATAGGGGAAGGGGGAGAGGGAAGGGGTGAGGTATTGGGCCCCCGGCACTCTCACTGACCGTACGAAACGCAAGCAGGATTACTGCTGCTTCACGCCGGTGTTCTGTGAGAGGGTGGTACTGCCCCGGACGAGCCGGCCCATTCGTGATGCAGCGGCTAGCTACAACATGGCTCTACCACTACAAACTTTGCAAACATCTTGATATTCTTCTTCATTATTTATCCATTCCAAATAAAGACGGTGCATTTTTGAAACATTCAATGTCTCATCCAAATATTCTCTTTGACTATCTTTTCTAATATAATGCGATTCAACTTTTTCAAATAGATTTATATGCTTCATTACACTTTCTTCCGTAGATTCTGTCATTTTTCTGGGTCTATTATTATGTGTACCTCTCAGGTCAGTCAGCGTTTCCTGTTTCGATATTTTTTCTAATGCTGTATAAACAACTTGCTGTGTAATAGATAGTGTATTCAAGAACATTGTCTTGCAAACTTTGATTGGATTCTGAAGTTCAACATTCGAAGGTAATTTGTATTCTATTGTTTGGGTTCGGTTATTTTTACGTTGCAAAGTAATTCTTTTTATTCTCACAGTCTTGAGATACCTCACAATGAAATCCCACTGCCTCTCGTGATCCCCAATAGCCCAAAAATAATCAAAAATTTTTTTCCTTATGCTATCATCTAACTTTTCGAAACATTTCAGTTTACAAATGCATGATAGCCCCATTGTTTTTTCTGTTCTTACTTTTTTTGATCTTGTACTCTCATAGGATTCCCCAGAGTTTTTTAGTTTTTTATTTTTCTTGTCATTCCATGTCTGTTCGTTTCTTTGTCTTTTTCTTCGTATTGTTGGATTCTCTCTCATTGCGTTTTGTGGGTCATTATCCTGTTCTATGGTTTCTAAAATGCCTTCTATATCTGATATACTCTGAAGATCATAATCTTTGTTTATATACAAAACAGTTGGTGAAGCTATAAAATTTGCCGTTGTAGATATATTCCTATGAACTTGAGAACTCGGGGTATTCAGTAATGAATTGTCAGTTCTAGTTGAGTTATTACGATTGCTTGTCAAAAGGTCGTTTGCATTTGTGGTTACTTCTATATTTTCTTGGATTGGATGAGAAATATCCAACAAACAAGTTTCAGTATCATTTAAGGGTACCTCACTGTCGTGGCTAATCGGCTGTAGAGACAAAGGCTGGTTACATGGAAGAGGTTCCTCGTAGGTTTCAGGCTGGTAACATGGAAGAGGTTCCTCGTATGTCTCAGGCTGGTTACATGGAAGAGGTTCCTCGTATGTCTCAGGCTGGTTACATGGAAGAGGTTCTTCGTATGTGTCAGCCTGGTTAAATGAAAGAGGTTCCTCACATTTTTCAGCCTGGTTGCATGGGAGAGGTTCATCGTATGTTTCAGGCTGGTAACATGAAAGAGGTTCCTCGTATGTTTCAGGCTGGTAACATGAAAGAGGTTCTTCGTATGTTTCAATTTGTTCAACCCCTTCTATATTCATAGAGCTTCTCAAAAGGTAACTAAATCTACTACCTGGAAAAAGTGAAATAAAAACGTATTCAAGTTACCGATGAAGAAAGCATTTAAGATATTATCATGTCTGAATCACAAACAATAACGTCGTTAGAATTACATCATTACAGTAATAACTAGTAAGTAAGTACCTTCACTTATATTTTAGTATCAAATTAATGGATTATGGCACTTACATGAAGTTGAAGCAACACCCATATCACTGTCGACGTCGTTTTCATCATCTGAAAGAAATAGCATAATAACTTCCTGTTAAAAATTTAATTTTTAATACAAGCTTTTTTTGCTGACTGTACTTTTTGTTTAACTGTACTTGCATTGTCACCCAAACTACATTTGCATACCAAATTTCAAGTCTATGCCTTTAACCGTTGATGAGTTCCGTCCTGCGGAGACGATCCTGGCCGGACTACAAATATGTCACTACCGGATTATTGTATTGTCACGCAATTTACATAAGTATGCCAAATTTCAAGTCAATCTGACTACTGGAAGTTGGTCAAATTTAACTTGCAAGATTTGATTACAGACAGACAGACAGAAATACAACGGGACAGGTGAAACTAAATAAAAGCTTGTAAAAATTGGATAATTGTGCTAGAACATCATACTTATTCACTCTACCTCCAAGTGAAGTGAAGCACATGCTTTTAATTACCACGGAGGAGTTTTTTAATCAAAATTATTGCTAACATTGCTTCAATTGTTCTCAAACACTGTTTAAAACAACGGCACGGGTACGGCACGAGAAAACAAGTTGAAAAAGGAGCCCTGGTGAGCTGACTTATGATTAAAACAGGCATAATTCACAACTTAAGACTCGTAACATTGGTGAAATTGCACGCACAAAGTTAAACTTTTAAATTAACTGCTTAAATTGAATAATAATCACATGCAAATTAGGGGTACTCCATCAGCTGTTGACACAATATTCACAAGTCAATTATTTGTCAATGTCATTTTTGACGTGCACAGACATCAGTATTGTTGCGTTTAGAAACAGTGACCGATAAGTTTAAGAAGACACCTACAAAGTTTTTTTTTTTTTTTTATGAGTGCGGTCCGAATTGAAACATCTAAAGATTTTCTTCACAAATAATATACAGAAATATTTATTATGCCACCAAAAACTAAAAAAAATAATTGCACAAAATGCTTAAAGGAGATCAAAACATCAGAATACTTGAAGTGTTCACAATGCATGGGTTATTATGATGTTGAATGTACAAGCAATGTTTCCATACAACGATTTCGATTGATGTCCATAGAGCGCAAAAATACGTGGAAGTGCCACCTTTGCCGTACATATACTACAGATACCAATTCGAATAACTCAAAGCACGTAAATCCCTTGCCCAGCTGCAATAAAAAAGTCACCACTGGGACATTGAACCTACCTGATGACTCTCATCACATCACATTCAGAAAGAATAAACAAATTCAACCCTCCCGGTCTTTGGAAATCACAAGCGCTTCGGAATCTGACTTTCAGGAATCGCTATTAGGTGACGACACTGTACTTAGTCTACCAAATATATCAGAAACCGAGGATCAACAAACAATGAACTTTAAATTGGAAATTGGCAATTTAAAAGTTCAACTTGCTAGTGCTCATGAAGAAATAGCCCGTTTGAATGAAGAAATTATTGATATTAAAAAAAACTTTGTAGAAAATCAAAAAACAATTGAACTTTATAAAAAAATCGCAATGGAAGTCGGACCCGGACGTAAGAGTAAAACTCCAGGTAAAAAAACCGGTACACCGAAGCGAACTCACAGATCACCGATTCATAACATTAGGAACATCAAAGATATTAAAAATTCAGATTGCGAAAAATTTCAGACACTGTCCCAAACAGACAAAGTAGTCAACATTACCTCGGAAGTCCAAGACCAAATTCCAAAGACCAGTACTCCAAAGAAAAGTCTGTCTTCAGAAAACACAGTATCTAAGACTGAACATAACAAGTCTTTAAAAGCTGATCTTCTAAAGCACAAAACGAAGAAATTTTTAGTCATTAGTAGTAATAATGTAAACAGAATTTTGGCTATAATGAGTAAGAATAGTACGTTTCAAAACTATGACTACTGCCACTTCATCAGATCTAATGTAGGGGTCATGGGTCTAATGGGGGGTATTGGGGGTCAGTTAAGCGAGTTTACTATGGACGATTGCTGTATCATCCTGATTGGGGAAGCAGATTTTCACAACAATGAAGACTACAAAGGATTAGTAAAGCATATAAGAGATTCGCTTGAGCAGATCACTAATACTAATGTCATTATTGCCTGCCCAAATTACATATGTGGCAAACCTATTTATAACACTAGAATAGAGATATTTAATGAGCTGTTGCATGGTGATAGGTATATCCATGATCGTCATTTTACCTTTGATTCAAATTTGGATTTGTCATTGAATATGTTTTCGCGAAGAACGGGTAAGCTAAATGATCTCGGAATGGAAAATGTAATGCACAAATTAATAGAATTTGTTTCTTCTAGGTTTTTTATGTCACGGTGTATTGAATCAAAACAGCTGAAAGACGATACAAAGACCAAACAAAAACAAATATCTGACTATTTTCCTTTGAAGAGTTTCAATGACAAAAGCCTAAGAAATACTAGAGATGGTTTTTTTCGTTAATAACAAAAGGGTACAATTAGATCATGCACACATACATTCAAATGACACTAATTCCAAGAAACAAAATGCTAAAGCCAATGCTATGCAAAGGTTCAATATTCTACATCAAAACATAGCGAGTATCCTTAAGAAAAAAGATGAATTAGAAGTAGTTTTATCTCAATACCAAAGCAAAAATGAACGGATAAATGTAGTTTGTCTCACTGAAACTTTCCTTAGGCGAGGAATGGAAGGTAACGTAATGTTAAATCAATACAAATTGGCTACATCTTGGTCTCGTGAAAGCGAGAGACGAGGTGGTTCGTGCATCCTCATTCGCAAGGAACTGGAATATACGGAACTCAAGGTTTGCAATGATCTTGCCCAGATATATGAGTTTGAGTGTTGTGGTATCCACTTGAGGGGGTCAGATGTTTTCATAATTAATATATATCGAACTCCGACATCCAATGTTCATACTTTCTTAGACCGGCTAAACTCCCTTATTTCCAAAATAAATAAAAAACATAGAAAAATAATTTTATGTGGAGATTGGAACATTAACATGTTAATTTCAAATCAAGTAACAATAAAACTAAGAGACATATTAAATAGCCACAACATGGAAATACATATAAATTTAGCGACGCGTCAATCCACTTGTATAGACCTCATTGTCAGTAACATACCGCAAGCAATCGGTCGCGTTGACCAACTAGCGCTTTCTGATCACAACACTGGTCAATTGCTGTCTTTTGATTTACAGAACTATGTTGCCTTTAAAAACTGGTTTGAATATAGAAGAGACTTGGGACCGGAAAACATGAGTAAATTTGTAAAGTACATTGATTCTTTATCCTTTCAAACCATACTTACTAAATTGGATACAAACGATGCTTTTAACGAGTTTCATGATACTTTGACTTTCTTTTATGACCAATGTTTCCAAAAATTAAGGATTCAGACTACCAATAAAAATAAAAAATGCCCTTGGATAACCAAAGGTCTAAAAATAAGCTGTAAACAAAAGCGCTATCTCTACATTTCATATAAAAAATGTAAACCCCAAGAAAAACATCTGTTCAAAAGTATATACACTAAATATTCTAAGATTTTACAAAAATGTATTAGTAAATCACAAAGACTTAGTAATAAAAAAGTTATTGACAATGCTCAAAACAAATGTAAAGCAACATGGACTATTATTAATCGTAACATTAGAACAAGATCACTACATAGGGAAATAGATGTAATTAAGCACAAAGGTCAAATTGTTGAAGACGCTCAGGACATAGCAGAAATTTTTAATAATCATTTTGTAAATAGTACTAACAACATCAGAAAATCTCCGAAAAACACAACTGCAATGAAAGCAGCTACTCAAGCAAACACTATTTTTATAACACCTGTAACAGTAAATGAGGTTCGACAAATTATATTGTCCCTCAACAACACAAATTCCGTAGGTTATGATGGCGTTTCCACAAAGGTGTTTAAAATGTGCGCTGATAGATTATCAGTACCATTGGCTCATCTTATTAACTTGTCGATCGAACAAGGAGTATTTCCTGATCGACTTAAATACTCAATTGTTAAGCCCATGTTTAAGAAAGGAGACCCTACAAATATGGACAGCTACAGACCGATTACATTGATCCCTGTAATATCAAAAATATTTGAAAAAGCTATGGCCAAAAGAATAGTTAACTTTATATCGAAAAATTGTATCCTGCATTCTGAGCAATTTGGCTTTCAACAGGGCAAATCAACATCTCTTGCATGTTTCTCTTTAATGAAATACGTCTTGGAGTCCATTGATAGAGACATACCCGTTGTGGCAGTATTTTTGGACATGTCTAAGGCGTTTGACTATGTAAATCATCAAATTCTTTTAGATAAACTTTATAGATACGGGATTAGAGGGAAAGCTCATGATTGGTTGTCTAGTTACCTGCGTGATCGCAAACAGTGTACCGAGGTAACAAAAATTAAGAACGGTGAAAAACTGTCAGCCTTGTCTAAATATTGTAATACTAAACAAGGTGTACCTCAGGGAAGCATACTGGGACCACTGATGTTTCTTCTGTATATTAATGATATTTCAAATGTCACAGATCACAAGTGCATATTATTTGCAGATGATACCACGTTATTATTTAAATGTTATGATAGAGACTTATTTGAGACTGACATTAATTTGGCGTTAAGTAAAATAATTGAATGGATGGACATGAATAATTTAAAAATCAATATAAATAAGACTAAAGCTATACAATTTAAAACACACAGAAGTCAAAAACTTATATTAAACTTAACTCACGATAGTAATAGAATAGAAATGGTTGATTCCACGACTTTTCTGGGCATAACACTCGATGAAAATTGCAACTGGAAAAAGCATGTTGACGTTCTATGCTCGAGAATAAATCGCTTTGTGTTTGCACTTTACCGTTTGAGAAAGATTTCTTCTTTGCAGACAGCACTTAATGCTTATCATGGCTATGTCTCATCAGTTTTGCGTTACGGTATCATAATCTGGGGCAACTCAGCCGAAATCCACAGACTGTTCATAGCGCAAAAAAAATGCATAAGGGCGATGTGTAGCATTGGCAGAAGGGAATCTTGTAGACCAGTGTTCAAAAAGCTTAAAATTCTTCCTCTTCCATGCATTTATATTGCTGAGATATCACTTTTTGTAAAAAATAATATTGAACACTTTACTAGAGTATTAGATGTCAATTCGCAAGCTAGGAGTAATCGAAGAAATAAATTATTAGTTTCAAGACATAGACTGGCTCTTTGCCGCAACAATGTATACAGCATGGCTGTCAAAATTTTTAATAAACTACCGACCGCTTTATTAGAGTTGCCAGTGCGAAAATTTAAATCTTCGTTAATTAATTGGCTTATGATTCATAATTTTTATAGCCTCAATGATTTTTTTAATTTAAGGGAATAATTTTGATTAAGACATTTATTTTGATACTATTGTGATAATTCTTTTAATGTTTATTTTGGTTTAGAATATGGATTTTATTTTGTTGATTATGATTTATAATATTGTGCTGTGTTCATATTTGACCTTTATTAATGATTATTATTATAATGATGTAAGTAAACTAGATTTAAGTCAAAAGATTTGCATGCCTACTTTCATAGGGCAGCTAACACTATTGAAACTTATATAATCACTATAAGAAATTTAAACATCACATTTGTATACATAGTGTTATAGCAAATAAACATTTCATTTCATAAACATTTCATTTCATTTCATTTCATTTCATTTCATTTCATTTCATTTCATTTCATTTATTCTACCTAAATACCCACGAATTAATTCCTTCCTACTAGAATTTGAAAGTATAGCTACCACTTAGACGGCTTACTCTAGTACCTACTTAAACATATACAGATTTACCTATTATTACAAAAAAGGCATAATTAAATGTCCTTAAAACTCTGCCAAGAAAGCGTTTTTAGCTGTCTAATGAATTAAATTAAATAATAAATAAATAAATAAATATTAGGGGGACAAACTTACACAAATCGACCTAGTCCCAAACTAAGCAAAGCTTGTACTATGGGTACAAGACGACGATAAACATACTTATATAGATAAATAAATACTTAAATACATAGAAAACATCCATAACTCAGGAACAAATATTCGTGCTCATCACACAAATAAATGCCCTTACCGGGATTCGAACCCAGGACCTCTTGCTTCGTAGGCAGGGTCACTACCAACTAGGCTAAAGCGGTCATATAATTATTATCAGACTTTTTTTCAGGTGTAATTAAACTCGACTGTAGGTACGTTCTCCATCTAATGAAGCCGACCTTATTGTAATAAATAAAATATAATTACGATTTTTGAGCTTGACTGAAGACATAGAAACGCTACGGTTTCCTGTGATCAATTCTGCATGTTATATCTTTATATTATTATAGCTTCGAAGCCGCTACCAATAACATAATACAATACAGTCATGTAGGTACATATATAATTTTAATGTTTCGCTTAGGTCACACTTAATCGACACGCACACACGTTAAATCAAATTTAAAGTTATTACTTCGTAAAAATACTTACAAAAAGTAGGTAAACATAAATTATGGGCAACGTACCTTTATTATTGTTTTTACCATCATCTTCGTCTGCATTTAACACCATGTTTAACATTCTTCTGCACCTTGATCCACTCATGGTATCAGTAATCCACACGTATTCATTAATACACGTAAAAACTAGGCCACACCCGTTGTTTGTAAACAGACTGCTTACGTACGACTGACGCAATAATAGGTGTTACCGCGATACGACAAATCCCTGCACATCAAGTAGCGTGCTTTAGGGGAATACCCAGCTAGTAGACGCTCAGTATACAGTTCGAAAAACAGATACTGTACGCTTGCAGATTAAGCTTTTTACTGTCATAAATGTATTAGCCATTGCAATTTACATTCATAATAGTTACAGGTGCAAAAGTGTTTGCACACTAAAACTTAAAAAAATTTAACAACATAGGCTATTACACAACCAAATTGATTTGCTTGCATATTGCATAAGACATTACAAAAACGTACTTTAAAATAAATAACACGAATAAACGTGCAAGTAAGTTTACACAAGCTACAACATGCTTCGTACGATGATACACGCTTTTTATTGTTAAAAAAAGATGAGATGTATGCTTAACAATGGTTTATTTCTTTTTTCGAGCGAATTCTGTATTAAAATTTTCCCTAGAATAAGCATAGAAGTGACAATAAAATAGGTTATTTATCATTATTTTTGCTTGAAAAAAATCTGGGAGGTGCCTTATAGGTAAAATAACGCATTTATGCAATAAAAAAAAATTTGTGTAAGTGCTCTTACACGTTTATTCGCGGGGGCCGTCGATTTGTATTGTATTGTAAGAAGTGTAAAAACGTGAGTTTTCCATCTATTTATTTCTTTTTATAATCAACGTCATTTTGTATCAAGATAAGCAAACCGTTTAAATCATTTACATTAAGTGTTGTATGTTACGATTGTTCATAATTTTTAAAGAAAACTTAAGTATTTATTATATCACTAATAATTATTAATTTAATAATTTTAATAACATTTTGACAACGATAAAATTTTTATTTAGTTGAAATTTGTAGTATTTTTTTGTTACTTAATTTAATGTAATGTAATTCAATTTAATGTAATGTAATTTAATTTCATTAAGTGTAATTTAATTTTACTGTATAACTAAATATAATGAATTATTTTAATAACCAGGTGAGATTCACCCAAGCAGAATAATACAATACTATCTACCCGTGTAGTCCACAGGAACGAAATTCCGCCATCGCTATCCTACCCTACAGAAACATTTATTATTTTGTGAGAGTAAAAAAAAAACTGGACAGAGCCATTTTTTTTTAAACTAAGCTTCTACCTGATTTGCATAATGCCTAATTCACTAAATTGACTTAACAAATTTTCATGGTCTCGTAATAAGTAAATATCGATTGTTCTCATTCCTAAAATAAATAAATAAATAAATGTCATGTCCGATAATGTCCAAATATCGAAATGTACATTTCTTTATATGTAATACCGAATCACAGATATGATAATCCTTCAAAATAACTTGAACTGAAAACTCCAGAATGGCAAAATATCAGTTTTAAAATGCTCAAGTATTTTTTTTTCAAGCTTACGGTTTGCGGCAATTATTATATTTGCCTGACATATATCGTACCGTATCATATCGTATCGTACCGTATTGTGCTTGTCGTACTTAATCTTTTTTTTTTTTTTTATATAAGTATTTCAATGTAGGTGACCAGGACTAAAGAAAGTAGTGAAGCTAATTGTACCTACGTGAAGGTTAACTAGCTTTTTAACAGACTTCATTGAAATTTAAGTATCCTGTTAACTGGTTGTTTTGAATATACTATGTTCTGGAATAAGGGTGTTGTGAAGTCTGTTATAAGACTCAATACATTTTAAACTTCACCCCTATTAAGAACATGGTGTAATGGAAAAAAAAATTCAACCATTCTGGGAATTTAGGCACTTTGACACTAAGTCCTTTTAAGATCTAGAAGTATTGGCAAAAGGGCAAAAAAATTCCGGCATAATGTGCCCTAGTCTTATAAATAGGTAAATGAACAAACCTGTTGACGGCCAAGTAGAACACGAAACCACAGGTTGTTAGTATTTAACGGTTATCTTTAACTAATCATCTAATAGAAATTACGACACGTACGTACACTATATTTTTTTTAAGCTGCTAATTACATTTAGCAACCTTTCGAAAACAATGTTGTTTCGTTGAGACACTAATAACTGTTACCACCTACCCTAATTTTTCTGAAGGTAGATGAACAAAGAATACAAAAACTGTCGTACACAGACAAATAATAAAATCTAATAAATAAAAATAAATTTGACGTTATGGTTATCAAATTTAAAATTATTACAGCTCTTTTTTTCTAGTGAAAAAGGTAAAGGAAACATATCTGTTCTGTTGTAGTACTGGTAAATTGTGGAGAAATAAATTATAATAAGTATTTTTCCGTGTTCAGGAAGCGAAACTCTTTCGATTCCTGTAGTAATTTTCAGGTGTCAAAAAAAAATGAGATCTCGTTAATTATTCTTATAGAAGTTATGGATTTACGTACAGTTTTTCCTGCCAAGGGAGTTCCCAATTTAGTTTTAAAATTTGCAAACAATATTAGTAGGTATGTCATTTCAGACTAGGGAGGTTCCAATTCAGCCAACGTTTTATTTATATCTTTTAAAATTAGCTATAACATCATGAAACTTTGTTATTTTTATATTTATATTAAATAATTTTACAATAATTATAGTATGTATTTTTTTATCATGTTAGCAGGATCTGGCCATAAGACCATTCGAATTCTAAGCTAAACACAGTTTACATTATCTATGGTAAATGACTTGAAAAAGTGACAATCTTTATTGGAACTATTGGAAGGTAGCCGTAATTTTATTAAATTTAAGTGTTTAGTTAGAGACTTAATTTCATTTTTAGTTTTTTTTTCCTCGCAATGTGATGAAAATCATTGTGGGTACTATACTCGCAATTTTTTCTTTTGAGAAGCAAGTATATTACTTAATTCAAATCATAATTTCCTGGCTAACTACTTCAAAGTAAAAAAAAACAACTTTAGCGCTGTAATATTTGCAACGAAGAAATAGATTGGTGAGACTGTTGAAATTACTGTTAAAGGATGCCATTTAATTTTGAACATTTATACATGACAAATCCTACAATTCTAAAAATAATTTATAAGTCTAGTAGGGTACAATACCGATAGCAATGTTTTTAAAATTAACGTTTCGATTAGTTAAGCCGAAAGCTTTCCAGTATACATTTTTAAGGTTCTATTAGTTACTTAGCAAAAGTCACCATATTATAATAATGTCAATTGGGTAAATAAGATATGATTTTCTTAGACTATAATTATTGAGTAAGTAGGAATTGAACAATCATAAGATAATACCAATGGATCACCCGTATGTAACTTAATTGTGATTCTACCCTATTTTTTGTTCACTTTAATTTGAAAATGACTTTCAGGCTTTTGCAATCGAAACAATAATTTTGTGGAAAATAAAGATATCGCAAAATAAGTGACAATGGGTCTCTTAAATCATACTGGCCTTTGTGAAGTAGGTGGTTACTCTTTTATAGTGGCAGCTCTTCTTCATTCTTCATAAAAGCTTGTAAATACTGGAGCACCACATCACGAAGCTGTCAACGTTGGTAGGACGTCAGCGCGATCGCGATGTCAACAGGACGCTGCATTATACGCCACACCAGTGTGCCGTTGATCATAATTCCGTTGAAGTGATGTGACAATGCCGTCCATGAAAAAAAAAGGTATTCATTAATAACTGAGCTAGGTACTATCCCACTTCTGATGTTAGATTTAGGTCTATTCATATTAGATATTCTATATACCTATCGATATTCTTTTACTTAGAAATATATATAGAAAGTGACAGTTAATTTCTCTTGATTAGCTGCTTTATAGTCACATGTTAGAACATAACATATAGATATTAAACAAGGAAATAACTTATTCTGATGTTTATTGGGGCCAGGAGTTAACGGAGTATAAAATAATCAGTCTATGATGGGTTAAGATATATATATTTGGTAAGTAAAACAAACAGATCAAACCATATTTCGAGAAATCGCTTATATTGAAGCAAATCTTATTTTCCAATGAAATAATAGCTTTTAATGATAACGAATAACAACACAAGATTCTCGATATATATAAATATCATTCAGTTACCAACATAATTCAAGTATTCATTAATTTATAGATATACACGTTAATATTAAATATAAGCTATACGATAATTATTGATATATTTACATATGAAAGATATAGAAACAAACTATAGCCATTTATTAATTATACAAACAAGTAAGTACTTAACTGTCATGTGACCACGGCGACGGCTCGTTACAAAGTGCTTTCTACCTGGCCTAAGAAGGCCTTTTATAGGTTTGCCTTGCCGTCTGGGTGAGTCGCAAACAACTGACGTCACCAGTGTAAGACAATCGGAAAGTATCTTAATTATTAGTTTGCTTGTCTTTAGAGCCAAGCATTACCTTAAATTATCAATTCCATAATTATATCTCATTTATTTACTTATTTTACCAATATATTTTATCACCATACATATCTAATAATATTATAATAGTTTCTATTACTTAGTATATCTAACACACGCAAGCAAGCAAGTGTGCAAGAAAGCGTGCAAGTAAGCGAGCAAGCAAGCCCGACTAAACTTCAGGTAGATACGGTCCTTTACAGTATTTCTTTATATACAATGTTTTTCACTATTCGAAAGCGGGCACTAAAATAATCAGGTTTGTTAATAATATAAAACCTATAATTAATTTCCCCTGTCCTGCATTAGGTATAATTCAATGTTTTCTTACCTTCTACGGAAACTTGAGTAACTGGAGCGCTGTGTACCTAATTAGCATTGATATTATACATCTATATATATAAAAGAAGAAACTGACTGACTGACTGACTGACTGACTGACTGACATATCAACGCACAGCCCAAACCACTGGGCCTAGAGATTCCAAATTTGGCATGTAGGTTCCTTATAAGGTCTAGGGGTGCACTAAGTAAGGATTTTTCAAAATTCACTCCCTAAGGGGGTGAAAAGGGGGTCCAAAGTTTGTATGGGGAAACAAGATTAGTTCGACTATTTTATTCGAAACTTCACAGAAGTACTCCTAATGGTAAATGAGTAAACACGTGTTTCAGGTTTTTTGAAAATTCAACCCCTAAAAGGGGGGAAAGGGGTAACAAAGTCTGAAAATCAACATGGGTGTTGTTTCTATGGTTTATCGGGTCGCTGGTTATGAAAACAATAACGGTTTTAAATCCGACGTGGCGGACGTAAAATACCATCTCCCTGGATGGGGTTGAAATGTCTAAATAAACTAAATGACTGTTGATATATCAACGCACAGCCCAAACCACTGGATCTAGACTTGAAATTTTGCACATAGATACCTTATACAATGTAGGCATCCACTAAGGAAGGATTTTTGGGAATTCCCACGGGAACGGGAAAAAACGGGATTTATAAATTCGATTCCGAGTGACCCTATCTCAGTAACTATAATAACTAGACTCTTCAAATTTGATACCCAAGTAGGTATTATATTAGTTAAAACATTAATTTCAGGATTTTTTCCAAATTCCCACGGGATAAGGAAAAAACGGGATTTATATATTCAGTTCAACGGGATCCTTTGAACTATAATTACTAGACTCTTCAAGTTTGACATAGAAGTAGGTAATTATAATAGTAAAAAACTGTTTTAAGGATTTTCGGAAATTCCCACGGGATAAGGAAAACACGGGATTTTTCGTTTTACTGGTCGTAGAAAGCTGAAATTTAGCATGTAGGTTGCTTGGGGAATGTAGCAGAGCATTGAGAGAGGACTTTTTTAAAATTCCCACGGGAACGGGAAAAAACGGGATTTTTCGTTTTGGTGATCGTAGAAAGCTGAAATTCGGCATGTAGGTTGCTTGGAGAGTGTAGCGGAGCATTGAGAGAGGACTTTCCAAAATTCCCACGGGAACGGGAAAAAACTGGATTTTTCGTTTTACTGGTCGTAGAAAGCTGGAATTCGACATGTAGTTTGTTTGGGGAGAGTAGAGGAGCATTGAGAGAGGACTTTCCAAAATTCCCACGGGAACGGGAAAAACAGAATTTTTCGTTTTACTGGTCATAGAAAGCTGAAATTCGGCATGTAGGTTGCTTAGGGAGTGTAGAGGAGCATTGAGAGAGGATTTTCCAAAAATCCCACGGGGACGGGAAAAAACGGGATTTTTCGTTTTACTGGTTGTAGAAAGCTGAATTCGGCATGTAGGTTGCTTGGAGAGTTTAGAGGAGCATTGAGGGACAATTCTTGCCCTGCTTGACTTTTCGCGCGCCTTCGATACCATTAATATTACCCTATTATTGTCCAAACTAACTTATTACGGTTTTGATCCCGGAACGGTGCGATGGTTTGCGAGTTATCTGAGTGGGCGTAGCCAGCGAGTACGGGTTTGTAATAGTGACGGAGGGGCTGCTGTCTCTGGTACTCAGCCGGTTGTCAGGGGTGTTCCTCAGGGTTCGATACTTGGTCCGATTCTCTTTATACTCTACAGCGCAGACATAATGGACAGTATTAGGGACTGTGGGTGTCATTTATATGCCGACGACTTACAGATTTATGTGACCTGTAAGCCAAATGGTGTTCATTCAGCTGTTGAAAAACTGAACCGGGATCTCGGCGGGGTAGCGTGCTGGTCGGAGAAAAATTCTCTATTCCTGAACCCGTTGAAGTCCAAATTTTTAGTGCTGGGTACTAAGCATCTCATTTCTGCGATTGTGGCGCAGAATCCGCGAGTGTGTATAGCAGATGACTATCTTAGCTGTGTCGCTGAGGCTAGAAACCTGGGGGTCCTCATGGACGGGCTTCTACGTTTTGAGAACCATGTTTGTGAAATTGTACGTAACTGTTTCTATCGTCTGAAAGTGCTGTATCGGGTGCGACCCCATTTAAGTGTTGATTTAAGAGTTAAATTATGTGACTCTCTTATTCTATCAAAACTCGGTTATGCCGATACAGTATTTCATGATTGTATATTATCTCGCACTAAAAAAACAATCCAACGCTTGCAGAATGCATGTGCTAGATTTTGTTTTGATATACCATATCGCTCTCACGTGACTCCTTTCCTTAACAAGGGCAAACTTCTTAAAATGGAGGCTCGCCGAACGCTGCATCTTGCTACTCTTTTATTCGGAATAATTAAGACTGAAAAACCCTCATATCTTTTTGATAAACTTAATTTTTCAAACCGAGCCGTGCGGCAGGCCCCCCGCCTTCTTTTTCCGCGACACAAGGGCGCTTCATTTCGTGGTAGCTTTAAATATGCTGCTACGAAATGCTGGAACAACATCCCGCCACCAATAAGAAATGTGAAATCGCTATATAAGTTTAAAAAGGACTTCCGTAATCATTTATTAGAATTACAGATTAATTCAACATAGCGCCTTTGTGTAACCACCATAAGATTATGATGTGTAGTTTCTTGTACCTGAGGGTGGAGAGTGCCCTGTTGCTGGTTGGAGTTACCGTGTTGCGGTTTGAGTCACAATTTCGCCAGGCTACAATAATTTTGTGTGGGGTGCTGTGTGAGCAATTTGTGTTATGTAACTTATGTATGTTTGTGAAATTCTTTATTGTATATCTATGAATTTGTGTTAAATAAAGAGAGACAGAATATTTATTTATATTTATAATCATATTGGGAGAGTTTGTGGGAGCATGTGTGCCGTGCGGCTCTGTATCGGATGCTGACCAGGATCCACATAATATCAGCGTCGAGCCACCCTTAGTGACCCGACGAGTGCTGAGTGGACTCCTTTTTCGTATAAGTAGTTTATCTCTATTTTCAATTATTGTTTTTATTTTTTTTCTTTTTAACATGTACCGTTACTTATGCGAAATAAAGATTTCTTATTCTTATTCTTATTCTTATTCATTGTGAGAGGACTTTCCAAAATTCCCACAGGAACGGAAAAAAACGGGATTTTTCGTTTTACTGGTCGTAGAAAGACGAAATTTGGCAAGTGGGTTCCTTGGGGAGTGTAGAGGAGCACTAAGAAAGCATTTCCCGAAATTCTTACGGGAACGGGAAAAAACGGGATTTTGCGTTTTACATGTTGTAGAAAGCTAAAATTTCAAAATTCATAAGTTCACACTGTAAATAGGCCGCAAAGGGCTCTTTAACCGAGTTCAAAAAAAGGCGGAGATTATGCATTCCACTTTATGTATTTTTTTATGTAGGTAAGTTCGCCGATTTCTTGGTCAATTGTGGACCGATTATAAAAATTATTTTTTTATTCGAATGAATACAATATACTCCTGAGATGGTTCCATTGTCACCAAATCAGGATCTGATGACGGGATCTTAGGGAAATCGAGGGCAAGCCTCTAATTTTGTAGGCACGCATTACGTTTTTCATATATTTTCTCAAACTATTTAAGTGTTTGCGTCTGGTAGACATCATCTCATGTAGATAAGCTGATGATGGAAGGTAAAATTCCTTAACGGTTAGGAGTTGAGGATATCTTTTCAAATATTATAGGTACGTATAGATCGATAGTTGTATTCTTTCAGGTTATCCGGGTGAGCTGATGATGGAAGGTTAAACTCCTTAACGGTTAGGAGTTATAGGAAGTTTCTTTAAATATCATATGCACGTATAGACCTTTAGTTGTATTCATTCTGGTTATTCAGATGAGCTGATGATGAAAGGTATAACTCCTTAACGGTTAGGTCACACAACACCATAACAAAATACTATAATATGTATAATCCCCTCGGATCGCCGCAAGGTGTAAACGTGCCTAAGTGCCCTGTATTTTTATTACCTTTATTAATTTTAAAGTTTTTCTCTCATTTAAATTGCGCGGAAAAATAGGAGTGCATAAGTCGCATGGTTGTCTCCGCAGCTAATGCACATTTGTTTACTGCTCGGGCTCTGTGATCCTGGTACATCGCCTCTGGCGAGTGACATCGTAACCGCTACGCCATCGACAAATCTGCTACGCCGCGTTGTGCTACGAGTGCTACGTGCTGTGGCGTGTCCCTTTCACCGCGGTACTGAAGTGCATTGGTGCGTACGAGAGGTCTGTGGCTGAATCGACAGCTGCGCGCATCTGTCTCATCTGCTGCGAGCTCTTCGCTCTTTCTGCGATCCTGGTACATCGCCACGGGCAAAATACACATCGTGACTGCGGCGCCGCCGGCAAATCAGCTACGCCGTGTTGGGCTGCGAGTGTTGCGAGCTGTGTCGTATCCCTTTCACCACAGTGCTACAGTGCGTAAGTGCATACGAGAGCTGAATCAAGAGCTGCGCGCTTCCGCCACATCTTCTGCAGTCCTGATACTTCACTGCTACTACTACTGGTGCGACAAGTGTGCCAACGTTATCGCGTCTGTATCCATTGCTTTTGCGAAGTTGAGTTGGCTGTACAGTTTGTGAGAGAATGAGTAGTGATTTGAACAGTAGTATGTTATGCGGGGCTTGCTGTGCGGAGCTGTTGGTGGGCGAAGAATATTTGCAGTGCATGATGGAAACATGCGGTAAGTCTTACCATTACGCATGTAATAATAAAACTCTTTCGAATGTTGAAAAAGATTCTTGGGTTTGTCCGGAATGTGCCTGCGCAGCAAAGAGAGGCGGAAAAAACTGCGATACACCGGTTGGAACGCCCGCTAGTATTAAGAACGTAAAGCAAAGGAAGCCCCCCTCTCTCTCGCCGCCTTCACGGTATTGCCCAGGAAATGAAAATGATGTGTCCATGTCGATTCCGGTGTCTGCCTCACTGGAGCTCCAGCTGCTTCGTGAGCAAATAATTATTTTGAGTGAGCAACTTACCACCGCTGTCGCCACCATAAGTCGGTATCACTCTGCTCTTACCTTATCTACAAATAAGGTTGAGGCCATTAGTGAAAGATTGACTGAACTAGAGCATACCATCAGGTCTCAAAACCGACTAGCTGAAGTGCCAACGCCTTCTACGGCGCTATATAGCGAGGCCGCGAAGCGGGATAAGAGGAAGTTAGGTGCTGGCGGCCCTGTGGGAGGCTATTCAGTGAGTAGTGGGCGTGAGCGGGCTAGTAGCGAAGACGACACCCCTGTAGTTAAGCCAAATAACGATGTTGTGCCCCCCCCAAAGGGTCCTGAGTCTCCCGGTTCTGATGATCCAGATGTCGGCTCGCCGAAGGTAGAGAATCACGGTTACCAAGATGAGGTTGATAAAACGAAGAAACAGAGACGGCTTACCTCTATACGTTGCACTGCGGGCCCCAATATCACATCCCTCAAAGCTGTCGAATACCGTAGGCACATTCACTTGTGGAACATGGTGTCTAGTGCCAATGACGTTAGAGAGTACCTACAAAATTTGTGTCCCAATGGAAATTGCACTGTGGAGGAGCTTAAATCTAAGGGAGACTACAAATCGTATAAGCTGGGTGTTCCGGCATCGCTCTTTGAGAAATGCCTTTCCGCCGATGTCTGGCCTGAAAATGCTATGGTAAGGAAGTGGTTATTTCGAGGACAAAGTGCCAAAAAGCAAGGGCGTGACGATAACACCGCGTGATTGTTCCACTGACTCATCTCTTTTCATAACATATCAGAATGTCAGAGGCCTTAATACCAAATTAAAGACTTTTAGACAGACGATTTTTGCTCTTGAGAGTGACCTCATTGGTGTTGCTGAAACTTGGCTTTCTGCATCGGTGGATGATTCGGAACTTGTGGGGAGTGAGTGGAGCGTGCTGCGCCGAGATCGTGCCACTGGGCGTCATGGAGGAGGCGTGTTATTGGCTGCGCGACCGGGTATCACTCTATGTCGCAGACTCGAGTTTGAGACCACCGATGGTGAAGACTTGTGGGTGTCGCTTGTGGTGCGGGAAACTGTATGTCATGTGTGTGTAATATACATTCCGCCTAATACTGCAGACGACGTCTATATGCGCTTCTTTCATAAGGTTGAGTCTTTTATTGACTCTCTTAATGGTGTTGTATTAATTATTGGTGACTTAAATATGAACCCTAAGTACACTTCAAGTAACATTTTAAGCTACTTTTGTTATTTTTGTACTGTTTGTAACCTGATAGAGAAGAATGACGTTTTGAATGCGTTTGGAGGTGTGTTAGACGTGGTGCTGGTGCGAGAGAGAGCCTGTGGTGCAAAGGTCTGTGACACGGGGGACGATGGGTTAGTGCCTCATCGGGATCCGTATCATCCACCGCTTGGGATTTCTATACCCCTTATGGGTAGTAAGCATTACCCTCTTTTTCTGGAACCCAGTAATGTCGACTCTAATCGCGACTGGAACTTTACCAAAGGTAACTATGAACTTCTGTACCAATTATTTTCTGAAGTGTCATGGAAGGAGGTCCTGGAGTCCCGCGATGTCAAGACTGCTGTAGGGGAGTTTTACCGGTTGGTCTATGGTATTTTTGACGATTGTGTGCCCAAAAAAATAAGGCCTAATTCTCCAAGTAGGCGTTATCCCGTCTGGTTTAGTTCTGACATAATCAGGGATATTTCGCGGAAAGCTAAAGCTCATCGGCAATGGAAGCGCTCTGGTGACCATGCTGTGTACGCTGCCTTTGCCGGATTGAGGACTGACCTTAAAGCGCGAATATCCCTTGCCTATGATTGCTATATTGCTGATATTCAGACTAAGCTGACGTGCAATCCTCGCGCTTTCTGGCAACATGTGGGCGGCTTAAAATCAAAAGGCGGTTTCGAGTCTCGCGTTACTTATGAGGGGAGGGAATACGAGGGTGGTGAGATGGCTCAAGCATTCGCTGATTTCTTTTCTTCGGTATTTTTGCCTAATAAACCTCTCCTAGACTTTAGTAAGACCATTCGCGAAGATCTCACTAGTGATGCAAACTATGTCCATATTAAACATGTAACATCCCTGGATATAGAAACTGGCATTAACCGACTGAAACCTCGAAGTTCCCCCGGTCCTGATAACTTTCCGGCATTTGTTTTGAAAGGATGCAAGGAGTGGCTAATACCGCCGCTTCTTCACATTTTCAACTTAGCTCTTGATTCCGGCGAGTACCCTTCCCAGTGGAAGATTACCAGAGTGAGGCCTATTCCTAAATCTGGAAATACGGCTAAAGTTGAAGATCATCGGCCAATAGCTATTTTGTCTTCGATAGCTAAACTATTTGAGTCTATCATAAATAGTATTGTAGCGCCACAATTAAAGCCGTTACTTTGCGGCGCTCAGCATGGTTTTAGGTCTGGGCGTTCTGTAGAGACTAACCTTTTAACCCTGATTGATTCCATCTCAGATCATTTGGATAACGGAATTCAAGTTGACGTTCTGTACTTCGACTTCAAAAAGGCATTTGATCGCGTAGATAACGATGTCCTTTTGAGCAAATTGTGTAGTGTTGGTTTTTCTCCAAAACTGCTCAGATTCTTTGCTAGCTATCTACGTGACAGGCAGCAGTATGTGCAGTGCGGTTGCTTTGTTTCAGAGCCGTACCATACTAGTTCTGGAGTCAGTCAGGGTTCGATATTGGGCCCGTTGCTTTTTGGAGTTATGGTCAATGATCTGGCCTTGGTTCCTGAATGCGCTAGATGCTTGCTTTATGCCGATGACTTGAAGCTTATTTATGGCGTGCAGGATATTTCAGATTGTAGGTCACTGCAAAATGACATTGATAGAGTTTACCAGTGGAGTATTAATAACAGACTTCATTTTAATGCTGCAAAATGTGTGCTCATAACTTTCAGTAGGACCCGTAATCCCTTACTTTATAATTATCTCCTCGATTCTGAATCAATAGCTCGGGTTGAGACTGTTCGGGATTTGGGAGTTTTTCTGGACGCGAACCTTAACTTTCATGAGCATATTAATGCCTTGGCTGTTGACTGTTACAGGAGGCTGGGGTTCGTCATTCGGAATACTAGAGACTTTGTGGATGCCAGGTCCATAACGCTCCTTTACACAGCTCTTGTCAGAAGCAAGCTCGAAGCAGCTTGTGTTGTATGGAACCCACATGAAGCATCTTATATCTTGCTGCTGGAGAGAGTGCAAAAGGCATTCTTGCGTTATTTGTATAAGAGGATGTATGGGTATTATCCTTTTTTATACCCAACCAAATTTTTGCTGGGCGTCTTAGGCTTCAATTCATTGGAGGTGAGGCGAGATTTCAGACTGTTAACTGTAGCTAGCGGTATTTTGCGCGGTGATTCTGATTGTCCCGAATTGGTGGCTCAGTTGCTGCGTCTGTATGTTCCCTCGCCTACTAAATTTCTCTTTCGGCCACGCTGTCGCCATTTGTTGGCGGCGCCGGCAGCACGAACGGTGTCCCGCAGAAAATCTCCGCTAGTTCGAGCTTTGCACCAGATGAACTCACTCCTCGAATCGACCCCAGGCTGTGATTTGTTTGCGAGCAGATGGTTACAACTGTGTGAGGAATGTATGAGATATTGCGAGAAGATGGATATTCGACCTTCTTCTGTTTTATTTTAAACTCTATTGTTCTTATGTGTATCTATTCTTTGTAAAAATTGTATTTGAATTTCACAGTGCTTTGGTTGATCTGTTATGCTGTGAAATGTAATGAATTAAATAAATAATAAATAAATAAATAATATCAATGCTAAGTAGGAACACAGCGCTTCCAGTTACTCAAGTTTCCGTAGAAGGTAAGAAAACATTGAATTATACCTAATGCAGGACAGGGGAAATTAATAATAGGTTTTATATTATTAACAAACCTGGTTATTTTAGTGCCCGCTTTCGAATACTTAGTGAAAAACATTGTATATAAAGAAATACTGTAAAGGACCGTATCTACCTGAAGTTTAGTCGGGCTTGCTTGCTCGCTTACTTGCACGCTTTCTTGCACGCTTGCTTGCTTGCGTGTGTTAGATATACTAAGTAATAGAAACTATTATAATATTATTAGATATGTATGGTGATAAAATATATTGGTAAAATAAGTAAATAAATGAGATATAATTATGGAATTGATAATTTAAGGTAATGCTTGGCTCTAAAGACAAGCAAACTAATAATTAAGATACTTTCCGATTGTCTTACACTGGTGACGTCAGTTGTTTGCGACTCACCCAGACGGCAAGGCAAACCTATAAAAGGCCTTCTTAGGCCAGGTAGAAAGCACTTTGTAACGAGCCGTCGCCGTGGTCACATGACAGTTAAGTACTTACTTGTTTGTATAATTAATAAATGGCTATAGTTTGTTTCTATATCTTTCATATGTAAATATATCAATAATTATCGTATAGCTTATATTTTATATTAACGTGTATAGCTATAAATTAATGAATACTTGAATTATGTTGATAACTGAATAATATTTATATATATCGAGAATCTTGTGTTGTTATTCGTTATCATTAAATGCTATTATTTCATTGGAAAATAAGATTTGTTTCAATATAAGCGATTTCTCGAAATATGGTTTGATCTGTTTGTTTTACTTACCAAATATATATATCTTAACCCATCATAGACTGATTATTTTATACTCCGTTAACTCCTGGCCCCAATAAACATCAGAATAAGTTATTTCCTTGTTTAATATCTATATGTTATGTTCTAACATGTGACTATAAAGCAGCTAATCAAGAGAAATTAACTGTCACTTTCTATATATATTTCTAAGTAAAAGAATATCGATAGGTATATAGAATATCTAATATGAATAGACCCAAATCTAACATCAGAAGTGGGATAGTACCTAGCTCAGTTATTAATGACTACCTTTTTTTTCATGGACGGCATTGTCACATCACTTTAACGGAATTATGATCAACGGCACACTGGTGTGGCGTATAATACAGCGTCCTGTTGACATCGCGATCGCGCTGACGTCCTACCAACGTTGACAGCTTCGTGATGTGGTGCTCCAGTATTTACAAGCTTTTATGAAGAATGAAGAAGAGCTGCCACTATAAAAGAGTAACCACCTACTTCACAAAGGCCAGTATGATTTAAGAGACCCATTGTCACTTATTTTGCGATATCTTTATTTTCCACAAAAATATTGTTTCGATTGCAAAAGCCTGAAAGTCATTTTCAAATTAAAGTGAACAAAAAAATAGGGTAGAATCACAATTCAGTTACATACGGGTGATCCATTGGTATTATCTTATGATTGTTCAATTCCTACTTACTCAATAATTATAGTCTACGAAAATCATATCTTATTTACCCAATTGACATTATTATAATATTGTGACTTTTGCTAAGTAACTAATAGAACCTTAAAAATGTATAATGGAAAGCTTTCGGCTTAACTAATCGAAACGTTAATTTTAAAAACATCGCTATCGGTATTGTACCCTACTAGACTTATAAATTATTTTTAGAATTGTAGGATTTGTCATGTATAAATGTTCAAAATTAAATGGCATCCTTTAACAGTAATTTCAACAGACTCACCAATCTATTTCTTCGTTGCAAATATTACAGCGCTAAAGTTGTTTTTTTTTTACTTTGAAGTAGTTAGCCAGGAAATTATGATTTGAATTAAGTAATATACTTGCTTCTCAAAAGAAAAAATTGCGAGTATAGTACCCACAATGATTTTCATCACATTGCGAGGAAAAAAAAACTAAAAATGAAATTAAGTCTCTAAACATTTAAATTTAATAAAATTACGGCTACCTTCCAATAGTTCCAATAAAGATTGTCACTTTTTCAAGTCATTTACCATAGATAATGTAAACTGTGTTTAGCTTAGAATTCGAATGGTCTTATGGCCAGATCCTGCTAACATGATAAAAAATACATACTAAAATTATTGTAAAATTATTTAATATACATATAAAAATAACAAAGTTTCATGATGTTATAGCTAAGTTTAAAAGATATAAATAAAACGTTGGCTGAATTGGAACCTCCCTAGTCTGAAATGACATACCTACTAATATTGTTTGCAAATTTTAAAACTAAATTGGGAACTCCCTTGGCAGGAAAAACTGTACGTAAATCCATAACTTCCATAAGAATAATTAACGAGATCTCATTTTTTTTTTGACACCTGAAAATTACTACAGGAATCGAAAGAGTTTCGCTTCCTGAACACGGAAAAATACTTATTATAATTTATTTCTCCACAATTTACCAGTACCACAACAGAACAGATATGTTTCCTTTACCTTTTTCACTAGAAAAAAAGAGCTGTAATAATTTTAAATTTGATAACCATAACGTCAAATTTATTTTTATTTATTAGATTTTATTATTTGTCTGTGTACGACAGTTTTCGTATTCTTTGTTCATCTACCTTCAGAAAAATTAGGGTAGGTGGTAACAGTTATTAGTGTCTCAACGAAACAACATTGTTTTCGAAAGGTTGCTAAATGTAATTAGCAGCTTAAAAAAAAATATAGTGTACGTACGTGCCGTAATTTCTATTAGATGATTAGTTAAAGATAACCGTTAAATACTAACAACCTGTGGTTTCGTGTTCTACTTGGCCGTCAACAGGTTTGTTCATTTACCTATTTATAAGACTAGGGCACATTATGCCGGAATTTTTTGCCCTTTTGCCAATACTTCTAGATCTTAAAAGGACTTAGTGTCAAAGTGCCTAAATTCCCAGAATGGTTGAATTTTTTTTTCCATTACACCATGTTCTTAATAGGGGTGAAGTTTAAAATGTATTGAGTCTTATAACAGACTTCACAACACCCTTATTCCAGAACATAGTATATTCAAAACAACCAGTTAACAGGATACTTAAATTTCAATGAAGTCTGTTAAAAAGCTAGTTAACCTTCACGTAGGTACAATTAGCTTCACTACTTTCTTTAGTCCTGGTCACTTACATTGAAATACTTATATAAAAAAAAAAAAAAAAAAAAAAGATTAAGTACGACAAGCACAATACGGTACGATACGATATGATACGGTACGATATATGTCAGGCAAATATAATAATTGCCGCAAACCGTAAGCTTGAAAAAAAATACTTGAGCATTTTAAAACTGATATTTTGCCATTCTGGAGTTTTCAGTTAAAGTTATTTTGAAGGATTATCATACCTGTGATTCGGTATTACATATAAAGAAATGT
This sequence comes from Archips xylosteana, assembly GCA_947563465.1. Classification (NCBI taxonomy): domain Eukaryota; kingdom Metazoa; phylum Arthropoda; class Insecta; order Lepidoptera; family Tortricidae; genus Archips; species Archips xylosteana. The sequence goes on from CANOAX010000010.1 coordinate 197,226, forward strand.
ACATTTCGATATTTGGACATTATCGGACATGACATTTATTTATTTATTTATTTTAGGAATGAGACCAATCGATATTTACTTATTACGAGACCATGAAAATTTGTTTAGTCAATTTAGTGAATTAGGCATTATGCAAATCAGGTAGAAGCTTAGTTTAAAAAAAAATGGCTCTGTCCAGTTTTTTTTTTACTCTCACAAAATAATAAATGTTTCCGTAGGGTAGGATAGCGATGGCGGAATTTCGTTCCTGTGGACTACACGGGTAGATAGTATTGTATTATTCTGCTTGGGTGAATCTCACCTGGTTATTAAAATAATTCATTATATTTAGTTATACAGTAAAATTAAATTACACTTAATGAAATTAAATTACATTACATTAAATTGAATTACATTACATTAAATTAAGTAACAAAAAATACTACAAATTTCAACTAAATAAAAATTTTATCGATGTCAAAATGTTATTAAAATTATTAAATTAATAATTATTAGTGATATAATAAATACTTAAGTTTTCTTTAAAAATTATGAACAATCGTAACATACAACACTTAATGTAAATGATTTAAACGGTTTGCTTATTTTGACACAAAATGACGTTGATTATAAAAAGAAATAAATAGATGGAAAACTCACGTTTTTACACTTCTTACAATACAATACAAATGTTTTTTATTGAACACCAAAAATAATTCAGTGGCAGTACAGTTTTATCTCGATGTTAACAGTGTATTTGTGTTGTTTTTAAATATTTTTTTTATTATTTATGGATGTGTCAGTTTGGCCGAGCTATTTGTTTGTAAAATTTCAGACAAGGTAGTTTTAATTTTTTTATTAAATCTTATTCATCACATGAGATATATATTAACATAAGTATAAAAATGAAAAATAAAAACAAAGAATAAAATGTTTGGGAAAATAAATAAAATAGTGCTGATAAAGGATGTCATGCCATTGTAAAATTAATAATTACACGAAACATGAGAAAAAAATGTGTTTTCTGATATTTGTATGTTAATGCATATAGATATGATGCTATATTGTAAAATTTGTTGTTTTGAAAGTAATAGATCACATGAGTTTGGTCTGTGATTTATCATAAAGTATTGTTTTTGTGATTGGTCATGTTTACTACATAGGGTGATCATTACAGAATTTACAATCCTGTGATTATGATTTTGAGTAATCATATGAGATGATGATATGACACTGATATGGCTGTGACGATGAATTATAATTTGGGATAGCATAAACATGAGAAAGTAACTACGATGACAAATGAATCATAGTTGTGATGATGAATGACTTTTGCTATTACAACGACAGTTTGAACATTAGATGGGTCGTTTTGAGTGTGAGGTCACTCATGATAATTATGTAATTATTGTTATAACTATCAGTTTCAATTCCTTAACTGGTGGCCGGCAATCACTGACGGCGAGTTGGTTTATGCTTCACTGACAGCCGAGCGGGTGATTGGCCGCCCACAGTGAGGGATTATTAGAATAATTATGATTGAAAACAAACACCTTTACTGGTATTAGGCATTCGCTGACGGCGGGTGAACACGGTTCACTGGCAGCGGGCGAATAGCCGGGTGCGGTAAGGGTAGAAATTATTGAGAGTTCTCGTATTATAGAGCAATTATTTATCCGATTGTCATGTGTGACCTGCAGATTTAAACATCATACCCATAATTACGACATATTACAATAACTCTGTTAAACTGGCTGTACTGGCTGTGCCTGTGGTAAACCCGTGGCTGTGCTAAGCTGGGGCCTGTGATAATTCTGTGGCTGTGCTTAGCTGGGGCCTGTGGTCATCCTGTGGCTGTACTATGCCGGTGCCTGTGGTAAACCCGTGGCTGTGCTAAGCTGGGGCCTGTGATAATTCTGTGGCTGTGCTTAGCTGGGGCCTGTGGTCATCCTGTGGCTGTACTATGCCGGTGCCTGTGGTAAACCCGTGGCTGTGCTAAGCTGGGGCCTGTGATAATTCTGTGGCTGTGCTTAGCTGGGGCCTGTGGTCATCCTGTGGCTGTGCTAAGCCGGTGCCAGTGAGAAATCTGTGACTGACTGAATCTGACGTGACTGTACCCACTTACGACTATTTAACCCTTCCATCACAAAGTTTACCTATAATAATAATACGTTTATAGATGAAAAAAAATATATACATTTATATCTGACTCGATGATTTTTACCTATGTACTCCGAGAACGTAGTACATGTCAGTATGGCCGTGTTAGATATACTAAGTAATAGAAACTATTATAATATTATTAGATATGTATGGTGATAAAATATATTGGTAAAATAAGTAAATAAATGAGATATAATTATGGAATTGATAATTTAAGGTAATGCTTGGCTCTAAAGACAAGCAAACTAATAATTAAGATACTTTCCGATTGTCTTACACTGGTGACGTCAGTTGTTTGCGACTCACCCAGACGGCAAGGCAAACCTATAAAAGGCCTTCTTAGGCCAGGTAGAAAGCACTTTGTAACGAGCCGTCGCCGTGGTCACATGACAGTTAAGTACTTACTTGTTTGTATAATTAATAAATGGCTATAGTTTGTTTCTATATCTTTCATATGTAAATATATCAATAATTATCGTATAGCTTATATTTTATATTAACGTGTATAGCTATAAATTAATGAATACTTGAATTATGTTGATAACTGAATAATATTTATATATATCGAGAATCTTGTGTTGTTATTCGTTATCATTAAATGCTATTATTTCATTGGAAAATAAGATTTGTTTCAATATAAGCGATTTCTCGAAATATGGTTTGATCTGTTTGTTTTACTTACCAAATATATATATCTTAACCCATCATAGACTGATTATTTTATACTCCGTTAACTCCTGGCCCCAATAAACATCAGAATAAGTTATTTCCTTGTTTAATATCTATATGTTATGTTCTAACATGTGACTATAAAGCAGCTAATCAAGAGAAATTAACTGTCACTTTCTATATATATTTCTAAGTAAAAGAATATCGATAGGTATATAGAATATCTAATATGAATAGACCCAAATCTAACACGTGCATGCATGCTTGCTTGCATGCATGCTTGCTTGCATGCTTGCATGCATGCTTGCTTGCTTGCCTGTATGCTTGCTTGCTTGATATCTTGGTTCTTTGGAATACTCATGGTACACGCGAGCGAAGCCGCGGGCAAAAGCTAGTCTTAATATATAAAAGAAGAAACTGACTGACTGACTGACTGACTGACTGACTGACTGACTGACTGACTGACTGACTGACTGACTGACTGACTGACTGACTGACTGACATATCAACGCACAGCCCAAACCACTGGGCCTAGAGATTCCAAATTTGGCATGTAGGTTCCTTATAAGGTCTAGGGGTGCACTAAGAAAGGATTTTTCAAAATTCACTCCCTAAGGGGATGAAACGGGGGTCCAAAGTTTGTATGGGGAAACAAGATTCGTTCGACTATTTTATTCGAAACTTCACAGAAGTACTCCTAATGATAAATGAGTAAACACGTGTTTCAGGTTTTTTGAGAATTCAACCCCTAAAAGGGGGAAAAGGGGTAACAAAGTCTGAAAATCAACATGGGTGTTGTTTCTATGGTTTATCGGGTCACTGGTTATGAAAACAACAACGGTTTTAAAATCCAACGTGGCGGACGTAAAATACCATCTCCCTGGATGGCGTGCGATGGGGTTGAAATTTCTAAATAAACTAAATGACTGTTGATATATCAACGCACAGCCCAAACCACTGGACCTAGAGACTTGAAATTTTGCACATAGATACCTTATACAATGTAGGCATCCACTAAGGAAGGATTTTTGGGAATTCCCACGGGGACGGGAAAAAACGGGATTTATATTCGATTCCGAGTGACCCTATCTAAATATAATAACTAGACTCTTCAAACTTGATACACAAGTAGGTATTACATTAGTTAAAACATTAATTTCAGGATTTATCAAAATTCCCACGGGATAAGGAAATAACGGGATTTATATATTCAGTTAACGGGATCCTGTGAACTATAATTACTAGACTCTTGAAATTTGGCATAGAAGTAGGTAATTATAATAGTAAAAAACAGTTTTAAGGCTTTTCGGAATTTCCCACGGGATAAGGAAAAAACTGGATTTTTCGTTTTACTGCTCAGAAAGCTGAAATTCGGCATCTAGGTTGCTTGGAAAGTGTAGAGGAGGATTAAGAGAGGACTTTCCTAAATTCCCATGGGAACGGAAAAAAACGGGAATTTCGTTTTACTGGTCGTAGAAAGCTGAAATTCGGCATGTAGGTTGCTTGGGGAGTGTAGAGGAGCATTGAGAGAGGACTTTCCAAAATTCTTACGGGAACGGGAAAAAACGGGATTTTTCATTTTACTGGTCGTAGAAAGCTGAAATTCGGCATGTAGGTTGTTTGGGGAGTGTAAAGGATCATTGAGAGAGGTCTTTCCAAAACTCGCACGGGAACGGGAAAAACGGGATTTTTCGTTTTACTGGCCATAGAAAGCTGAAATTTTGCAAGTGGGTTCCTTGGGGAGTGTAGGGGAGCATTAAGAAAGCATTTCCCGAAATTCTCACGGGAATGGGAAAAAACGGGATTTTGCGTTTTACTGGTTGTAGAAAGCTAAAATTTCAAAATTCATAAGTTTATACTGTAAGTAGGTCGCAAAGGGCTCTTTAACCAACTTAAAAAAAGGAGGTTATGCATTCCACTTTATGTATTTTTTTATGTAGGTATGTACTATGTTCACTGATTTCTCGGTCAATTGTGGATCGATTATAAAAATTATTTTTTTATTCGAAAGAATACAATATACTCCTGAGATGGTCCCATTGTCACCAAATCAGGGTCTGATGACGGGATCTCAAGGAAATCGAGGGCAACCCTCAAATTTTGTAGGCACGCATTACGTTTTTCATATATTTTCTCAAGCTATTTAAGTGTTTGCGTCTGGTAGACATCACCTCATGTTGATGAGCTGATGATGAAAGGTAAATCTCCTTAACGGTGAGGAGTTGAGGATAATTTTTCAATTATTATAGGTACATATAGGCCGATTGTTGTATTCTTTCTGGTTATCCGGGTGAGCTGATGATGGAAGGTTAAACTCCTTAACGGTTAGGAGTTATAGGAAGTTTCTTTAAATAACATATGCACGTATAGATCTTTAGTTGTATACTTTCTGGTTATTCAGATGAGCTGATGATGTAAGGTATAACTCCTTAGCGGTTAGGTCACACAACACCTTTACAAAATTCTATAATATGTATAATATCAATGCTAAGTAGGTACACAGCGCTTCCAGTTACTCAAGTTTCCGTAGAAGGTAAGAAAACATTGAATTATACCTAATGCAGGACAGGGGAAAGTAATAATATGTTTTATATTATTAACAAGCCTGGTTATTTTAGTGCCCGCTTCCGAATTAGTGAAAAACATTGTTTATAAAGAAATACTGTAAAGGACCGTATCTACCTGAAGTTTAGTCGGGCTTGCTTGCACGCTTGCTTGCACGCTTACTTGCACGCTTTCTTGCACGCTTGCTTGCTTGCGTGCATGCTTGCTTGCTTGATATCTTAGTTCTTTGGAATACTTACTCATGGTACACGCGAGCGAAGCCGCGGGCAAAAGCTAGTCTATATATATAAAAGAAGAAACTGACTGACTGACTGACTGACTGACTGACATATCAACGCACAGCCCAAACCACTGGGCCTAGAGATTCCAAATTTGGCATGTAGGTTCCTTATAAGGTCTGGGGGTGCACTAAGAAAGGATTTTTCAAAATTCACTCCCTAAGGGGGTGAAAAGGGGGTCCAAAGTTTGTATGGGGAAACAAGATTAGTTCGACTATTTTATTCGAAACTTCACAGAAGTACTCCTAATGGTAAATGAGTAAACACGTGTTTCAGGTTTTTTGAAAATTCAACCCCTAAAAGGGGGGAAAGGGGTAACAAAGTCTGAAAATCAACATGGGTGTTGTTTCTATGGTTTATCGGGTCGCTGGTTATGAAAACAATAACGGTTTTAAAATCCGACGTGGCGGACGTAAAATACCATCTCACTGGATGGGGTTGAAATGTCTAAATAAACTAAATGACTGTTGATATATCAACGCACAGCCCAAACCACTGGATCTAGACTTGAAATTTTGCACATAGATACCTTATACAATGTAGGCATCCACTAAGGAAGGATTTTTGGGAATTCCCACGGGAACGGGAAAAAACGGGATTTATAAATTCGATTCCGAGTGACCCTATCTCAGTAACTATAATAACTAGACTCTTCAAATTTGATACTCAAGTAGGTATTATATTAGTTAAAACATTAATTTCAGGATTTTTTCCAAATTCCCACGGGATAAGGAAAAAACGGGATTTATATATTCAGTTCAACGGGATCCTATGAACTATAATTACTAGGCTCTTCAAGTTTGACATAGAAGTAGGTAATTATAATAGTTAAAAACTGTTTTAAGGATTTTTGGAAATTCCCACGGGATAAGGAAAACACGGGATTTTTCGTTTTACTGGTCGTAGAAAGCTGAAATTCCGCATGTAGGTTGCATGGGGAGTGTAGCGGAGCATTGAGAGAGGACTTTCCAAAATTCCCACGGGAACGGGAAAAAACGGAATTTTTCGTTTTGGTGATCGTAGAAAGCTGAAATTCGGCATGTAGGTTGCTTGGAGAGTGTTGCGGAGCATTGAGAGAGGACTTTCCAAAATTCCCACGGGAACGGGAAAAAACTGGATTTTTCGTTTTACTGGTCGTAGAAAGCTGGAATTCGGCATGTAGTTTGTTTGGGGAGAGTAGAGGAGCATTGAGAGAGGACTTTCCAAAATTCCCACGGGAACGGGAAAAACAGAATTTTTCGTTTTACTGGTCATAGAAAGCTGAAATTCGGCATGTAGGTTGCTTAGGGAGTGTAGAGGATCATTGAGAGAGGATTTTCCAAAAATCTCACGGGAACGGGAAAAAACGGGATTTTTCGTTTTACTGGTTGTAGAAAGCTGAATTCGGCATGTAGGTTGCTTGGAGAGTTTAGAGGAGCATTGTGAGAGGACTTTCCAAAATTCCCACAGGAACGGAAAAAAACGGGATTTTTTGTTTTACTGGTCGTAGAAAGACGAAATTTGGCAAGTGGGTTCCTTGGGGAGTGTAGGGAAGCATTAAGAAAGCATTTCCCGAAATTCTTACGGGAACGGGAAAAAACGGGATTTTGCGTTTTACATGTTGTAGAAAGCTAAAATTTCAAAATTTATAAGTTCAAACTGTAAATAGGCCGCAAAGGGCTCTTTAACCGAGTTCAAAAAAAGGCGGAGATTATGCATTCCACTTTATGTATTTTTTTATGTAGGTATGTTCGCCGATTTCTTGGTCAATTGTGGACCGATTATAAAAATTATTTTTTTATTCGAATGAATACAATATACTCCTGAAATAGTTCCATTGTCACCAAATCAGGATCTGATGACGGGATCTTAGGGAAATCGAGGGCAACCCTCAAATTTTGTAGGCACGCATTACGTTTTTCATATATTTTCTCAAGCTATTTAAGTGCTTGCGTCTGGTAGACATCATCTCATGTAGATGAGCTGATGATGGAAGGTAAAACTCCTTAACGGTTAAGAGTTGAGGATATCTTTTCAAATATTATAGGTACGTATAGACCAATAGTTGTATTCTTTCAGGTTATCCGGGTGAGCTGATGATGGAAGGTTAAACTCCTTAACGGTTAGGAGTTATAGGAAGTTTCTTGAAATATCATATGCACGTATAGACCTTTAGTTGTATTCTTTCTGGTTATTCAGATGAGCTGATGATTAGGTCACACAACATCATAACAAAATACTATAATATGTATAATATCAATGCTATGTAGGTACACAGCGCTTCCAGTTACTCAAGTTTCCGTAGAAGGTAAGAAAACATTGAATTATACCTAATGCAGGACAGGGGAAATTAAAAATAGGTTTTATATATTAACAAACCTGGTTATTTTAGTGCCCGCTTTCGAATAGTGAAAAACATTGTATCTAAAGAAATACTGTAAAGGACCGTATCTACCTGAAGTTTAGTCGGGCTTGCTTGCTCGCTTACTTGCACGCTTGCTTGCTTGCGTGCATGCATGCTTGCTTGCATGCTTGCTTGCTTGCCTGTATGCTTGCTTGCTTGATATCTTGGTTTTTTGGAATACTCATGGTACACGCGAGCGAAGCCGCGGGCAAAAGCATGTCTTAATATATAAAAGAAGAAACTGACTGACTGACATATCAACGCACAGCCCAAACCACTGGGCCTAGAGATTCCAAATTTGGCATGTAGGGTCCTTATAAGGTCAAGGGGAACACTAAGAAAGGATTTTTCAAAATTTTCTCTCTAAGGGGGTGAAAAGGGGGTTCAAAGTTTGTATGGGGAAACAAGATTAGTTCGACTATTTTATTCGAATTTTCACAGAAGTACTCCTAATGATAAATGAGTAAACACGTGTTCCAGGTTTTTTGAGAATTCAACCCCTAAAAGGGGGAAAGGGGTAACAAAGTCTAAAAATCAACATGGGTGTTGTTTCTATGGTTTATCGGGTCGCTGGTTATGAAAACAACAACGGTTTTAAAATCCGATGTGGCATACGTAAAATACCATCTCCCTGGATGGGGTGCGATGGGGTTGAAATGTCTAAATATCAATATGGGTGTCGTTTTTAAGGTTTTGCCCAAACCACTTGACCTAGAGACTTGAAATTTTGCACATAGATACATTATACAATGTAGGCTTTCACTAAGGAAGGATTTTTGGGAATTCCCACGGGAACGGGAAAAAACGGGATTTATATATTCGGTTCCGAATGACCCTATCTCAGTAACTATAATAACTAGACTCTTCAAATTTGATACACAAGTAGGTATTACATTAGTTAAAAAAATAATTTCAGGTTTTTTCAAAATTTCCACGGGATAGGATAAAAATCGTAGAAAGCTGAAGTTTAGCATGAAGGTTGCTTGGGGAGTGTAGAGGAGCATTGAGAGAGGACTTTCTGAAATTCCGACGGGAACGGGAAACAACGGGATTTTTCGTTTTACTGGTCGTAGAAAACTGAAATTTGGCAAGTGGGTTCCTTGGGGAGTGTAGGGGAGCATTAAGAAAACATTTCCCGGAATTCTTACGGGAAGGGGAAAAACGGGATTTTGCGTTTTACTGGTTGTAGAAAGGTAAAATTTTAAAATTCAAAAGTTTATACTGTAAGTAGGCCACAAAGGGCTCTTTAACCGACTTCCGAAATGGAGGAGGTTATGCATTCCACTGTATGTATTTTTTATGTAGGTATGTTCATCGATTTTTCAGTCAATTGTGAACCGATTTAAAAATTCTTTTTTTATTCGAAAGAATATAATATACTTCTGAGATGGTCCCATTGTCACCAAATCAGGATCTGATGACGGGATCTTAGGGAAATCGAGGGCAACCTTCAAATTTTGTAGGCACGCATTACGTTTTTCATATATTTTCTCAAGCTATTTAAGTGTTTGCGTCTGGTAGACATCATTTCATGTTGATGAGCTGATGATGGAAGGTAAAACTCCTTAACGGTTAGGAGTTGAGAATATTTTTTCAAATATTATAGGTATGTATAGACCGATAGTTGTATTTTTTTAGGTTATCCAGGTGAGCTGATGGTGGAAGGTTAAACTCCTTAACGGTTAGGAGTTATAGGAAATTTCTTTAAATATCATATGCACGTATAGACCTTTAGTTGTATTCTTTCTGGTTATTCAGATTTTTAGTGCCCGCTTCCGAATTAGTGAAAAACATTGTCCTGAAACCTGAAGTTTAGTCGTGCTTGCTTGCACGCTTACTTGCACGCTTTCGTGCACGCTTGCTTGCTTGCATGCATGCATGCTTGCTTGCATCTTGCTTGCATCTTGCTTGCATGCTTGCTTGCATGCTTGCATGCTTTCTTGCTTGCCTGTATGCTTGCTTGCTTGATATCTTGGTTCTTTGGAATACTTATGGTACACGCGAGCGAAGCCGCGGGCAAAAGCTAGTATTATAGTATTTTGTTTAGGTGTTGTGTGACTTAACCGTTAAGTAGTTATACCTTCCATCATCAGCTCAACTGAATAACCAGAAAGAATACAACTAAAGGTCTATACGTGCATAAGATATTTAAAGAAACTTCCTATAACTCCTAACCGTTAAGGAGTTTAACCTTTCATCATCAGCTCACCCGGATAACCTGAAAGAATACAACTATCGGTCTATACGTACCTATAATATTTGAAAAAATATCCTCAACTCCTAACCGTTAAGGAGTTTTACCTTCCATCATCAGCTCATCTACATGAGATGATGTCTACCAGACGCAAACACTTAAATAGCTTGAGAAAATATATGAAAAACGTAATGCGTGCCTACAAAATTTGAGGGTTGCCCTCGATTTCTCTGAGATCCCGTCATCAGATCCTGATTTGGTGACAATGGAACCATCTCAGGAGTGTATTGTATTCTTTCGAATAAAAAAATAGTTTTTATAATCGGTCTACAATTGACCAAGAAATCGGCGAACATACCTACATAAAAAAATACATAAAGTGGAATTCATAATCTCGTCCTTTTTTTGAACTCGGTTAAAGAGCCCTTTGCGGCCTATGAATTTTGAAATTTTAGCTTTCTACAACCAATAAAACGCAAAATCCCGTTTTTTTCCCGTTCCCGTAAGAATTTAGAGAAATGCTTTCTTAGTGCTCCCCTACACTACCCAAAAAACCCACTTGCCAAATTTCGTCTTTCTACGACCAGTAAAACGAAAAATCCCGTTTTTTCCCGTTCCTCTGGGAATTTTGGAAAGTCCTCTCACAATGAATAAGAATAAGAATAAGAATAAGAAATCTTTATTTCGCATAAGTAACGGTACATGTTAAAAAGAAAAAAAATAAAAACAATAATTGAAAATAGAGATAAACTACTTATACGTAAAAGGAGTCCACTCAGCACTCGTCGGGTCACTAAGGGTGGCTCGACGCTGATATTATGTGGATCCTGGTCAGCATCCGATACAGAGCCGCACGGCACACATGCTCCCACAAACTCTCCCAATATGATTATAAATATAAATAAATATTCTGTCTCTCTTTATTTAACACAAATTCATAGATATACAATAAAGAATTTCACAAACATACATAAGTTACATAACACAAATTGCTCACACAGCACCCCACTACATGCCGAATTCAGCTTTCTACAACCAGTAAAACGAAAAATCCCATTTTTTCCCGTTCCCGTGGGAATTTTAGAAAATCCTCTCTCAATGCTCCTTTACACTCCCTAAACAACCTACATGCCGAATTTCAGCTTTCTATGACCAGTAAAACGAAAAATTCTCTTTTTCCCGTTTCCGTAGGAATTTTGGAAAGTCCTCTCTCAATGCTCTTCTACACTCCCCAAACAACCTACATGCCGAATTTCAGCTTTCTACGACCAGTAAAACGAAAAATTTCGTTTTTTCCCGTTCCCGTGGGAATTTTATAAAATCCTCTCTCAATCCTCCTCTACACTCTCCAAGCAACCTTCATGCTGAATTTCAGCTTTCTACGACCAGTAAAACGAAAAATCCCGTGTTTTCCTTATCCCGTGGGAATTTCTAAAAATCCTTAAAACTGTTTTTTACTATTATAATTACCTACTTCTATGTCAAACTTGAAGAGTCTAGTAATTATAGTTCATAGGATCCCGTTGAACTGAATATATAAATCCCGTTTTTTCCTTATCCCGTGGGAATTTTGAAAAATCCTGAAATTAATGTTTTAACTTATATAATACCTACTTGTGTATCAAATTTGAAGAGTCTAGTTATTATAGTTACTGAGATAGGGTCACTCGGAATCGAATTTTAAATCCCGTTTTTTCCCGTTCCCGTGGGAATTCCCAAAAATCCTTCCTTATTGGATGCCTACATTGTATAAGGTATCTATGTGCAAAATTTCAAGTCTCTAGATCTAGTGGTTTGGGCTGTGCGTTTATATATCAACAGTCATTTAGTTTATTTAGACATTTCAACCCCATCGCACCCCATCCAGGGAGATGGTATTTTACGTCCGCCACGTCGGATTTTAAAACCGTTGTTGTTTTCATAACCAGTGACCCGATAAACCATAGAAACCCATGGTGTGGTGTGGTGTTCCCATGTTGATTTTCAGACTTTGTTACCCCTTTCCCCCCTTTTAGGGGTTGAATTCTCACAAAACCTGAAACATGTGTTTACTCATTTACCATTAGGAGTACTTCTGTGAAGTTTCAAATAAAATAGTCAAACTAATCTTGTTTCCCCATACAAACTTTGAACCCCCTTTTCACCCCCTTAGGGAGTGAATTTTGAAAAATCCTTTCGCCCGCTTTTGCCCGCGGCTTCGCTCGCGTGTACCATAAGTATTCCAAAGAACCAAGATATCAAGCAAGCAAGCATACAGGCAAGCAAGAAAGCATGCAAGCAAGCAAGCAAGCATGCAAGCAAGATGCAAGCAAGCATGCATGCACGCAAGCAAGCAAGCGTGCAAGAAAGCGTGCAAGCAAGCACGACTAAACTTCAGGTAGATACGGTCCTTTACAGTATTTCCGTGTATACAATGTTTTTCACTAATTCGGAAGCGGGCACTAAAAATCTGAATAACCAGAAAGAATACAACTAAATAGGTCTATACGTGCATATGATATTTGAAGAAACTTCCTATATTTCCTAACCGTTAAGGAGTTTAACCTTCCATCATCAGCTCACCTGGATAACCTGAAAAAATACAACTATTGGTCTATACATACCTATAATATTTGAAAAAATATTGTCAACTCCTAACCGTTAAGGAGTTTTACCTTCCATCATCAGCTCATAAACATGAAATGATATCTACCAGACGCAAACACTTAAATAGCTTGAGAAAATATATGAAAAACGTAATGCGTGCCTACAAAATTTGAAGGTTGCCCTCGATTTCGCTGACATCCCGTCATCAGATACTGATTTGATGACATTGGGGCCATCTCAGAAGTATATTATATTCTAACGAATAAAAAAAAAAAATTAATTTCGGTTCACAATTGACCGAAAAATCGGTGAACATACTACATAAAAAAATACATACCGTGGTATGCATAACCTCCTCCTTTTTTGAAGTCGGTTAAAGAGCTCTTTGTGGCCTACTTACAGTATACCTTCTTTTTCCAACTGTAATTTCTACCTATGTTTTACAAATAAATATTTCTGATTTCTGATTATAAACTTTTGAATTTTGAAATTTTACCTTTCTACAACCAGTAAAACGCAAAATCCCGTTTTTTCCCGATCCCACAAAAATTCCGGGAAATGCTTTCTTAACATTAGGGGGTGTAGACTGTAAGGGAGCACCCCTACACTCCCCAAGGAACCCACTTGGCAAATTCCAACTTTCTACGACCAGTAAAACGAAAAATCCCGTTTTTTCCCGTTCCCGTGGGAATTTCAGAATGTCCTCTCTCAATGCTCCTCTACACTCCCCAAGCAACCTACTTGCCGAATTTCAGCTTTCTACGATCAGTAAAACGAAAAATCCCGTTTTTTTCCTTATCCCGTGAGAATATCCAAAAATCCTTAATATAGTTTTTTACTACTATAATTACCTACTTCAATGCCAAATTTGAAGAGTCTTGTAATTATAGTTCTTAGGATTCCGTTGAACTGAATATGTAAATCCCGTTTTTTCTCGTTCCCGTGGGAATTTCGGAAAGTCCTCTCTCAATGCTCCGCTACACTCCCCAAGCAACCTTCATGCCGAATTTCAGCTTTCTACGACCAGTAAAACGAAAAATCCCGTTTTTTCCTTATCCCGTGGTAATTTCCAAAAATCCTTAAAAAAGTTTTTTACTATTATAATTACCTACTTCTATGCCAAATGTGAAGAGTCTAGTAATTATAGTTCATAGGATTCCGTTGTACTGAATATATAAATCCCGTTTTTTCTCTTTCCCGTGAGAATTTCGGAAAGTCCTCTCTCAATGCTCCTCTACACTTCCCAAGCAACCTTCATACTGAATTTCAGCTTTCTACGACCAGTAAAACGAAAAATCCCGTTTTTTTCCTTATCCCGTGGGAATTCCCAAAAATCCTTTAAATTATTTTTTACTATTGTAATTACCTACTTCTAAGCCAAATTTGAAGAGTCTAGTAATTATAATTCATAGGATTCCGTTGAACTGAATATATAAATCCCGTTTTTCCTAATCCTGTGGGAATTTTGAAAAATCCTGAAATGAATATTTTAACTAATGTAACACCTACTTGTGTATCAAATTTGAAGAGCCTAGTTATTATAGTTACTGAGATAGGGTCACTCGGAATCGAATATATAAATCCCGTTTTTTCCCGTTCCCGTGGGAATTCCCAAAAATGCTTCCTTAGTGGATGCCTACATTGTATAAGGAATCTATGTGCAAAATTTCAAGTCTCTAGGTCCAGTAGTTTAGGCAAAACCTTAAAAACGACACCCATATTGATATTTAGACATTAAATCCCCATCGCACCCCATCCAGGGAGATGGTATTTTACGTATGCCACATCGGATTTTAAAACCGTTGTTGTTTTCATAACCAGCGAACCGATAAACCATAGAAACAACACCCATGTTGATTTTCAGACTTTGTTACCCCTTTCCCCCTTTTAGAGGTTGAATTCTCAAAAAACCTGAAACACTTGTTTACTCATTTATCATAAGGAGTACTTCTGTGAAGTTTCGAATAAAATACTCAAAGTAATCTTGTTTCCCCATACAAACTTTGAACCCCCTTTACACCCCCTTAGAGAGTGAATTTTGAAAAATCCTTTCTTAGTGCACCCCTAGACCTTATAAGGAACCTACATGCCAAATTTGGAATCTCTAGGCCCAGCGGTTTGGGCTGTGCGTTGATATGTCAGTCAGTCAGTCAGTCAGTCAGTCAGTCAGTCAGTTTCTTCTTTTATATTCTATATATATATATATAAAATTCTAAACCGACTGACTGACTGAGTGACTGACTGACTGTTGATATATCAACGCACAGCCCAAGCCACTGGACCTAGAGACTTGAAATTTTGCACATAGATTCCTTATACAATGTAGGCATCCACTAAGGAAGGATTTTCGGGAATTCCCACGGGAACGGGAAAAAACGGGATTTATATATTCGATTCCGAGTGACCGTATCTCTGTAACTATAATAACTAGATTCCTCAAATTTGATACACAAGTAGGTATTACATTACTTAAAACATCAATTTCAGGATTTTTCAAAATTCCTACGGGATAAGGAAAAAAACGGGATTTATATATTCAGTTCAACGGAATCCTATGAATTATAATTACTAGACTCTTCAAATTTGGCATAGAAGTAGGTAATTATAATAGTAAAAAACAATTTTAAGGATTTTCGGAAATTCCCACGGGATAAGGAAAAAACGGGATTTTTCGTTTTACTGGTCGTAGAAAGCTAAAATTCGGCATGTAGGTTGCTTGGGGAGTGTAGAGGAGCATTAAGAGAGGAATTTCCAAAATTCCCACGGGAACGGGAAAAAACGGGATTTTTCGTTTTTGTGATCGTAGAAAGCTGAAATTCGGCATGTAGGTTGCTTGGAGAGTGTAGCGGAGCATTGAGAGAGGACTTTCCAAAATTCCCACGGGAACGGGAAAAAACGGGATTTTTCGTTTTACTGGTCGTAGAAAGCTGAAATTCGGCATGTAGGTTGCTTAGGGAGTGTAAAGGAGCATTGTGAGAGGACTTTCTAAAATTCCCACAGGAACGGAAAAAAACGGGATTTTTCGTTTTACTGGTCGTAGAAAGCTGAAATTCGGCATGCAGGTTTTTTGGGGAGTGTAGAGGAGCATTGAGAGAGGACTTTCCAAAATTCCCACGGGAACGGGAAAAACAGAATTTTTCGTTTCACTGGTCATAGAAAGCTGAAATTCGGCATGTAGGTTGCTTAGGGAGTGTAGAGGAGCATTGAGAGAAGATTTTCCAACATTCCCACGGGAACGGGAAAAAACGGGATTTTTCGTTTTACTGGTTGTAGAAAGCTGAATTTGGCATGTAGGTTGCTTGGGGAGTGTAGAGGAGCATTGTGAGAGGACTTTCCAAAATTCTCACAGGAACGGGAAAAAACGGGATTTTTCGTTTTACTGGTCGTAGAAAGCTAAAATTCAGCATGCAGGTTGTTTGGGGAGTGAAGAGAAGCATTGAGAGAGGACTTTCCAAAATTCCCACGGGAACGGGAAAAACAGATTTTTTTTACTGGTCATAGAAAGCTGAAATTCGGCATGCAGGTTGCTTAGGGAGTGTAGAGGAGCATTGAGAGAGGATTTTCCAAAATTCCCACGGGAACGGGAAAAAACGGGATTTTTCGTTTTACTGGTTGTAGAAAGCTGAATTTGGCATGTAGGTTGCTTGGGGAGTGTAGAGGAGCATTGTAAGAGGACTTTCCAAAATTCCCACAGGAACGGGAAAAAACGGGATTTTTCGTTTTACTGGTCGTAGAAAGACGAAATTTGACAAGTGGGTTTCTTGGGGAGTGTAGAGGAGCACTAAGAAAGCATTTCTCGAAATTCTTACGGGAAAGGGAAAAACGGGATTTTGCGTTTTACTGGTTGTAGAAAGCTAAAATATCAAAATTCATAAGTTCACACTGTAAATTGGCCGCAAAGGGCTCTTTAACCGAGTTCAAAAAAAGGAGGAGGTTATGCATTCCACTGTATGTATTTTTTATGTAGGTATGTTCATCGATTTTTCAGTCAATTGTGAACCGATTTAAAAATTCTTTTTTTATTCGAAAGAATATAATATACTTCTGAGATGGTCCCATTGTCACCAAATCAGGATCTGATGACGGGATCTTAGGGAAATCGAGAGCAACCCTCAAATTTTGTAGGCACGCTTTACGTTTTTCATATATTTTCTCAAGCTATTTAAGTGCTTGCGTCTGGTAGACATCATCTCATGTCGATGAGCTGATGATGGATGGTAAAACTCCTTAACGGTTAGGAGTTGAGATATTTTTTTCAAATATTATAGGTACGTTTAGACCGATAGTTGTATTCTTTCAGGTTATCCGGGTGAGCTGATGATGGAAGGTTAAACTCCTTAACGGTTAGGATTTACAGGAAGTTTCTTTAAATATCATATGCACGTATAGACCTTTAGTTATATTCTTTCTGGTTATTCAGATGAGCTGATGATGGAAAGTATAACTCCTTAACGGTTAGGTCACACAACACCTTAATAAAATACTATAATATCAATTAATATCAATGCTTAGTAGGTACACAGTGCTTCCAATTACTCAAGTTTCCGTATAAGGTAAGAAAACATTGAATTATACCTAATGCAGGACAGGGGAAAGTAATAATAGGTTTTAATTTATTAACAAGCCTGGTTATTTTAGTGCCCGCTTCCGAATATGTGAAAAAAATTGTATATGTCGCAGACCCACGTACACGACACTGGCAGTTTGCGGAATTCCCAAGCCTTATCTAGTTTAAAACAAAAGAAAAAGAGATTGTCTATGCTTGAGTGAGTTTGACTGCGATGGCGGGTAGTTTTGGATTGTCATTCTTGTTTGGAGAGCGAAAGGGAAGGACGTGAACCGTCAACGCAGTCAACCTCACTGCGTTCCGTTGTAACAAATCTTGAATCTTTAATTATCTCAGTCATCCCTAAGTATTTCCGTTTAATTTATTTAATTTGTGATTAAAGTGTGTTTATTGAACTTGGAGTGTTTTGATTTCAAACTTTGGACTATCGTATCGAAATTAATATGGCGAACGGTGAGAGTGACGACGGCGATCGAGCGCAACCGACCCGCCCTTCGACATCAGAAGTGGGATATCGATCAACGTGTCCACCAGAACAACAAGGAGACGGTGAAGAAAAATGGCGTATGATTTTGGAACAACAAAACCAAAATTTTCTTGCTTTGTTACAAGCGATGAAAACGCCCCAGTCTAAAGAGAATATTCAACTACCGTATTTTGATCCCGATAAACAAAGTATGGATGCACGTGCCTGGGTATGTACAGCAGACATGTGTATGGCCGATTCTTACCTACAAGGTGCACCGCTTATGATAGCTTTAAGCCGTGCGTTAAAAGGTCAGGCATCGGCATGGCTGTCACAGGTTTCGTTCCCTGGAATGACGTGGATGGAGTTTAAGGAGATTTTCATCGCGAGATATGACTGCCCCGAGACACCAGCTGCATCTCTTATAAACCTAAATAACGGTACACCAAAAGAAGGTGAGTGTCTCGCTGCTTATGCGTCGCGTGTGCTAACGTCACTAATGTCACGATGGAAAAATCTAACTACAGAACAGATTGCTATTTCGACTGTTTTGGCTCATTTGCCACATGTGGATGCACGTGTTCAAAGATTGGCGTTTACCACCGAAATCGGTACTAGAAATAAACTACAGCAAGAGTTACGTGCCATGTCATTTCTAAAAAGGAAATCTACGTCACATGAAGCTGATTCAGATGTCAAACGGTTTAAATTCAACCCTACGACCGTTACACCAAAATGTTTCAAGTGTGGGCAATTAGGTCATAAAGCACCTATGTGTCGATCAAAGAGAGACTTCAAAGCTGATGTAAGATCTCAATCTTCAAGTTTTTCATCAGCCACAGCGTCGAACACTATGACGAAGAATAGAGATTCCCATTCTATCACCTGCTATAAGTGCAAAAATCCCGGCCACTACGCAAACAAGTGCCCAGCATCAAGCGGCCCTGGGCGTCCCGGCGGCAGCAGCGGCGCGGGTGGCAGCGGCGGCAGCAGCGGCGCAGCTGCGGCACCGGAGACGCGTCGCGTGGATATGTGCGTGATTAACGCGCCCATTGGAACGCTACAACACTCTGGTGAGTCATTTGTATTCTGTTATGACTCTGGAGCGGAGTGTTCACTCATTAAAGAATCTGTTGTGCCTAAATTTATTGGTGAGCGTATTTGTACTGTGGTTACAATGACTGGCATTGGTCAAACTTCAGTTAACAGCAATTTGAAACTTTCGACTTGTGTTGAAATTAATGGCTTGTCTTTAAACATAATTTTTCATGCTTTACCTGATGAATACTTACAGCATGATATTGTAATTGGTCGTGATATTTTGGCTAAGGGTATAGTTGTAACCATGACCTCGGATTACGTTACTTTCAGAAATGTCGAGTCACAGATAGAGCCTCAAGTAGAGTCACAGATAGAGTCACATGTAGAGTCACAGATAGAGTCAAATGTAGAGTCACATATAGAGTCAAATGTAGAGTCACATATAGAGTCACATGTAGAGTCACAGATAGAGTCAAATGTAGAGTCGCAGATAGAGTCAAATGTAGAGTCAAAAGTAGAGTCAAAAGTAGAGTCAAAAGCACAGTCAAAAGTAGAGTCAAAAGTAGAGTCAGTCAAAAATGTAGAGTCGCGTACAATTTTACACGTAGAGCAAGACCAAAATTTTGAGAACATTAATACGGACATAACATCAGACTACAAGCCCAAACTCATTTCAATTTTAAACGAATTTAAAGAGCGGTTTATTAGTGGTACACCCAGTACTGCTGCGAAAACAGAGCCAATGCAAATAAGACTTAAAGATCCTAATAAAACTGTATGTCGTCGTCCCTATCGTTTGAGTCCTGACGAAAGACAAGTGGTACGTAATAAAGTTGATGAATTGCTTACCTCCAACGTGATTCGCCCTAGCTCGTCCCCCTTTGCGAGCCCTATTCTCCTCATTAAAAAGAAGGACGGGTCTGACCGTATGTGTGTCGATTACAGAGAACTGAACGACAACACCGTGCCTGATAGATTTCCTCTTCCGATTATTTCCGATCAAATAAATAGACTCCATGGTGCTCATTATTTCACGACTCTTGACATGGCCAGCGGTTTTCATCAAATTCCCGTACACGCCGACTCTATCGAACGTACTGCATTCGTAACACCAGACGGGCAATACGAATATTTGACGATGCCCTTTGGGTTACGTAACGCTCCATCGGTTTTTCAGCGTGCAGTGATCAAAGCATTAGGAGAACTTGCCAATTCGTATGTCGTAGTGTATATGGATGATATTATGATTGTAGCGTCAGAGGTAGAGCAAGCTCTTGAAAGGTTACATAACGTTTTGGATGTCTTAACAAAAGCTGGGTTCTCTTTTAATCTTAAAAAGTGCTCGTTTCTTAAACGGAAGGTAGAGTACTTAGGTTTTGAGGTGAGTTGCGGCGAAATTAGACCAAACCCGAAGAAAGTAGAAGCTCTAGTTGATTTGCCTCCTCCAGGCACAGTAACACAATTGCGACAATTCATCGGGCTTGCGTCCTATTTCCGCCAATTCATCCCCAAATTT
Organism: Archips xylosteana; assembly: GCA_947563465.1. Taxonomy (NCBI): domain Eukaryota; kingdom Metazoa; phylum Arthropoda; class Insecta; order Lepidoptera; family Tortricidae; genus Archips; species Archips xylosteana. The sequence goes on from CANOAX010000010.1 coordinate 217,633, forward strand.
TCACAGATGATGGCACCCTTGTATGCCTTGACTAATATCTCAAAAGGTAACATTAAATGGGAAGCATCGCACGAAGTTATTAGGCAAAATGTCATCTCTATTTTGACCAACAATCCGGTTTTGACTATTTTCGATCCAAACTGCCCTATCGAGCTACACACGGATGCGAGTTCAGTGGGTTATGGCGCAATTTTGATGCAGAAAAAGGACGGCAAACGATGCGTAATTGCTTACTTTAGTAAACGCACCACTCCTGCAGAGTCAAAGTACCACTCATACGAGTTGGAAACTCTCGCAGTTGTGAATGCAGTTAGGCATTTCCGTCATTATTTACACGGACAGAAATTCACTGTTATGACAGATTGCCATGCTTTACAGTTTACACGAAAGAAGCTAGATCTCACACCTAGAGTCCATAGGTGGTGGGCTTTTTTGCAGTCGTTTGACTTCGACATCGTTCATGTCGATGGAAAGCGAATGCAACACGCCGATTTCTTTTCGCGAAATCCTGTCCCTGTACGTAATGAAAAATCTCCGGTTAATAAGGTAGAGCGGAAACTGATTAATGTTGCTAATCTTACTGACAATTGGTTACTAGCTGAACAGCAAAGAGACGAGGAAATTTCAAATCTAATCACGAAACTAAATGAGGGAAATCTTGATGATCATGTTGCTAAAACTTACGAATTTAGATCTGGTATATTACATCGCAAGGTACAGCGCAAAAATAGAACTCGTTGTCTTCCTATTTTACCTAGAGCTTTGCGGTGGTCTGTAGTAAATACGACGCACGAGTCCCTAATGCACCTCGGATGGGAGAAAACTCTGGATAAAATCTGTAATCATTACTGGTTCGAAAACATGACTAAATTTGTTCGGAAGTTTATTGACAATTGTGTCACTTGTAAAATTTCTAAATCCCATTCAGGCAAAGTTTCGGCTGAATTACACCCTATCCCAAAAGTCGCGATACCGTGGCATACCCTTCATATTGACGCCACCGGCAAGTTAAGCGGTAAGAACGCGAAAAAGGAGTATGTTTTTGTTATCATCGACGCGTTTACAAATTTGTTTTGCTACGTCATACCGCGAACATTGATACCAATAGTAGTATTAAAGCTCTAAAAAGTTGTGTTTCATTATTTGGTGCTCCTACACGTGTGATCGCTGATCAAGGACGTTGCTTTGCAAGCACTGATTTCAGAGAGTTCTGTACCTCTCACAATATTTCCTTGCATTTAATCGCTACTGGAAGTTCTCGCGCTAATGGACAGGTAGAGCGAGTCATGAGCACGCTCAAGAGTATGCTTACGGCAGTAGAGACGAGTAAAGAGCGCTCATGGCAAGATTCACTTTTAGACGTCCAGCTAGCTTTAAATTGTACGGTTAATAGAGTTACCAAATATAGCCCCTTAGAGCTCATGATAGGTAGAGTCGCACGTCCGCTTGATTTAATGTTTGCAGACGAAGTTGGAATTGACATTGACGACGTAAGAGCTGATGCTGTAGTTAACATGACTCAAAATGCAAATTATGACAAGTTAAGATTTGATTCTAATAAGGCCAAATTTACTCGATTTTCTGAAGGTGATTTCGTTCTTCTAAAAAATGAAGAAAGGAATCAGACCAAACTTGATCCGAAGTATAAAGGACCTTTTAAGGTCGTAGAAGTTCTAGATGGTGACAGGTACAATTTAAAATCACTCACTGGTAATCGACATTACAAATATGCTCACGATCGTTTACGTAAAGTACCCGATTTAAATGCTTCATATGAGCTTGATGATGATATAGAGCCTACGGGCTCTGAAGCAGGTACAAGTTCACAGCCATAATGTTTTATTTCTTTTGCTCTATTGTTTTTAAGCGCTATTTAGTTTTTATCGCTGGTTAAGCGATAAAATGCAGAGTGCTGGTAAAGCACTGTTATTTGATTTTTGCTATTGCTGGTTAAGCATTAGCTGCAGAGTGCTGGTTAGGCACTATTGGATGCTATTTTGCTATTGCTGGTTAGGCATTAGCTGCAGAGTGCTGGTTAGGCACTATTGGTTGTTATTTTTGCTATTGCTGGTTAAGCAATTAGCGGCAGAGTGCTGGTTAGGCACTATTGATTATTATTTTGCTATTGCTGGTTAAGCGATAGTAGCAGAGTACTGGTTAAGTACTAAGTTGATTTTCACTGTTGGTTAGACAGTGATGCAGAGCGCTAGTTTATCTTACACTTATGATAGAGCGACAGAAATAATGTAATCACTGTATTGATGTTACTTATTTTGAGTTGTTTGCATTCTTGTTTTGGTTGTTTCATAGTGAATTAAACTGTCATTGTTTTAAAACGTGTAGAGAAGCGACTACTGACCAACTCTTGTTTGTTGGTCAGGATAGCCGAGCGAACATGTTACTCCCGTGGGACTATTTCTTATTATTTCAGATACTTCATCCCACGAGGACGTGTGAAAAGTCAGAATGGCCGTGTCGCAGATCCACGTACACGACACTGGCAGTTTGCGGAATGCCCAAGCCTTATCTAGTTTAAAACAAAAGAAAAAGAGATTGTCTATGCTTGAGTGAGTTTGACTGCGATGGCGGGTAGTTTTGGATTGTCATTATTGTTTGGAGAGCGAAAGGGAAGGACGTGAACCGTCAACGCAGTCAACCTCACTGCGTTCCGTTGTAACAAATCTTGAATCTTTAATTATCTCAGTCATCCCTAAGTATTTCCGTTTAATTTATTTAGTTTGTGATTAAAGTGTGTTTATTGAACTTGGAGTGTTTTGATTTCAAACTTTGGACTATCGTATCGAAATTAATATGGCGAACGGTGAGAGTGACGACGGCGATCGAGCGCAACCGACCCGCCCTTCGACATATCGACACCTCCCACGCATAAAGTCGTATCGAAAAAATTATGATTTTTCACGAGAGCGATTACAAGGAACTTTAATTTATTTTGCAGTCTGTAACATATTAATTAATTTAATCTTTGTACCTACCTTTCCGTTGCGGGTAAAGTAACATTAAGTAAATATATTTTCTGAAATAAATATCATTATTTTGAAATTATAGCAAAAAATCCGAAGTTACGACTTTATGCACGTTGTAAAAAGGTCGTATAAGAAAGTTACAACCTTTTGCGATCGGCCAGGACCACATGGACAACGCAAATATAGTCGTATGTTTCATATACGACTTTATACTACGGACGTATTTGTAAAGAAGTTTACATAAAACGCTGTAACTAAGTTAATTTTGTAAGTAGATATAATAAATGAATATTTACCAGTTATTTTTTTTTATAAAATCAAATTTATTTTGCAAAATATGTAAGTACTTAACTTTAAAATTACATTAATCAGTCTCTCAGTTACTATAATTGCCATTGGAAGGACTTATGATCAGATCATCACGGATCACCATGCTCTTTAAATCTAGTATTAGACAGGCCGAAGTTTTAATACTAGATTTGAAGAGCATGTTTCGGCATATAGGAATGAGCATCGAGATAGATCGAATTTTGCAAAACATTTGTTGGAATCAAATCATTCATTGTTAGATTCAGATTCTTATGAAGTGTTACATTATTGCGGCAAGGGGTTGCGTCTGGATGCTCTGGAATGCATGGAAATAATTAGGTACAACACTATGGGGTCTATTATTAATGAACAGGTAAATTTAGTATCTTCTCCTTTACTGCGGCTTGGGTCTAATTTGAACAGTTAGTATTAATAAAATATGCCTTATAAATAAATAAACAAAAATTCAAGGTAGTTTTGTAATATGTCAATAAAAGTTAATTATTGTGGGGTAGTTTGAGAATAAGAAAAATACAGTGGGTACTTGAGAAGTTACAGTGACAAGTTATACATTTGTTTTGGTTTGTTAGTTTAACATTTGGTAGCATAGCATACGGTTGTGGTAACTCTGAAGATGAGCTCTGGTTGAGTTCGAAACGCGTCAGTGTAGCTTGGTGGTGGTGATGGTTGGGTTTATGTGATTTGTGTGTGTTCGTACAGTGTGGAGGTGGAGGAACTGCATGAACACACATTTCTTGCATAAACGTAACTATTGTATGGTCGCGGGTGAGCAAAGTAATTGTTTTAGTTCATTACTGGGTATATCTGTATCACGGGAAAGGGGCAAATAATACTTTACGGTTTTCTTGCGTCTTGAGACAGCCCGTAAAGTAGAAGCATATCGAGTCTCAGCCACTTGAGCATGATTAGCAATGTAATCCCACTGTCTAGAGTGACCTCCAAGTTGCCAAAAAGACAAGAAGATTTTTTCACTTTCCTGTTCAGTAAACTTTTGAAAACATTTGAGTTGACAAGTGACTGGACAAGATTGTTTTAAAACTTTCCCGTCTCTACTAACTCCATTCCGGCTCAAATAGCCCTTACCTAGGTTATTCAAACATTTTCTTTTGATAGCCTACCATTCATCACGGCGGCGTTGTCGATTACGACTCTTTCTGCCTGCCGGCGTATTGTCATTTGACGAACAAGCAGAGGAATCTTGACCTGAACTCAACTGTAGTGAACTAACTCGCCTTACAGTACAGTCGGTGCCCTAACATAAGTATCCAACTTTTCTATACGACTTGTATGAAATAGTGGATACTTAAGTTAGGGAACCGACCGTACTAGGCGAACGAATATCAGAGTCTGATGATGACGGAAGTTGAGGAAAAGAAATGATGCTTTCACTCTCAAAGAAATCGTTACATGGGAAAGGCATCGGTGTTACATTTGGAGATCAACTCTAAAGGATCTGTATCATTTATGATTTGTGTAGTACATAATTCGGAATCTAAAGTTTCATCATGACTTTTATTTGGCACTGATGTCGAAACAAGAGGTGGATTTAAATCTATGAGTGCATTTCTATCATTAACACGCAGCGGTATCCCTTGGTCAATTGATTCTCCAGGATCTCTACGTTCAATAAGGTTTTCGCTAGGCATGGATTCCGAAGTAAATGGTAACATAAACATACGTATGAACTAGATCTGTGAATATTTGGCATTACATCATGATTTCTTGCTTCTTCAGCATTGGGACCATCTTGAAGTATTTCGTTCAGCATAGATGATGAAAGACAAGGTAGACTTAAATCTGCGCTGGTATTTACGATATTTGGTATTACGTCGTCTAAACCTGAAAAGAAAAAAGGTTTTTGACGGTAAAGTATAATACCTTTGATACTTATACTTGGAAATTAAAATATTGGTTCTATTTTGTCAGTTACAAAAATTCATAAAATCGTATCTTAAATTTTGGACATTGCATAAAGTCGTATGTCATAAATACGACTATTTGATCAAGTATTCTTTTTAATTAAAGCGACGCATACTGTCGTATGTACGAGTTAAGACCAATAGTAACAAAAAAAATTACAGCATCTAGTCGTAACTAAGTCTCATACCTGCGCATAAAGACGTAACTTCATAGTTAAGATGATTTGCGTGGGGCATGATGAATTTTTATACTTTCGCATTAAGTAAGCAATAAGAAGTGTTAATCTACTTACACTTTTAATGTATAACAAAAATGCAATAGAAAATTTATAACAGTTAAAATTATTGTGATAAAACTTACCATTTAAAGAGTTTTCTACACCAGTTACAAATCCCCCTCCGGCCGGCGATTTATTTAAAGCTAATTCTGGCAATCTTTTAGACCGTCTGCCTCTCATTTTGTTTATAATAACTATTAGAACCAGGAGTTACATAAATTTGGAACACAACTATTTATTTTCATTTAATTAAGTACGACGTTCGAAACCGATTCCGTTGCTGAGCATACGACGTCGCTACTGTGCTGTGATTTGCCGGAGCGCAATTCAATAGAACGGCGCAAATCATCGAATGTAGTGGCGCGACGATATGCGTGGGACAGTTCAAATGATGCGACTTTTAGCGATTACAAAACTCCGTCAATATCAAAAATATTTGTATTTTTGTTTTTGGAAGATATTGTTTGGATTAATGCAATTATAATGAGCAAAAAATCGAATTTTGTAAAAAAAAGTGTTACGACCATTTGCGTTGGAGGTATCGATATATAAAGAAATACTGTAAAGGACCGTATCTACCTGAAGTTTAGTCGGGCTTGCTTGGTCGCTTACTTGCACGCTTTCTTGCACGCTTGCTTGCTTGCGTGCATGCATGCTTGCTTGCATGCTTGCATGCTTGCTTGCTTGCCTGTATGCTTGCTTGCTTGATATCTTGGTTCTTTGAAATACTCATGGTACACGCGAGCGAAGCCGCGGGCAAAAGCTAGTCTTAATATATAAAAGAAGAAACTGACTGACTGACTGACTGACTGACATATCAACGCACAGCCCAAACCGCTGGGCCTAGAGATTCCAAATTTGGCATGTAGGTTCCTTATAAGGTCTAGGGGTGCACTAAGAAAGGATTTTTCAAAATTCACTCCCTAAGGGGGTGAAAAGGGGGTTCAAAGTTTGTATGGGGAAACAAGATTAGTTTGAGTATTTTATTCGAAACTTCACAGAAGTACTCCTTATGATAAATGAGTAAACAAGTGTTTCAGGTTTTTTGAGAATTCAACCCCTAAAAGGGGGAAAGGGGTAACAAAGTCTGAAAATCAACATGGGTGTTGTTTCTATGGTTTATCGGGTCGCTGGTTATGAAAACAACAACGGTTTTAAAATCCGATGTGGCATACGTAAAATACCATCTCCCTGGATGGGGTGCGATGGGGTTGAAATGTCTAAATATCAATATGGGTGTCGTTTTTAAGGTTTTGCCTAAACTACTGGACCTAGAGACTTGAAATTTTGCACATAGATTCCTTATACAATGTAGGCATCCACTAAGGAAGCATTTTTGGGAATTCCCACGGGAACGGGAAAAAACGGGATTTATATATTCGATTCCGAGTGACCCTATCTCAGTAACTATAATAACTAGGCTCTTCAAATTTGATACACAAGTAGGTGTTACATTAGTTAAAATATTAATTTCAGGATTTTTCAAAATTCCCACAGGATTAGGAAAAAACGGGATTTATATATTCAGTTCAACGGAATCCTATGAATTATAATTACTAGACTCTTCAAATTTGGCTTAGAAGTAGGTAATTACAATAGTAAAAAAACAATTTAAAGGATTTTTGGGAATTCCCACGGGATAAGGAAAAAAACGGGATTTTTCGTTTTACTGGTCGTAGAAAGCTGAAATTCAGTATGAAGGTTGCTTGGGAAGTGTAGAGGAGCATTGAGAGAGGACTTTCCGAAATTCTCACGGGAAAGAGAAAAAACGGGATTTATATATTCAGTACAACGGAATCCTATGAACTATAATTACTAGACTCTTCACATTTGGCATAGAAGTAGGTTATTATAGTAGTAAAAAACTATATTAAGGATTTTTGGATATTCTCACGGGATAAGGAAAAAAACGGGATTTTTCGTTTTACTGATCGTAGAAAGCTAAAATTCAGCATGCAGGTTGTTTGGGGAGTGAAGAGAAGCATTGAGAGAGGACTTTCCAAAATTCCCACGGGAACGGGAAAAACAGATTTTTTTACTGGTCATAGAAAGCTGAAATTCGGCATGCAGGTTGCTTAGGGAGTGTAGAGGAGCATTGAGAGAGGATTTTCCAAAATTCCCACGGGAACGGGAAAAAACGGGATTTTTCGTTTTACTGGTTGTAGAAAGCTGAATTTGGCATGTAGGTTGCTTGGGGAGTGTAGAGGAGCATTATAAGAGAACTTTCCAAAATTCCCACAGGAACGGGAAAAAAACGGGATTTTTCGTTTTACTGGTCGTAGAAAGACGAAATTTGACAAGTGGGTTCCTTGGGGAGTGTAGAGGAGCACTAAGAAAGCATTTCTCGAAATTCTTACGGGAAAGGGAAAAACGGGATTTTGCGTTTTACTGGTTGTAGAAAGCTAAAATATCAAAATTCATAAGTTCACACTGTAAATTGGCCGCAAAGGGCTCTTTAACCGAGTTCAAAAAAAGGAGGAGATTATGCATTCCACTTTGTGTATTTTTTTATGTAGGTATGTTCGCCGATTTCTTGGTCAATTGTTGACCGATTATAAAAATTATTTTTTTATTCGAAAGAATACAATATACTCCTGAGATGGTTCCATTGTCACCAAATCAGGATCTGATGACGGGATCTTAGGGAAATCGAGAGCAACCCTCAAATTTTGTAGGCACGCTTTACGTTTTTCATATATTTTCTCAAGCTATTTAAGTGCTTGCGTCTGGTAGACATCATCTCATGTCGATGAGCTGATGATGGATGGTAAAACTCCTTAACGGTTAGGAGTTGAGATATTTTTTTCAAATATTATAGATACGTTTAGACCGATAGTTGTATTCTTTCAGGTTATCCGGGTGAGCTGATGATAAATAAATAAATAAATAAATAAATAAATATCACGGGACAATTCACACCAATTGACCTAGTCCCAAAGTAAACTAAGGAAAGCTTGTGTTATGGGTACTAGGCAACGGATAAACATACTTATATAGATAGATACATACTTAAATAAATATTAAACACCCAAGACCCGAGAACAAACATTCATATTTTTCATACAAATATCTGCCCCGACGCGGGAATCGAACCCGGGACCTCAAGCTTCGTAGTCAGGTTCTCTAACCACTAGGCCATCTGGTCGTCGATGGAAGGTTAAACTCCTTAACGGTTAGGATTTACAGGAAGTTTCTTTAAATATCATATGCACGTATAGACCTTTAGTTATATTCTTTCTGGTTATTCAGATGAACTGATGATGGAAAGTATAACTCCTTAACGGTTAGGTCACACAACACCTTAATAAAATACTATAATATCAATTAATATCAATGCTAAGTAGGCACACAGTGCTTCCAATTACTCAAGTTTCCGTATAAGGTAAGAAAACATTGAATTATACCTAATGCAGGACAGGGGAAAGTAATAATAGGTTTTAATTTATTAACAAGCCTGGTTATTTTAGTGCCCGCTTCCGAATTAGTGAAAAAAATTGTATATAAAGAAATACTGTAAAGGACCGTATCTACCTGAAGTTTAGTCGGGCTTGCTTGGTCGCTTACTTGCACGCTTTCTTGCACGCTTGCTTGCTTACGTGCATGCATGCTTGCTTGCATGCTTGCATGCTTGCTTGCTTGCCTGTATGCTTGCTTGCTTGATATCTTGGTTCTTTGAAATACTCATGGTACACGCGAGCGAAGCCGCGGGCAAAAGCTAGTCTTAATATATAAAAGAAGAAACTGACTGACTGACTGACTGACTGACTGACTGACATATCAACGCACAGCCCAAACCGCTGGGCCTAGAGATTCCAAATTTGGCATGTAGGTTCCTTATAAGGTCTAGGGGTGCACTAAGAAAGGATTTTTCAAAATTCACTCCCTAAGGGGGTGAAAAGGGGGTTCAAAGTTTGTATGGGGAAACAAGATTAGTTTGAGTATTTTATTCGAAACTTCACAGAAGTACTCCTTATGATAAATGAGTAAACAAGTGTTTCAGGTTTTTTGAGAATTCAACCCCTAAAAGGGGGAAAGGGGTAACAAAGTCTGAAAATCAACATGGGTGTTGTTTCTATGGTTTATCGGGTCGCTGGTTATGAAAACAACAACGGTATTAAAATCCGATGTGGCATACGTAAAATACCATCTCCCTGGATGGGGTGCGATGGGGTTGAAATGTCTAAATATCAATATGGGTGTCGTTTTTAAGGTTTTGCCTAAACTACTGGACCTAGAGACTTGAAATTTTGCACATAGATTCCTTATACAATGTAGGCATCCACTAAGGAAGCATTTTTGGGAATTCCCACGGGAACGGGAAAAAACGGGATTTATATATTCGATTCCGAGTGACCCTATCTCAGTAACTATAATAACTAGGCTCTTCAAATTTGATACACAAGTAGGTGTTACATTAGTTAAAATATTAATTTCAGGATTTTTCAAAATTCCCACAGGATTAGGAAAAAACGGGATTTATATATTCAGTTCAACGGAATCCTATGAATTGTAATTACTAGACTCTTCAAATTTGGCTTAGAAGTAGGTAATTACAATAGTAAAAAACTATTTAAAGGATTTTTGGGACTTCCCACGGGATAAGGAAAAAAACGGGATTTTTCGTTTTACTGGTCGTAGAAAGCTGAAATTCAGCATGTAGGTTGCTTGGGGATTGTAGAGGAGGATTGAGAGAGGATTTTATAAAATTCCCACGGGAACGGGAAAAAAACGAAATTTTTCGTTTTACTGGTCGTAGAAAGCTGAAATTCGGCATGTAGGTTGCTTAGGGAGTGTAAAGGAGCATTGAAAGAGGATTTTTTAAAATTCCCACGGGAACGGGAAAAAATGGGATTTTTCGTTTTACTGGTTGTAGAAAGCTGAATTCGGCATGTAGATTGATTGGGGAGTGTAGAGGAGCATTGTGAGAGGACTTTCCAAAATTCCCAGAGGAACGGGAAAAAAACGGGATTTTTCGTTTTACTGGTCGTAGAAAGACGAAATTTGGCAAGTGGGTTTCTTGGGTAGTGTAGGGGAGCACTAAGAAAGCATTTCTCTAAATTCTTACGGGAACGGGAAAAAAACGGGATTTTGCGTTTTATTGGTTGTAGAAAGCTAAAATTTCAAAATTCATAGGCCGCAAAGGGCTCTTTAACCGAGTTCAAAAAAAGGACGAGATTATGAATTCCACTTTATGTATTTTTTTATGTAGGTATGTTCGCCGATTTCTTGGTCAATTGTAGACCGATTATAAAAACTATTTTTTTATTCGAAAGAATACAATACACTCCTGAGATGGTTCCATTGTCACCAAATCAGGATCTGATGACGGGATCTCAGAGAAATCGAGGGCAACCCTCAAATTTTGTAGGCACGCATTACGTTTTTCATATATTTTCTCAAGCTATTTAAGTGTTTGCGTCTGGTAGACATCATCTCATGTAGATGAGCTGATGATGGAAGGTAAAACTCCTTAACGGTTAGGAGTTGAGGATATTTTTTCAAATATTATAGGTACGTATAGACCGATAGTTGTATTCTTTCAGGTTATCCGGGTGAGCTGATGATGGAAGGTTAAACTCCTTAACGGTTAGGAGTTATAGGAAGTTTCTTTAAATATCATATGCACGTATAGACCTTTAGTTGTATTCTTTCTGGTTATTCAGTTGAGCTGATGATGGAAGGTATAACTACTTAACGGTTAGGTCACACAACACCTAAACAAAATACTATAATACTAGCTTTTGCCCGCGGCTTCGCTCGCGTGTACCATGAGTATTTCAAAGAACCAAGATATCAAGCAAGCAAGCATACAGGCAAGCAAGCAAGCATGCAAGCATGCAAGCAAGCATGCATGCACGCAAGCAAGCAAGCGTGCAAGAAAGCGTGCAAGTAAGCGACCAAGCAAGCCCGACTAAACTTCAGGTAGATACGGTCCTTTACAGTATTTCGTTATATACAATTTTTTTCACTAATTCGGAAGCGGGCACTAAAATAACCAGGCTTGTTAATAAATTAAAACCTATTATTACTTTCCCCTGTCCTGCATTAGGTATAATTCAATGTTTTCTTACCTTATACGGAAACTTGAGTAATTGGAAGCACTGTGTACCTACTTAGCATTGATATTAATTGATATTATAGTATTTTATTAAGGTGTTGTGTGACCTAACCGTTAAGGAGTTATACTTTCCATCATCAGCTCATCTGAATAACCAGAAAGAATATAACTAAAGGTCTATACGTGCATATGATATTTAAAGAAACTTCCTGTAAATCCTTACCGTTAAGGAGTTTAACCTTCCATCATCAGCTCACCCGGATAACCTGAAAGAATACAACTATCGGTCTAAACGTACCTATAATATTTGAAAAAAATATCTCAACTCCTAACCGTTAAGTAGTTTTACCATCCATCATCAGCTCATCGACATGAGATGATGTCTACCAGACGCAAGCACTTAAATAGCTTGAGAAAATATATGAAAAACGTAAAGCGTGCCTACAAAATTTGAGGGTTGCTCTCGATTTCCCTAAGATCCCGTCATCAGATCCTGATTTGGTGACAATGGAACCATCTCAGGAGTATATTGTATTCTTTCGAATAAAAAAATATTTTTTATAATCGGTCAACAATTGACCAAGAAATCGGCGAACATACCTACATAAAAAAATACACAAAGTGGAATGCATAATCTCCTCCTTTTTTTGAACTAGGTTAAAGAGCCCTTTGCGGCCAATTTACAGTGTGAACTTATGAATTTTGATATTTTAGCTTTCTACAACCAGTAAAACGCAAAATCCCGTTTTTCCCTTTCCCGTAAGAATTTCGAGAAATGCTTTCTTAGTGGTCCTCTACACTCCCCAAGGAACCCACTTGTCAAATTTCGTCTTTCTACGACCAGTAAAACGAAAAATCCCGTTTTTTCCCGTTCCTGTGGGAATTTTGGAAAGTCCTCTTACAATGCTCCTCTACACTCCCCAAGCAACCTACATGCCAAATTCAGCTTTCTACAACCAGTAAAACGAAAAATCCCGTTTTTTCCCGTTCCCGTGGGAATTTTGGAAAATCCTCTCTCAATGCTCCTCTACACTCCCTAAGCAACCTGCATGCCGAATTTCAGCTTTCTATGACCAGTAAAAAAATTCTGTTTTTCCCGTTCCCGTGGGAATTTTGGAAAGTCCTCTCTCAATGCTTCTCTTCACTCCCCAAACAACCTGCATGCTGAATTTCAGCTTTCTACGACCAGTTAAACGAAAAATCCCGTTTTTTCCCGTTCCTGTGAGAATTTTGGAAAGTCCTCTCACAATGCTCCTCTACACTCCCCAAGCAACCTACATGCCGAATTCAGCTTTCTACAACCAGTAAAACGAAAAATCCCGTTTTTTCCCGTTCCCGTGGGAATGTTGGAAAATCTTCTCTCAATGCTCCTCTACACTCCCTAAGCAACCTACATGCCGAATTTCAGCTTTCTATGACCAGTGAAACGAAAAATTCTGTTTTTCCCGTTCCCGTGGGAATTTTGGAAAGTCCTCTCTCAATGCTCCTCTACACTCCCAAAAAAACCTGCATGCCGAATTTCAGCTTTCTACGACCAGTAAAACGAAAAATCCCGTTTTTTCCCGTTCCTGTGGGAATTTTAGAAAGTCCTCTCACAATGCTCCTTTACACTCCCTAAGCAACCTACATGCCGAATTTCAGCTTTCTACGACCAGTAAAACGAAAAATCCCGTTTTTTCCCGTTCCCGTGGGAATTTTGGAAAGTCCTCTCTCAATGCTACTCTACACTTCCCAAGCAACCAACATGCCGAATTTCAGCTTTCTACGATCACAAAAACGAAAAATCCCGTTTTTTCCCGTTCCCGTGGGAATTTTGGAAATTCCTCTCTTAATGCTCCTCTACACTCCCCAAGCAACCTACATGGCGAATTTTAGCTTTCTACGACCAGTAAAACGAAAAATCCCGTTTTTTCCTTATCCCGTGGGAATTTCCGAAAATCCTTAAAATTGTTTTTTACTTTTATAATTACCTACTTCTATGCCAAATTTGAAGAGTCTAGTAATTATAGTTCATAGGATTCCGTTGAACTGAATATATAAATCCCGTTTTTTTCCTTATCCCCTAGGAATTTTGAAAAATCCTGAAATTGATGTTTTAACTAATGTAATACCTACTTGTGTATCAAATTTGAGGAGTCTAGTTATTATAGTTACAGAGATACGGTCACTCGGAATCGAATATATAAATCCCGTTTTTTCCCGTTCCCGTGGGAATTCCCAAAAATCCTTCCTTAGTGGATGCCTACATTGTATAAGGAATCTATGTGCAAAATTTCAAGTCTCTAGGTCCAGTGGCTTGGGCTGTGCGTTGATATATCAACAGTCAGTCAGTCACTCAGTCAGTCAGTCAGTTTAGAATTTTATATATATAGATTTGGCTTTGTCCACACTATTTGCATTGCAATTTGTGGCCGTCGCTAAAGGTATCTGAATACAGAGCTCCGTTAACCACTGCCTGCCTAATAACATCGTTTTGCCACCCTTAATAATATACTGATCTAAAAATTTTTGTTTATCTTTATATTTCACCAGCGGCGTGACTACCCCCACAGGATTAATCAATTCGCCCGTATAATACCGTAATTTTATATTACATTTCTTAAGTTCTAAACCACTGAATAACTTTACATACAATTCTTCACTAATACACGATACCGCACTGCCCGTATCGTACTCCATGACGAGTTCGATACCGTGTACTTTGATTTTAATTACAATCGGTTTGTACGCTGTCACAGACAACTGATTTAGGTTTGTAATATTTACCTTGTCACTTCCTTCACTAATAACGTCCTGCTCGTTGTCGCCGGCCGCTACCTACACGCTGTGTTGCTGGGTTATGTAGGGGCACATGCGACGCAGATGCCCTTGCTTGGTGCACACCCTGCACACATAGCGTGCGAACCGGCATGTGCCTGCCCCGTGCGGGCCTCCGCACGCGCTGCACTGCAGGTCGCGCCGAGCCGGCGCCCGCGCCGCCGTCGCCGCCGGCGCGCTCGCGCCGCCGCGCCAACCTGCATGGCCGCCGCGGCCGCCGCTCGGTGCTCGCGCCACCGCCGCGGGCCCGTCCGCCCGACGGCGCGCGACGCTCGATACCGCTTGACACCCGACCGCGCTCGCTCCGCTCGCTGACCCCGCGCGACCTTCGACTACCGCGGCATCTCTCTCGGCCGCCTCCATACTGATCGCCAATTTATACGCTTTTCCAAAATCCAAATAATCTTCCGTAAAGAGCCTCTGACGTATCGTATCACTGTTTATTCCACAAACCAGCTGATCTCTTAAACTTTCCTGCAGCCACGATCCGAACTCGCAGGTTTTTGACAACTTCTTCAAACTCGCCACATATTCTGCAATCGACTCGTTCGTTACTTGCTTCCGATGCCTAAACTTAAACCGTTCCGCGAGTGTGCTAGGTTTCGGTTGTAAACGTTTTTCTAGAATGTTCGTTAATTGCGCGGATGTTTTCGACTTAGATTTATCCGGCGTGCATAAATTAACTAATAATTCGTAACACTCGGCGCCAACGATTCGTAGCGCTCGGCGGGTTATTAACGTAGGCACTTGTAATTCCGTAACAATCTTGTTAACCAAAAAATATTGCTCCAACCGTTCTACATACAAACACCAATTGTCCGTTGCCACATTGAACTCGGGTATTTTTCCCACCGACATCTTGCACTTTAATATTTAATTTAGGTAAATGTCCACTCCACAAACGGTCCTTTGTACGTAAACAACTTGGGTTCAAATTGACTCGTCGCCACTGAAGAATCAAGGCAAGGGAAATCCAGGTAGCACCACAGGAAATGAAATACGTCTTAACAGCTGATCGTTTACTCAAAAGACAAAGACATACATACATTCGAAACTACCTTAATACTAAAATAGTAAATATGTAAATCTACCTTCAATATTCATACATTACAGTTACCAGGTCCGCTACCCCGTGCACCGATGCCAAGAAAACCGGTATGCTAACGTCCCGCAGGCGTCGCACCCCAATACCCCCGTGCCGGATTGGCAGTGTTGCCTGTGTCCACTGGGACTCGTCCAGAGAGACATTAACGATTGACTCCAATGTGGTCTTTATAACGGCGTCAAAAGTGTCTATATCATCGGGATACAGCCACGCCGGAGCCGTCCGCAAAAGTTAGGTAAGTTTCGGAACAGCAAACACTTCTGCATTAAAACCAGAGCTACGTGTGGATTAATATTTTTGAGACGTTCGCTGGCAAGTTGGAGGAGATCCCGCCGAGTATGAAGAGCCTCGGGAACTGCAGATGTAAAAATAGGTGCACCAAGCAAGGAAAAGGAGTCTGCGTCAAGTTCCTTGAGCCCCGGAAGCAACGTCGAGAAAAAAGGGAAGCAAGAACTCGCCTCCGGGCCACAAGGGAAGAACTCGCACTTGGCCGTGTTCACTTCCAGCCCCAAATCCCTCAGACGCGGAAGCAAGACGAGCAAATCCCGCTCCACCTCCTCTGGACTACCCCCAATGGTACCATCATCGAGGTACCATACGTTAAGAGGAGATTGTAGCTCAGTAATTGCTTTCTGGATAGCGAGGCTGAAGACGAGCGGTCCAAGAGGATCCCCTTGCTGAGCACCTACTTGGGAAAGAATAAGCTCATAACCTTGGAATAGATTAGAAGGCTTGTGGTACACTTGATGAAGGAAAGGATAAAGTGCAGGAATATTCTCCATTACTTCGTTGAGCAGGATGTCTCTCTCCAACGTATTAAACGCATTTTTCACGTCCAGTTTTATTATAATACTGCGCGCATTCTCTGGCTCCAATGCAAAAGTGCGCACAGCATGTATCGCAGCCTCGCACCCTAAACGCGATCCAAACCCCAACTGATGTGGCTGAAGGTAGGAAGTCATACGTTCCTTCACGGCACGACACCCAAGTTTGGCCACGAGCCGGCAAAAAACGCTTCCCACAGCGATGGGTCTCACCCCACCCTCCTTCTTCTTCAGGGCGCAAAGAGTAGCTCCATACAAATAGGGACATACCTGGGGATTCTATTTTCCGTTTAACAAGAAGTTGCACAGTTTGGTTAGTGCCTCCAACAGACGCACCCCACTATCTCCTGCCGTGCCAGACGTCAACTCCTTCAAAATGGCTGGTCGAATGCCATCCAGACCCGCAGCGGAGCCGCAGTGAAAACAGCTGATCGCTAGGGCCTTTTCCTCCACACCAACCGATAAGGCTGGGATGCCATGATCCGGTTCCGGCGGGAAACAAAGGGGACGGGATGGAGACGGGTGCTTTGATTGCAATGCCGCTAAAGTCTCAGGACCCAATGGGGCGATTGAATCCTCACTCATTGTTCGCGCCATAGCTTCGGTCTCCGATGATTCCCGAGCGTCGCGACCAATGACAGCGTCTGCGCGGCGCATGCGCGGGCGCCGCTACACGACAAAGACAGCCCCGGCGACGAGGGCCGTCTCTCTCACACTTCTTCTCATAACGTCAAGCAGCGCGCTCGTGTCCTTATTTAATAGATTCTAGTACTCAAGAAAAGTCTGTACCTAATTCTAATGGTAATTAAAATACCATTCATAAAGAACCGTATTTCATTTCTTCTATGCTCAAACATAGAAAGTGGCGACCGTGACAGGACACGAGCGAGCATTCTTCGGTCACGTTCCAGGCTCGCCGTCGAAACCCCGCCGGACGCCATCTTGGGGCGTTGGTGCCTTGGTGGCATACTACGCGGAAGAAAGGGCTACGCAGTCCAGCAGGCCGTAGGCGCGCTGTGGAGCCAGGCGAGCAAGAGGCAAGAAAGAAGGCGGCGCCGGAGCTAGAAATCCCGGCCAGAGGCGGCAACATCTGCGCGCTTCGTCGGAGACGTGCGCCCCAGCGCCCCCAGCTAAGTCCAACCAGGAACGTGCCGTGAGCCCATCCCTTATCCATTTAACCTTAAATTTTTTCTCCCAACAATAGTTGTATTCGCCCACCTAATTTAATTCAAATTTCCTAATCCTTTAATTTAATTTATCCCATTTAACTCATCCATTAACCTTATAACCTCGCATTCCTTTCTCTTTAATTAAACTTCTGTTTGGCTAAATTTTGAGTGCAGTCTACGAGTCGTGTTTGTGCGTGCGCCGATTTTATCTGAATTCTAATTACCTACCTACTGTGCCTATTATAGTTGCGCGCTGCTGTTACGTGGCAACGTGGCAACTACACCTTTTAGCTTCGGCTAGTCAGGCCAGTATTATAACCTTATTCTTCGTGTCAATTCTGTTTTCCCTTTCAAGTTTCAAACGCTATAATTAGCAAAACTCTAGTATCTACTAGCTTAAATCGAAGTGCCAGCGCATGCCGCGTACCTATGTACCTATTCCGTTTGTTAATTCAGTGATAAATCTTTCGCTTCACAAAATACCTAACCTTTCGTACTTATTTAACTTCGCCGAGTGCAATTTGGTCAATTTTTGTTGTGCCTATTGCGTTCTTGCGTAAATATCCAAGTTACCTATTTATTTAATTGTCTGATTTATTTTTAATTTCAAGGCACTGTTTTTTCCCCTTTCGCATTTTGATCAGCATTGTTGCACATTGCATCATCTTTGTTTCCGCCATTTGCAAACACCTTCGCTTACGCTTTCAGCTGCGCTGCGCACCGCGTGCTTGCGTGGCGGGCGCCGCTGCGCGCAACCGGTTCCGTGCGAGTCGCATCGTGCGCGCTCGGCCCGCCTCGCCTAGCCTCGCCGCCTGCCGCGTCGTGCAGCCATTTTGTTGACTAAGGAGCGTAAGCCGTTTTGCCAATTGCTAACGTTTACGTGGCTCGCTATTCCATTAAATACTTTTTGCAAATAAAGGCTTGACTGTTTGCACATCAAAAACATAACTAAACACGATGGATGCAAAATCAGAAGCCCAACTTAATGAATTAAGATGTAAGCGCAGTTCTATGAAGGGACAAGTTACTAAATTTAGTAAATACTTGTCAGCATTTGAAGATGGCAAGCCAGTTAGCGATTTAAAGTGTAATGAGTTAACTTTAAAATTAAATAAAATCATAGACTTGTCCTCGCGTTTTGATGAGCTGCAAATGTCCATTGAAGTTTTAAATAATAGTGACCTTGATAGCGAGCTAGCGGAGCGTGAATTGTTCGAGGATAATATTCATTTATTAATTGCAACTGCACAGTGTATTCTTGAGAAGGTGACAGCTTCCAAGGCGAAATCCGATCCGCCGTCGTTGAAAACTTGTGCAACAAACTGCAATAACTCAGAACCAATGGGGTTTCAATTGCCTCAAATTAAAATTGCCAAGTTTGATGGTTCATATTATAAATGGATGGAGTTTAAGGACATTTATGAATCTCTAATACATAAAAACGATAGAATACAACCCGTTCATAAATTCCATTATTTAAATTCGTACTTGGAAGGCGAAGCCTCTCGAGTTATTTCAAATCTCGAGATCTCTGAAGCTAACTACCCTGAGGCCTGGGACCTTTTGTGCGAAAGGTACGGTAACAAACGGCAATTAATCACAAACCACTTAAATTCGCTTCTTAATATAGAACCCATTCGGCGAGATTCCGATAAGGCCTTACGCTTTCTAAGTGATAACGTGAGCAAGAACCTTAGGGCGCTTAGCACCCTCGGTCTTCCTACCGAGCACTGGGATGCAATCCTTATCCACTTGTTAGCAGCCAAACTAGATTCTAACACTTCTGTAAAATGGGAAGAATACCGAAGTGACCTTAAGGAATGGCCCACTCTAAAGAATTTCAAAGATTTCTTAAAAAATCGTGCAGACATCTTAGAGACTCTGTACCGATCTAAATCCAGTAACAAAACGGAGATCACAAACAATAAAACTCCTTTTAAACAAGATAAAAGCGTTAATACATTCGTGATTTCAGCCAAACAAAATGACAGCAAGGGCCGGCCGTGCGTCGTGTGCCGCGGCGACCACCGCGTGTACGACTGTCCTGTCTTCAGGCAGCTCTCTGTTGACGAGAGATGGGCGCGGGTCAACGGCCTCCAGCTGTGCCACGTCTGCTTGCGAGCGGATCATGAGTCGCGTCGGTGCAAACTGAGCGGCTGTCGTGTATGTAAGAGACGTCACAACACATACCTACACACACACACACGACACAACATACAAACATACCTAACCCTACGCCTAGTAGTGCTAGCATGGATCAGGTCATTCACCCCGTCAGTGGTGGCTCGTCAAACCCTGCGTCCTCCGCTTCTACGGCAATACCTAGCAACAGTGCTGAAGGTGTCACCTCCACTGCCAACTCCTCGCTGTCCAGCAGCGAGGTTTTACTGTCCACAGCCTTAATTGATATAATTAACCCTTGCAACAACAGGATAGAAACTGTTAAGGCTTTACTCGATTGTGGGAGCCAATCGTCATATATGAGTGATAGTTTAAAGCAACGTTTGCAACTTCCCTCTCAACCTCTGATTGCCACAACCATTTTAGGTATAGGTAATACTCCCCTTAAATGCATTCCAGGTCGTTGTGCAGCACAGATACATTCTAAAATTAACGATTTTAATGCCAACGTAAATTTCCTGGTTCTAAACCAAATAACTGATAACTTACCTAAAAAATATTTTGACTTAACTCAACTGAACATACCGTCTAACTTAAAACTGGCTGATCCGACTTTTAATATCCCGTCCCACATTGATGTACTTTTGGGTGCTGACATATTTTGGCACATTGTGGGCGGCGAACAAAGAACTTTAAATAATAAACAAACAAGGCTAATTGAATCAAAATTGGGTTGGTTGATAGCAGGTCCAGTAACCAGTGCTAGTGTCGCTCATCGCTCTGTCACTACACGTAGCAACCTCTCACTATCTGATCTGTCTGCTCAAATGACCAAATTTTGGGAGACAGAGGAGTTACCGCTCGGCGCGGGCTCCGATGGGGACGCGATCGCTTCGCACCCCATAGAAAAACATTTTGTGGAAAATACCTATCGTCAGCCTGATGGCCGCTTCGTGGTACGGTTGCCTCTTATAGACACACCAGATTGTCTCGGCAACTCGTTCAATATAGCTAAAAAACGATTGTTTAATTTAGAAAGACGTTTTAGTAAACAACCTGATCTTAAATCAATGTACACTGACTTTATAAACGAATATAGAGATTTAAATCATTTAACTGAGTCACAATTTCCTTACCGACCCAACTATCTTCCTCATCACGCCGTGATGAAGGAGAATAGTGAGTCCACTCGCCTTAGAGCTGTGTTCGATGCCTCTTGCCCCACCTCCTCTGGCTATTCGGTCAACGATATCCAGATGGTAGGACCTAACATACAAGACTCTTTGTTCAACATTCTCCATAGATTTCGCCATTACAAATACGTGCTGTCAGGTGATATTGAAAAACAGTACAGGCAAATTTCAATGAATAAATTGGACAGGAACTTGCAAGTCATTTTGTGGCGCGAAGACGAGCATCTGCCCATTCGTTCGCTCACTTTAAATACCGTCACCTACGGCTTCGCTTCAGCGAGTTTCCTAGCTGCTAGGTGCTTGTGGCAATTAGGGGATGAGTGCATTGCCCCACTGTTAAAACAATTATACAAAATGACTTTTACTGTGACGATTTATTGACAGGTGCAGATTCGGAATCTGACCTGTTACATATACAAAGGTCAGTGTCGCAGGCTTTGGCGTCTGGTTGCTTTAACCTACGTAAATATCGCTCAAATGCAATCGAACTGTTAGCTTCAAATGCTGTTGCTGCACAGGATAATTTAACATTAAGTCAAGCTTGTCAAACACTTGGTCTAGGGTGGGATCCTAGTCAAGATTTATTGAACTTTTCTATCAACTTTAACGACAGCGATAAACCGGTAACCAAACGATCCATTTTGTCAACCACTTTTAAAATATTTGACCCATTGGGGCTATTAAGCCTGTGCACAGTGAAACCGAAAATACTCATGCAGAAGCTCTGGGCAGCGGGGGTTGGATGGGATGACCCCGCTCCGCCTGAAATTCAACGTGCTTGGTCGCGCTTCATTAAAAACCTAGATTACATTAAGGCATTAAATATACCCAGGTATGCACTGTGTGACTCACCTACCGTTATCGATCTTCATTGTTTTTGTGACGCTTCACAGGAAGCATTTGCTGCCTGTATTTATATAAAATCTACATCAAGCTCAGGTGAGCAATGTGTCAATCTATTATGCGCTAAAGATAGGGTAGCGCCTATGAAGCCTAGCACCATACCGCGCTTGGAACTCGCCGGAGCCCTTCTAGCCGCCAAATTATATGCATCTGTCTCAAAGGCGCTCAGAAAGCCCATATCACGCGTTGTATTTTGGACGGACTCCGCCGTAGTTCTAGCGTGGCTAAAAAATGACGTCACAAAATTAAAGGCTTTTGTAGCAAACAGAGTCACAGCGATAGCTGAGCTCACGCCGTCGGCGACCTGGAGGCACGTGCCTACTGCGCAGAACCCCGCAGACCTAGCGTCGCGCGGCGTGGACCCACAGCATGTCGCTGGGGTCGCTCTGTGGTGGCACGGACCTGAATTCCTTCTTGAGCCCGAGGCCAGCTGGCCCACTTTGAATACCTATCCCATACCCGGCACTTTGCCTGAGGTTAAACTCACTTGCATGGTCTCAAGTGTGGAATCAGCGCAATCTATTGTAGACTTTGATAGGTTTTCTAAACTTAAAACACTCCAACGCGCCTTCGCATACGTGCGACGTTTCATAAATAACTGTAGGCCTAGACGCCCTAAATTGACAGGTGCATTAACGTCACAAGAACTTACTGATTCATTTCTTTCATTGGTTAAGCTTGCGCAACAGCAGCTGTTTCACGATGAAATGGAAATTTTGCGTAAAAATAAGCAATTAAATTCGAAGTCACATATTTCGTCTTTGACGCCCTTTATTGACTCCCAAGGCATCTTGAGAGTCGGGGGGAGGTTGGACGCTTCTGATTATAGCTATGATAAGAAGCATCCCATGCTATTACTCGCTAAACACAAACTTATCCAACTCATAATGAAACATGAACACATACGTCTCTTGCATGCAGGACCGCAGCTCCTTTTGACTTCAGTAAGAGACACCGTGTGGCCGGTCGCAGGCCGGTGCCTCGCGCGCAGCACGGCCCGCAATTGCGTCACGTGTAGGCGCGCGGCAGGCCGCACTTTGAAAAATATAATGGGCAATCTACCATCACAACGCTTAAATCCTGACTTTCCGTTTGCGGCCACTGCCGTCGACTTCGGTGGACCTTTTTTAATAACTGATCGCCGTGGCCGCGGATGCAAAATCACCAAATGCTATTTGTGCCTATTTATATGTTTAAGATATAAATGTGTTCACTTGGAAGCCATAAGCGAATTATCTAAAGATGCATTCATGCTAGCACTCCGTCGGTTTATCGCGCGACGCGGTAAACCCACGGAAATGCTGTGCGATAATGGCCGAAATTTTGTTTCCGCTGCAAAAGAAATAAATGAATTTGTTAAACTTAATGGCGATAGTGTGACGAGCTTTGCAGCTGATCAAAACATAAGGTTCAAGTTCACCCCGGCTTACGCTCCTAACCATAATGGCTACGTCGAGTCAGGGATTAAGGCGGCCAAATTTCATCTCAAACGGATTATCGGCAGCACGCATCTCACATTCGAGGAACTGTCCTCATTGTTTAGCCAAATAGAGGCGGTCCTAAATAGCCGGCCTCTCTGCCCCCTCTCCTCTTCCCCCGACGATTTTTCCCCGCTCACGCCAGGGCACTTTCTGGTTGGCAGGGCGCTGATGTCGCCGCCGACCCCATCGCTGCAAGACCACAACCCCGACCGCCTGGATCGCTACAAAAAACTGGAGCAGTTGGGCCAGCACTTCTGGGCGCGCTGGTCATCCGAGTACGTGTGCGAGCTACAACAGCGCCTCAAGTGGCGCACGCGGCAGCGTGACCTGCGGCTGGGCGAGCTCGTCCTCATCAAGGACGATGGTCTGCAGCCGCTACACTGGCGAATGGGCCGGGTCATCAAGCTTCACCCTGGCACGGATGGCGTGCCTCGAGTGGCCGACATAGCCACGTCCAGAGGGCCCATAAGGCGGGCTCTCAACCGCATTTGTCCCCTGCGAGACGAAGAACCTTCTGAAAGCTAGGCTTTCAGCGCCCCGGAGTATGTTCGCGCCATAGCTTCGGTCTCCGATGATTCCCGAGCGTCGCGACCAATGACAGCGTCTGCGCGGCGCATGCGCGGGCGCCGCTACACGACAAAGACAGCCCCGGCGACGAGGGCCGTCTCTCTCACACTTCTTCTCATAACGTCAAGCAGCGCGCTCGTGTCCTTATTTAATAGATTCTAGTACTCAAGAAAAGTCTGTACCTAATTCTAATGGTAATTAAAATACCATTCATAAAGAACCGTATTTCATTTCTTCTATGCTCAAACACTCATTATTAACCGGACCGCTCCCCTCAAGTCGCCCTCATGGACTTTGGCCTCGATCGTCTTCGTAATTGAATGTGATCGGGAGGCCGCCGTACAACCATCAGACGATACCTGAGAGAAAGCATTTATATTGGCCTTTACTTTAGATGTTAGAGATCCCGCACTGGAGTCCTCCGGAGTTTTTAAGGCTCTGTATGAAAAGGCCAGCAGTGAGCACCACTCATTTACACCATTTGGAAGCAATGCAACTATTAATGATACTACCTAATTTACTAGCTGCCAAACACCTAGCAGCTTTCGGAATATGCCGAAGAACGCGTACCGACCCCTTAAATGTGGCAAGATCCCCCAGAGTACACGTATTCGACTGTGAGCTCTGTACTGGTTGCACAGTAACGATATCATCAGGCCCAGTGACGGCGGCACGGACGAGTTGTGACAGAGACCGGGGGACCTCTTTATGCATACGCGAAATATGCACCTTTAGACCGCGCGATGAAAACACACGCGACGAGCCAAGGCAGTGAGGGCACGTCGGCCCAGACGTAGATGGGGACTCATACTTAAATTATAGATATTTAACTAAATCTTCAAAAAGAAAATAAAATTTAAAAAAAAAAAACTAAAATAAAAATGTTTCAATTAATCACAAGTTCTAGACTCTAGAGTAGGTAAACAAATTAGTATTACATAATACAAAGAACCAAATTACAAATTGAATAATACAAATGCAAATAAAATGAAAAAAAATTAATAGTTAAATAAATCAAAACGAATTAACACTTCGCACGTCCCTAATGAAATATCCAATTGAAATACCTATACTTTAACATATATAGGGTCACAGTTATTACTTATTAAGGTAAACAAAACAACTTTCAATAATTTATAAATGCACATAAACCTAATAATAAAACTTTAAAAACATGTCATAATCAAAATAAGTAAATAATGTTAAATAACAATGATGATGATGATGTCCTCCCAGACGTATCCGTCGACGGCGACACCCTTAGCTCGCCTTCGCCTGGGCTCTTGCATGAGCGCGAGCATGACTCGCAAAACCAAATTTTGTTTTGAAGGTCCTATTGCAAGAAGCGCAGTAAAGAGACCCACTTGAATTGCGAGTATAGTTGTAGGAAGGCTTGGGTCGAGTTTTTCGGATCAGGCGTTTGGCGTCAAGGTCTTCAAGACGGGAACGCTCAAAGTTTTCTATACCCGTGTTGACAGCAGTTCGCCACTCCGACCTCTGCGATGCAAGCTCCTCCCATGACTCACTAGACATGCCAATTGCAGTCAAATGGCGTTTTAAGACATCCCTGTAACGCAGAAACTGTCCTCCAGGCTTACGTTTACCTGAGCTAAGCTCAGAGTAAAATACCTTTTTTGGTAATCTGGAAGACTCCATGCGTACAAGGTGTCCACACCAGCGTAGTTGGCCTTTCATTAGCATACACTCCATTCCAGCGAGCTTAGCTCGACGTAAAACCTCCGAGTTTGGCACACGATCCTGCCATCTCACCCGAAGAATCGCCCGAAGACACTTCATGTGGAAGGTATCAAGGCGTCTGATATCTCCCTTGTAAAGACACCAGGTCTCCGAGGCATAGAGCAACAATGGCAAGATTATGGCCCTGTAGACAGCGAGTTTTGTGTGGAGTTTCAGGTCATGTGATTTCCAAACTCGACGGTTAAGACCACCGAAAGCTGCAGCTGCTTTGGCGACTCGCGCAGAGATCTCAGACTCGAGACGATTATCACTGCGCAAAATAGTTCCAAGGTACCGGAAGGTACCTAC
Organism: Archips xylosteana; assembly: GCA_947563465.1. Taxonomy (NCBI): domain Eukaryota; kingdom Metazoa; phylum Arthropoda; class Insecta; order Lepidoptera; family Tortricidae; genus Archips; species Archips xylosteana. Next base: position 243,428 of record CANOAX010000010.1, read on the forward strand.
TTCTGGCAGTGGTTTTCCTCGTAGGTAAACAACACCATCGTCCGCAGATTTACCTTTTGCAGGTTGTTTTAGAATCTGGGTCTTAGAAGCACTGATTACTAAGCCGAATTTACGACAGGACTCATCTAATTTGTCCAAGAAACTCTGTAGGTCGTCCAAACTGTCAGCCATAAGGCAGACATCGTCGGCATACAGAACATCTATTACTGAAACAGAGTCTATTTTGCGTTATGCTCTGAGACGTGCGAGGTTGAAAACGCTTTTGTCCATGCGGACATTTATGGTAATCTTGTCATTACAGCTTTTAAGAGCGTCATTCATTACTGCAGCGAAGTAGATAGCGAAAAGGGTCGGAGCCATTACACAGCCTTGCTTGACACCGCTAGTGACCGGGAACTGGTCTGTAAAGTCGTTTTCGTGACGCACACGGGCTGTCATGCCTTCGTGGAACTGGCGCACTAAATTGACGAACTTCGCAGGACAGCCACATTTCTCCAGAACAACCCAGAGGGCGGTCCTAGAAACACGGTCAAAGGCCTTTTCCAGGTCCACAAAACAAAAATAGAGGTCGCGGTGTTGTTCAAAACTTTTTTCTTGAAGTTGCTTGACTACAAAGATGGCATCAACCGTACCTCTTCTAGGTCTGAACCCGCACTGGGTCTCCGGAAGGAAGCTTTCAGCTAAATTACTAAGGCGACTATTAATGATGTGCGCCAGAACTTTGCCAGCTGTGGAAAGCAATGCAATGCCCCTAAACGAGCCACAATCAGAGAGGTCCCCTTTGCCTTTATATAGCTTGCTAATAGAAGCATCCTTCCAGTCCTGTGGAACCATCTCAACATCCCAAATCAGTCTGATAAGTTCAAAAAGTCTGGACATGATACTCGGTCCACCGTATTTGAAAATTTCAGAAGACAGACTGTCCAAACCAGGTGATTTACCATTTTTCAAACGGTTGATCGCAGTAACAAACTCGGCGTACGAAGGCGGGTCATCCAAGCCCGAAGCAGATGGCAAGCTCTCAAGTGAATTAATGTAAGACAGATCTGCTCCCTGACAACCGGGATTGAGCACTTCATTAAAGTGTTCAGCCCAACGAAGAAGAACCTCTTTTGGATCTGTCAACTTCTTAGCTTTATCTCGCGAGTAAACAGGGGCAGTCTTTTTAGCGCGGGGTCCGTAAACGGATTTTAGCCCTTCGAAAAATTTTGCTGTTTGGCTAGTGTCAACTAACCATTGCAGTTCTTCGGCTTTACGGCGCCACCAACTATCCTTTTGTTCTCGGATCTTTGCTTTAAGATCTTGCTGAAGAGACTTGCGCTGCCCCGCACCGATGACTCCTCTTAGAGCGAGACGATAGTTTTCAACAAGCTGCCGCACTTCCACATCAGAATCATCGAACCAGTCTTGATGTTTCTTATGTGGTGCGCCAATAACTCGCTGAGAAACACCATAGAGAGCCTTGGAATATGTACGCCACCTGGCATCAACTGAGGTATCGCCATCAGTGCCGGGCATTGCTGCCTCAAATTCCGCATCTAGCTCACGACACAGTCCCTCATCACACACCAAACGCGCACAAGCAAGTCGAGCCGGAATCCTGTGTTCTGCTCTACGCGGAGGCTTGTAGTAAAGCCTCATCCTGGATCTAATAAGACGATGGTCAGTCCAGCCTTGGGCACCACGCATTGCTCTTGTAATAAGTACATCTCTCAGGTCTCGCCTGCGTACAATGATGTAATCAAGAAGATGCCAGTGCCCAGAGCGTGGGTGCATCCATGATGTCTTGTATTTATCAGGTAGCCTGAAGAATGTGTTTGTTATGCTGAGGTTGAATTCGGAGCATAACGTCAGGAGAGCAACACCGTTGGTGTTGCACTTACCTACTCCATGTCTCCCCAGTACGTTCTTCCAGGCAATATATTCTGTGCCAACACGCGCATTAAAGTCACCCAGCAGAATCAACTTGTCACAATCTGGAATCCCCAGCAAAACATCACGCAGATCCTCATAAAATTGAAGTTTGTCCTCATCAGGTGTTGTCATAGTAGGCGCATACACGCTCACAAGATGTAGGTATTTCCTGGGAGCCATGTGGAGTCGTAGTGTCATGAGCCTGTCATTGATCCCTTTTGGAGGCTCCACTAGCGATCTAGCGATGTTGTTTCGGATCGCAAACCCAACACCATTTGCGGCTCGTTCACTTGCAGGTTTACCCTCCCAGTAATACGTATATCCACCCAATTCCTCACAAAGCTCACCGCTATCCGCTAAATGTGCCTCGCTGATTGCGGCTATGTCGATGTTATAGCGGGATAATTCACGCGCTATGAGTGCAGTTTTCCTCTCAGGACAGAGGTTGTTTTCATTGTCCAGTAACGTTCTTACGTTCCACGCAGCTAAATTTAAGAATGCATTTAATTTATTATTATGTCTCTTTCGACCGCTTTTAATTGGTGACCAGATGACCGCGGTTAGCCACCTGGGTCGCATTGAGGCGAGCTTTGTTTAGGCCACCTTTTCTAGGCCCCTCCCCGGATTGGGGAAAGCAGTGCGATCCCTAAATAGGGCTGCTTTGTCGTCGGGTGAGCTGCCGTACCAGTTCTCTCGCCTCTAGTGAGTACCAATACGACCATCACCACCCAACCGCCGTACGTGCAAAGATCTAGCTAGAGACCAAACTCACCTGCTCAGTCCCCACCGCCAGTCCTCATCGCCGCAGGACTTGCACTCTCCGTCCAGTAATGAGCCAGGGGTCATCAGCGCGAGAATATATTAAAGTGGGTAAGCATTTGCGCATACACGAACCCACTCTCTCGTCTTCCAGTCCTTGTTACCAGTGGGGCGGAAGTCCGCTACGACTGATTAGCACTAAAAGATGCAGTGACTGGCCGCATATCTCTTGGATTCCGACATACGCCCTATCAGGCATGTCACAGGTGCCCTGCTGCAGCGCCACGGTCGCCGGGTTTGAAGCCATACTGACGGTGTCCGCCTTCCGAGCCGCTGCAGACTTTATGCAATTTATGGGGGAATCAGCCCATTAAACTAAGTTTTTTGAAACTCAGTCCCCTTCACTGAATTTAGCCCGTGGATCGACACGGTTTACCGGGGTACGGCCGCTGCATGCACAACAGCTACTTGGAGCCACCAGTGAAGAGATTTATGGAATGTTTACAATGTAGACAGAATCCACCATCTGCGATGCAGATCGATCGGTAGTAATCTGCAAGATTCCACTGCAAAACATCCCACTTATATCCCAAAATAACAATAAAACGCATTTAAAACACGACGATGGCAGTCTTTCAAAATTTAATGCAACGATAAAATGCAGTCGGAGGCATGCCTGAAGTGACATTAAATCCCATGCAGCCACTGACTCCCATGCCTCCGACTGCATTTTAGCGTCGCATTAAATTTTGAAAGACTTAAATTCGTTTTATTGTTATTGAACATTTTATCTTGTTTCCATCTTTTCAGTATTTCTGCAGGCGGGTTTTTTGATTTATTAATTTATTATTTTATTTACACCGCAGGCGGGTTTTTAGTTTTTTAGGGTTCCGTACCTCAAAAGGAAAAAACGGAACCCTTATAGGATCACTCTATTGTCCGTCCGTCCGTCCGTCCGTCTGTCTGTCTGTCAAGACCCTTTTTCTCAGGAACGCGTAAAGGTATCAAGCTGAAATTTATATCAAATACTCAAGTGTACTGTCTCTTGGAGCTGTGAAAAAATCAAACTTCTAAGCCAACGCAATCAGAAGATACAGCCGTTTATGACGCAAATTTCCGCATATTTTCGAAACTCGCAAGGGAATCGAAACCTACAGGGTACTTCCCGTGAACTCAGAATCTTGAAATTTGGTACGAAGCAAGGTCTTATAGCACAGATAAAGGAAAAATTGCGAAAAGCATAATTTTTTTGTCTGTCTGTCTATATCAGTAACCAACGCAAATTTTTGACACTCGCAAGGGAATCAAAATCTACAGGGTACTTCCCTTGAACTCAGAATCTTGAAATTTGGTACGAAGCAAGGTCTTATAGCACAGATAAAGGAAAAATTGCGAAAAGAATATTTTTTTTGTCTGTCTGTCTATATAAGTAACCAATCTACAATGACCCCACATTGCGCACATTTTGCTTAGGAGCAGGGGTCTGCTAAGACTGGATGTTATAGATACATACAAATTTGTACGGAACCCTCGGTGCGCGAGTCCGACTCGCACTTGGCCGGTTTTTTTAATTACTTTTTTATTTCTTGCTTTTTAGTGTAACCTCCTGAGACCCCGATAAATCATTAAGTATTTGAATTAGGAATCCGTTGCTATCTAATACCTTTAAACGAGCAATTCTTGTATATATGTATATATATATATATATAATCAGGATCTCGGAAACGGCTCCAACGATTTCGATGAAATTTGGTATGTGGGGGTTTTCGGGGATGAAAAACTGATCTAGCTATGTTTCATTTTCAGAAAATCGCTTTTACTCGTGTTTTCCGGCTATTTTTGTTTGCATTAGAATATAAAGCTAAATTTCGCCTACTTCGAGCAGATCATAATGGCACATTAGAAATCGGGTGGTCGCGGATCCAGCCGACCTCGGTTCGATACCACGTTTTTTTTCAAGATTTTTAGTTTTTTTTTTAAGTTTATTTTTTATGAGAAAACGTCAAGTTTCTTCTTTTGTGAGAAAAAGTTACTTTTTTGTGAGAAAAAGTTATTTTTTTGCAAGAAAAAGTTACTTTTTTGTTAGAAAAAGTATTATAGGGAACGTGCAGTAACTATAGGCGGCAGCACTAATGCGACAGAAGAGACACTATGCGGACAGTAAAACAAACTTATCAAGGTAAAACATTCAAATTGATGGCACCCTTATGGCACCAGATGGCAGCACCGTCTATGTGCACGTTCCCTATTGGGAGCACACAGAACAGGAAAAGCCGGTTGTCTGTAAAGTCGGTTTACGGACGATAGTTTAACGTGACTCACCGCTCCACCCCCTCCGGTGTTTTTGTCAAATATCTTGAAAACGGTGCATCCTACGGCAAAATCAATGAAATTTTCATCCCCCCTTTAATGCCCCCGCGCTCCCTCTCCCGCATCCCCTCCCCCCCTCTAAACCCCCCCCCCCACCCCCACCCCTCCGGTGTATATAATCAGGATCTCGGAAACGGTTCTAACGATTTCGATGAAATTTGGTATTTGGGGGTTTTCGGGGATGAAAAATTGATCTAGCTTGGTCTTATCTCTGGGAAAACGCTTGGTACCGAGTTTCTGCCCGAGCAGAGCTCGGTCGCCCAGGTACTTTAGTTAAAGTTCAAAACCAATTTTGAAATATGAAGGTACTTAATTTTCCACATGGGTTTGATAGAGAAAATTATTGCTCGAAGATATCTTAGTAAGTAAGTTAGGTACGTCGTCGTTTTAATGCATTGATTGCCAATTTACTACTCCAAATTAAATTTTAACACATAATTTATATATATTTTTGTAATCTCTTTTAAAATCCCTTTATTTTGATACCCCTACTCGATTACTCGATAGGTTTGAATAAAAATTTTTTTGAAGACTCACAATTTGGCGCCAAAAAACCGCCATTTTGATTTTTCATGAATTTCATGTATCCAGTGTTACTCGCGTTATCAAGACAAATCCAATGACGTATCCTTTATCAAAATCGGTTCAGCCGTTGTATAGTTACGAGAGGACATAGGAATGGACATACATACATACATACATACATACATACATACATACATACATACATACATACATACATACATACATACATACATACATACATACATACATACATACGGATCAAACACATAACCCTTCCTTCTTCGCAGTCTGGTAAAAAAGCAAATTAAATAAAATGCTGTAAAGTAAATACGAACCTTCTCTTTTAAGGCGTCCGGTTCATGATTGTGTTCTTGCCGCGGTCCATTCAGTAATTTATACTTATTGAATTCCTTATCAAAAGTGGTGATTATTCTCGCCTTACACTTATACTTTGCGTCGTTTCTCAGATCACACGCCCAGTATTGTTTATCTTTCGTCACTCTATTTTTTTCGAATGTAAAACCATCAACGTTTAACTATACTCCACCGCGACTTGTTACAAATGTATTTAAATAATTTTCCTCCATGTTGATAGAACAGAACAAAATACCGCGTTAAGCTGTCACCGAGACCGGTCGTTACTTGCGCGCGCTAGTGAACTATATTTTTACGAGTTTAATTTCTACCCTCATTGTGTGTAAAGTGCCTAATGATGGAATCGGACTTTGTGATTCTTCAATAAGTGACTATATCGCAACTTTACAATCGTTTCTGACTACAGGAACAAAATGAACTCCCAAACGTTAGATAATAATCCTAGTTATGCTACTGTGGCACAAATCACCACGTTCCCTAAAAAGGACCAAGCAATCGTCATCGATGCTTTACAAAACGTACAAATCAAAGATTATGCTCAAGCTTTAGGAAGAGTAATCGACCCATCCCAAATCCGCTTTTTGTCAAGAATATCAAACAATAGAATTTGTATCTACGTTTCCTCGAAGTTAATCGTTGATGAGATAATTGACAATAAAAAATACGTCACAATTCAAAATCAAAAACTACCCATCCGACCGCTGATCAGCAGAAACAAACGTATCATTATATCTAACGTGTGTCCCATTATACCACACACCGAAATAGAAAAGAAACTGATAGAAATGCATATCACGCCACTGTCACCCATCTCTTTCCTGCGTGCTGGTCTCAATGAAACGGGCTACAATCACATTCTAAGTTTCCGAAGACAAGTTTACGTTACTCCTGAGGATTTCACCCGACTTCCAGAAAAAATATCTATTGATTTTGAAGAAACGAACTATTGGATTTATTTCTCATCGGATACAATGACTTGTTTCATATGCAAAAAAGACGGTCACGTAGCATCTAAATGCCCAGATAACAGCAATGACATTAATTTTTTGAACCAAAAAACACAGGAGTCTACGGAGACACAAATACCCAAGCGTCCACATCCACCCACTGAACCTTCGATTACTACAGATGTCATGGAGGCCGAAACAACAAAAGAAGACTGTACACCTGGCAACGAAAACAATGATGACGACTTTGATAACTTCTCCCAGTCTAGCTCAGATGAGGTCTACAAAGCCAAGAGTGGAAAGAAACTCAAGAGAACGCGGCATAGTGATCTGGATACAATTAATTGGGACCACCTGGAAAACTTTATAACAGATTCCTGTAAAATGTACCCACTATCTGGAGCACAAGTTAAAGAATATCTTAAACGCACTTACGGAGTTAAGGACATATCGGAAATTTCTTACAGTTACACAGAAAAAATTGATTCCCTGATTGAAATGTTTACAGACTTGATACCTAACATCTCATGTCGTAGTGTTAAGAACAGACTCACACGCATTGTAAGTAAACTAAAGATCTTATGTCATAAGGAAAATTCACAAAACAAGTAAGTTACTTTTGAGTAGGTATATATAGGTATATATATTTTTTTTTTTTTATTTATTTGTATTTAATGGATTTGACTAAAAGTTTCAAGCTTAATATTATTCAATGGAACTGTCAAAGCCTAATACCAAAATTAAGTGATTTGGATTCATATCTACATAAGGAAAAAATTCACATATGCTTTCTTTCCGAAACTTGCCTGAAATGCGAAAACCATATTAATTCAGCAGGTTACTCTGTCTTTAGAAAGGATCGAGCAGATGGATATGGAGGTTTAGCGATCCTGGTCCACCAATCTATAAATTGTACTCTCAAAATTCTTCCAAGAAATAACGATAATATTGATTTTTTGTGCCTTGAAGTCCTTAACAGCAATAAACTTCAACATATCATAGGTGTCTATTCTCCCTCAAATGTCACAGTAAGCGTTAGGGACTATCAAGAGCTTTTCAGCCACTATTCTGAAAAAACTCTAATAGTCAGCGACTTTAATGCTCATCACGCGGCGTGGTCATACACAACTGACACACGGGGTAGACTTTTATCAGACACTAGCTTAAAACATAACTACGTTTTTCTTAACAATGGAGACTTTACCCGTTGCGCTAAGCTAAATGATAGTGTGGTGTGCACATCACCTGATATTTCTTTTTGTAGTGCAGATCTTTCACTCGACTTTGATTGGAACGTCACTAACGAATCTTTTGGCAGTGATCACCTTATTATTTCTATTAAAACGTTAGATAGTACTCAAATTAGCCCTGAGTTGAAAAGAAACATCAAAAAAGCCAACTGGGCAGAATATACACAACACATAAAATCTGCATGTGAGGGATTACATTTCGGAGACAATGTACAGTGGGCTGCAAAAGTGCATGGACAAAGCAAAACAAAAATCCTATGAAGGTAAAATGAGTGCCAGTAGCTACCATATAAGCCGTACTAGTTCAACCGGATCTTACTAGATGGCGTTGTAATTATCATTCAATGAAAAAAAACTTTCGCTCGGAATCTTCTTTCTTCTTCACAATTAATATTAATTTATAAGTATTGTAATAATTCGTCATGTCAATGTTTAACAATTATTTTGCTTTTTGTAGTTTTTCGGAATCTGTAACATTGATACAGACACGCAGAACATTGCCAAGTATGAAATCTAACAAAAACATTTTTCTTAACCTCAAGCCGGGGGGATCGAACCCTATTTACTCTGGCCAGCCAATGCATCCGTTAGCATCTTCGCCCGCTCTCTTAGCCACTCGGCTATGGAGACATTATAACAACTGGTGAAACTAATAATCTTATATTTTACTTAATCTTTGCATCCTTGTCTAGTTAATGCGTATAGATTAGATACAGATAGATAGATTATGTTTGTTGCCGATTGTTGGACTACCGTAATTTTACTTCAGAGATTTATTGAAGACTGCTGTATTTATGCGCTACTTAAGGTTGAATGTTGAATAATATACTTGGATATGCTTACACGCCTCGTTTGCTAAACTGAGGGTAATTTTTATAATGACTTCACAAATCGTTAGATTTCTTGTCAATCACCTTGTGTGAGTATCCAAATTATCAAGTTCTCGAAAATATTTTACTATGATTCGATTAACAACGTTTTTGAAAGCAAAAATTATTGTTCTCTGGGAACAAGAAAACTTATAAAGAAAATAGCTCGAGATATGAGCATAACGGTAAGATTTTACATATATTAATATTTCTTAGTGCAATGTTGCTTACAAATTGCACTATTCATGATCTAATGTTAAGTATTTATTATTTTGTTTTTTTTTTTACAGAGAAACACAGTCAACTTTGCCATTCGACATTTAAATTTCGATTGGGAAAACGAAATCGTTATATTTACCGACGGAAAGTGTCGGATAAGAATGGACGTAAAAATTTGTAAAGTCAAAAAATAATTTGGACACTGAGGTAAACAGAACATGGGAACTGATGCGAAATAGTGATATTATGTTTCAATATATTATGGTTTCGAGCATGAAAACTCGACTTCAAGAAGTGATAGATAGTGTAACGGCTATCCTCTCCGTTACTAAGAAACAAATTGACTTTGTAACTTAAATTGTTAATATTTCCCGATACCATTATTTTGTTATTAATCTGTTATGAACGAACCTTTATTATTTATTAATAATCCAGTTACCAATGTTTACTTATTGTTATTCTTATAGTGAATGATTCACCATCTGATCTCACATAGGTATTGCTTTTGAAGTTGTGTTAGAAGGGTTATTAGAAATTGAGATAAAAGAGAAAGATATAAATTGCTAAAAATATGCATGTTGGTTATTTTTCAGTTAGAAGCACAATTAATAATGTTACAATTAATGTTAAGTAAACTGTTACTTGACATTTAGTGCAGACCGGGTTAATATCTAGCCATTATGTTAGTAGTTATAAGTGTATAAAATTGAATGCAATTTAGTTTTCAATTCTTTATGAGTACTTATTTGTTCCCTATTTTTTAAGTGTAAATTGTTTTTTTTTTTGCTATTTTTGAAACACAACACACTATGTTTTGAAGTTACTCGAACATAAATTATCGCCAAGTAAGTGTTCAATACTTCATACTGAACATAAATTACATAATTAATATTATGCATTCATTAATTATATGTTAACCCGGTCTCCAATTTAAAGATCTAGTTGCTAATAATATTATTTCTTTTTATTGTGGTGATGCTTCAATCTTCTTTCCAATAAATTTTGGAAACGAATACTTAAGCTAAGAATACCTCAATAATTTTTTAGATGGCTATAGGGAATGAGCACATAGACGGTGCTGCCAACTGGTGCCATAAATTTTGACTTGATAAGTTTCTTTTACTGTTCGCATAGTGTCTCTTCTGTCGCACAAGTGCTGCCGCCTATAGTTTCTGCACGTTCCCTTACATCGGTGAAAACGAAATAATATTAATGATTGAGAAATTGCTCTTTTATGTTTTAAATAAAATGTTTGATATCAAAAGGTTGTATTATTTTATTTTCTGATCAAAGATATTTTTTAATTAAACAGATAATTAAATACGTATTTAAAAAAAAAACAATAAATAAAAAACAAAAATAACACTCTGACCTGGGATTCGAACCATAAACCAACTCCACATACCAGTACTTGACTCATGCGTATAACCGTTAAGCCACAGCTGCTAATAGAAGATCATTCGAAATAGCAGTTTAGTTTGGTATATAAACTAGATGCAGATAACGGCCACTACGCTGCATCAATTCACAACGCCATCTAGTTAATTCTCATCGAAACATGAACACAAACGATCAAACACTGCTCATGCGATTATCGCCCCGAGATGTCCATGCACTTTTGCAGCCCACTGTACAAAGTAACTACGATAAACTCATAGAGATAATTGAGGAAAGTGCTAACAAAAACATTCCTTATATTAAAACCAGTTGTAGCCCTAACAATTTCAAACCAAAACCTTGGTGGAACCCTGATCTATCGAAGGCAGTGGCGGAACGAAGACTTGCTCTTAAGCACTTTAGAAAATTACGCACGGTTGAGAATTATTTAATTTACAGAGATAAAGTAGTTATTGCTCGAAAATTAATAAAACTTACAAAAAGGAATTCCTGGCAACAGTTTTGTGACAGCATAGACTACAATACGCCTAGCAGTGAGGTTTGGAGAAAACTTAGATGGCTTAAAGGTTACCGCAGTCCTAAAGACTATTTACCAGAAAGTGCCGCAGTGTCTTTTGTAACAGAACTCACACCTGATAGTGTTTCCTTACAGCCCCTAAATTTTAATACTAATGGTTCCAATTCAACTTTTTTTACACTTTCAGAACTAAAGCTTGTTCTTAAAAGAGTAGATACTTCGGCAGGTTTAGATACTATTACTTATTCCATGATTAACCATTTACCGGATAATGCGAAAGAATTCCTCCTGCATATATTCAACATAATTTATAAGAAAGGTGAGATTCCAGAGCAATGGCGTAGAATCAAACTTATTGCCATACCAAAAAGAAACACTGACACTCTAAAACATCGTCCTATCTCACTTATTAACTGCCTTTGTAAGATTTTTAATTTAATGATAACTCGCCGCCTTGAATATCACTTCGAAAGCAACAAATTATTTAATGATAGTACTTTGGGCTTCCGTCGTGGACTTTCATGTCAGGACAATCTTAGTAGATTTATTATAGACACAGAAACTGCGTTTATAAACAAAGAATATGTTTTATGCGCTTACGGAGACATAAGTAACGCTTATAACAATGTGGCAATCGAACCTCTCATAACCACTTTAGTTAAATTTGATGTGGATCCGCTTCTATGTAGATATATTAGAGAATTTTTAAAGGAAAGATTTTTGATATATAGGCTGCGGGATGGTAGGGAAATAACAAGAATATGCAGACAGGGTTTAGCTCAAGGGGACCCAATGTCACCTATTTTGTTTAATATAGTTACAATTAAGTTATGCAACACACTCGTTAAGACAGTTAAGGTCTCACAATATGCCGACGACTTCGCTTTGTACTGTATTAACCAAAGTATTGATTCTTGTGCTAGTACCATTCAATCAAGTCTTAACATCTTTATATCAATGTTAGAGGAAATTGGATTAGAAATCTCTCTCACAAAGACTAAACTCTGCATCCTCACTAGAAAATACAAAGTGCCTTTTATTAGTATACGAATAAATAACATTGAAATCGAGGTAATAAATTGTATGAAGTTTTTGGGTGTTTGGGTGGACAGCCGCCTGAACTGGACTCGACATGTTTTAGAAACTGCCCAAAAATGTATTTCTTACGTTAATATCCTTAGTTCCGTAAGTAGTTCAAAGTGGGGCGTCCATCCAATTCACTTGAGAAGACTTTATATAGCATTGGTGCGATCTCGGCTTGATTACGGATGTATCATTTACGGTAACGCCAACTCTAGGCTCCTCCAAAGGTTGGACGTAATTCAAAACCAGTGCCTTCGCCTTTGTGGAAGCTTTATTCGCGACACCCCAATTTTTGCAATGGAAAGTGAGCTTTGTATTCTACCCTTAAATTTTAGAAGAAACTATTTAAGCGACAAATACTTCCTGAAACTTTCTTCTAGAACGTCCGATTATTTGAGAAAACAATTAGAAGCATTAGACAACACATTAAATTCGGGCGCAAGATATTGGCGCAAAAACCAACTTCCACTTTTGCTTGAGAGTTTCAGAAAGTATTCCAATCTACCTATGTCACAATTTGAGATTTTGCCCCAATTTTCGCTTTCCTGTGACACTAAAACACTCCCTTGGGATAAAATCATAATGCATAAAGTAAACACTATTAATGAACCTAAAGCTCAACTACCCTCTCACTATCTAAAACAACGTTGCGAAGATATGATAGAAGTGCAGTTCTTAGACCACATCCAAATTTACACTGACGGGTCCAAAACAAAACACGGTTCTAGTTGCGCGTTTTACGATGAAGCTGCGGATTTTGGGGCGAAATTTCTCATTGAAAATTCATGTATACCCATAATGGGAGTCGAATTGACAGCAATTAATGAAGCAGTACATTATTTAGAATCAACATCTTACCATAAAATTGTAATTTTTACAGACTCGCAGAGCAGTCTACAACATTTGTTGGGAAGTGCTAAGGGCGCTAGTGTCGGTAGATACGAAGCTTACCTCATTATTAAATGTATCCATAGATTGATACGTAACGGGGTTGAAGTTCGTCTACAATGGATCCCTTCACATGTGGGCGTCAGGGGTAACGAGGTAGCAGACTCACTCGCCTCCGAGGCTCTACAGAACGGCATACCTCTCGACACGGTACCGCACTATACCGACTATCTTCCAAAAGTGAAAGCCGACAATTACATTAAATTTAAATCCTATTTCAATGAGTGCTCTCAAAACAAGGGCATCTGGTACAGGACCATTGTAGACGAACCACCACGCCTACCTTGGTTTGCCTCACGAAACCTCAACAGAAAAGAATTAGTTATTTGCTTCCGAACCCGAACTTATCACATCCCACTCAATAAATTTAACTACATCATGAAAAAAAGAGACGATCCAAACTGTACACAATGTGAGAGAGAAGAGGACCTCCTCCACTTAGTCCTAGAGTGTAAAATCAACGAACAAGTTAGGTTGGCTCTCTTAAAAGAAACTGAGTGCTCCGCGGGGGAGCTCCTCTTCTTCTTCCATCAAATCTTAAGCTCAGGGTTCACTACCGAATACAGTGGTACAATTATAAGTTTCATTATACAGTCACTGAACCTAAGATTTGAATACTATAAAACTACTCCTTGAGTTATAATCACAACGTTTAAAGTTACACCTAAATTTTAAATAACATTGTTACTATTTTTAAGCCGACTTAATCATAAGATGTATGGCTTATAAAATAAATAAGATTAAAAAAAAAATAGAACAGAACAAACACGCTTCGTAATGATAATGCACTGCACCGACGACATGAATTTAGCCATTGACTGAGATCGGTACCGTAAGTAGTGCATACCCTCAAATAAGAATCATAAATATTACAGATTTAATAACATTAAATGATTTTTAAAACGGCACTACTTATTGATAATAGAAGTAATAATATTATAAAAATAATACCTAATTTATGATTCAGAATGTTATGAAAAAAAAAATGTAGGACTAATAAATAAAGTTTCAACAGTGAAGTTATTACTTAAAATTTTCGGAAACTGAGTGTTATGGACTACGTTAATAGTAAAATAAATTTTAGGAACGAAAACTTTAGGAAACAAAATTTTAGGAACAATGATCATTACGAAAATCAATTTTCGGAAAACTGAGTGTTATTGTATGGATCTGCGCTAGGCAGAGTTGGACAGCGATAAATACATAGATATAATACTGTGAAGAAAGTGTACCTGGCTTTCACTGCGTCGCTTCTCGCAGGGCCCTGCTTGCATCCACGGCGCTCTTCAGCTCGATCCACTTTTGGGTTGGTGTATGGGTGTGTGTATGTATGTTTTATGGTATATAATGCCCGAAAACCGAACCTTTAATCTTTTATATGCGCACAAGCACTCAGCGCGTACCGACCGAATCTCGAGAGCCTTTGAACTGTCACCTTGACAGGTCAGAAGAGTATTTCTGAAGGATACACAGAGAGGTGTATTTTCCTATCAAGGTTGAAAACCGAACATTCCCCCGCCCAAGCCATTTCCAATGGCTTAATCCCGAAACAATCCGAATAGAAGAAACCGAAGCCTAATCCACAGGCAGCCGAGAAAGCTCGGCAATCGCTCGTTGGAAGACCGTGCCTTGAGCCAACTTAACGTCAGCAACCCGAACCGTACCATCTTTGCCTGGGTACAACTGGACGATACGTCTACGACGCCAATGTAGAGGAGGGGAGTTTTCCTCCTTTAATAGAACCAAATCTCCCACCTTGGGAGGGTTAGCAGGGTCATTCCACTTGACTCTCTGCTGTAGAGTATGGAGATACTCCAAATGCCAACGATGCCAAAATCTTTGGGAAATTTGCTGTAACAGCTAGAACCGAGTTAACCGATGCAGTTTTTCATCTTGGAGGGACGCCATTTAAAGGCTGGCCGATTAGAAAATGACCCGGGGTTAGAACCTCTGGGTCGTTAGGATCCGAAGAAAGGGGACACAGAGGTCGCGAGTTTAAAACGGCCTCTATTTTGCAAAATACGGTACTTAACTCCTCGAAAGTGAGAATGGTCTCTCCGATTACCCGTTTGAGGTGAGTCTTGGCTGACTTCACAGCTGACTCGAACAAACCTCCCCATGACGGGCATGCTGGGGGGTCAAATATCCAAGAAATTCCACGACAAGCTAACTCATGACCGATTGTTCTTTGATTCTCAGTCAAAAAACTTTGAACTTCTCGTAAATAATTGTTAGCACCCTTGAAGTTGGTACCGCAATCCGCCCGAATGATAGTAGGCAGCCCACGCCTAGACACAAACCGAGAAAGAGCTGCTATAAAAGCTTCTGTGGAAAGATCCGACATTACTTCCAGGTGGACACTCTTAGTGGCCAAACAAAACAAAACGCATAGATAGACCTTTGTGATTTTCGGTTTCCGCAATTTATGTGACTTTACAAGGAACGGCCCTGCAAAATCTGTGCCAACACCTTCAATGGGTCTGGCTGTTACAACCCGATCGCGAGGCAAATTTCCCATTAACGGTTGAGTGGTAGATCCCTTAAGTTTGTAACACGGTATGCAGTTAGTGGTGACCCTATCCACTCACTTGCTTGCGATTTTTAGCTACGGTAGCCTAAATTGTCATGACGTTTTATAGAAACGACGGCATAATGTTATGTTATTTTCAAAAATCGATAACTTTGCTTCTACTTAATTAATAACAAAGATTTTTTCAGTCTTGTAAAGATAATGAAACGAAGTATTTTATAATGATATTACAATTTATGGGTATACGGCAAAAATAATTTTTAAAAATTCACAAAGTTGACATATTGAAATAATTGCTGAGTTTTAACAGAAAACTATTTTTAATTAAAAATTTAAAGCGATAACGTATATTTTTTTCTTACTTAATTTAAAGCAGACTAAACAAGCTTTTATATGATACCAAACAACTTGCTAGCTTCTCTATAAAAATTAAGAGTAAAAATGATTCAATTTCCGATTTAAATCTTTTAAAACGCTCAACTTGTTGCGAAATAATGCGATACGTTCATGATTTTTTTATGGATAATTCAGGCACCTAATTACCAAAATATAGCCATAAACAGGATGAGAAACTAATAATCTTTAAATAAAATGCATATTTTATGCAATTTTCATGGTTGTCGTAGTCCTATAACACAAGATAACAAAAGAAGTATGTACGTACCTAAAAAATCCTATGTTTTTGTAGTGCCAATCACAAAGAACAGAAAAAACTTATAATCACAATAACACGTTTAATAAACACATCATAGTATACACTTGATAACAGTTTATCGATTGTAAGCAAATACTTAGGTAATTGCACTCACTCACAGTAAATAAACAAACGAAACTGCATTTTTGCAACAGCTGATCCCACGCGATGACCGCTAGTGAGCCAGGAGTAACCGAAAATTTTGAACAAAATTCAAGATGGCTGCCCACTTAGGCTGGAGACACAATGCGCGCGCGGCACAACTGTGTAATAAATGGGTATTTGCAACTTTAAAATTTTAATGATGTATGAGTACGTAAAGTGAATAATTTAATAATGTTTATAATTAAATATAACCTTACATTTGGAAAAATATTTGATTTATGTCATAAGAATAAATAATCTGTTATTATTTATTCTTATGTTTATGTGATCATCTATTACGATATGAGCGAAACATTGTTTTAGTAGTTAGGCACAGAAAAAGCCGTGTTTAAATAATATGTATACTTAAACCAAACACGACAAAGCGTGAAAGTAAAAAATAAAAACATAAAAAAAAATATGTAAGTAATGAACTAAAACAATTACTTTGCTCACCCGCGACCTTACAATAGTTACGTTTATGCAAGAAATGTGTGTTCATGCAGTTCCTCCACCTCCACACTGTACGAACACACACAAATCACATAAACACAACTATCACCACCACCAAGCTACACTGACGCGTTTCGAACTCAACCAGAGCTCATCTTCGGAGTTACCACAACCGTATGCTGTTCATTAATATGGACCTCCGCAAAGTAACGCCTGATTCAATAAATTAATATGTAAGTACTTCTTTCTTTCTTTCTTTACTTAATATTTTTTGTTAAATACCAAAATAAAAAATATTAGTAAAAAAATAAATAAAATATGAACAAAAAATCATCCCAAATGGCTACGCGACGATCGTGTGTACCCCAGCCTTACGACCTAAAGCGGATAGCAGAATTGATGCTGGTAACCACAGTTACCAAGTTTTAGTTGCAATTTACCGTCACATGTTTCGTTTGATAATCATATGAAATAATCTGTGGTTTCATAAAATTTATGGTTTATAATCGAAGCGTAATATTGTAACTATTTAATGACAATTGATTAGTGAAGAAATATTTGATAATCTTAAAAATGTAGGGCGTCAAAATACGAAACACGTCAAAAAACTACTGATCTTTTGTCGTAAAGTAAATTTTTTTGTTCACCAATATGCAATAGAACAAAAATATAGATTTAGTATAATACACCAATAAACGCCGAGTATTTTGATATTTAATACTAATAGAAATATATAAATTTGAGTGCTTAAGGCATTTTAAAACACTTAGTAGTTTTTTACGGAATCACTTCCGAGACACCTTGCAAAGAAACTTGAATAAAAAATATTTTAGTTGTATCCATTAGGCTGAGTCATTTTTTTAATGTTGCTATATTGGTACTCTGTATTTTGCCTACATTTTATAGCGTATCTGTGCCACCATTTACAGATTAAAAATCGAAAACCGCCTATACTGCCCTTGGTAACCAGAAGTACCAGAAGCAATTTGGAGGTGCACAAAGTTGGTAACTCTAGCTACCACAAGCGAGTGAGTGGCTATTAACCGCTCGTCGAGCCGATAATACCCAATATTTACGCTGCAAAATACCTAGCAACGTATTTGGAGCGAGATGTGCATTTTTTAAATGTAAATCCCGAATCAAAATAGTTACAAAGTGACCCGATTTAGGAAGTACTAACGAATGTCGCGAATCATAGGGTAAGTCCGAAATTTTTAGTCTACCACCTACCCGAAGCAACCCCTTAGAGTCTAGGAAGGGGGTAAGACGTTTCCAGTGGCCCTTAAGCCTTCGATTATTCCGCAGAGTATCTATTTCCTCGCCGAAGTTCTGGTTTCGAATTAAAGCTACACAAACTAACAAAGATTCTTCCCTCTCTTCCGGTGACAAATATTCCGATTTGATTTTGTTATCTTTATTCCGACAGTTATGAGAAAATCTCAGTAACCAACCGACGACACCGGTTAATTTGTTGAGAGAACTATACCGATTTAAAACATCAAAATCCGAAACCGTTTGATCTTTACCGCTGGTTGCTACTAAGCAACGCAAACCAGGTAGCACAGCTGGCGCCTGTACTACCGAAACAGGCCAATGGGATTCAGGCCCCTGGAGTCATTTTGGACCCCACCATAAAGGATGGGAAACCAATTCCGATGACTGACAACCTCGAGATGCACAGTCAGCCGGATTCATCTGGCCTGGAACGTGCCGCCACGAAGTGTGTAGCGCAGAATTCTGTAATTGTGACACGCGATTCGCTTCAAATACCTGTAGAGTATGAGGTGGCGTTTTAAGCCACGATAGGACAATGGAGCTGTCCGTCCATCCGTAAACCTCCGAGACATCCATGGTTCTTTGCAAACAAAGACAAACATGATGCAGGAGCTTAGCTTAGAGCACGGCTCCACACAATTCCAACTTTGGAATGGTGAGCCGAGATCTGATGGGAGCGATCTTACTCTTTGCCATTATCAGGTGAACCGAAGAAGAACCGTCCTCAGTGATGGTACGTAAGTAGACCACTGCTGCGTATCCTAATTCCGACGCGTCACAAAATCCGTGAACCAAAACTTGGCACGTTGACTTGGGAAACATAGATCGCGGAACCTCTATCCGATTGACCGATTATATTTTTCATACTAACCACCGGAGTGGTAACCATAGGAAACCGCTTAGTAACCGGAGAGAAGGTCAACGAACCCTTCCCACAAATACCAATAGCCTTTGTATTACCAATACCCCGAATATGGTTGTCCGATGGCTCTAGCCGTAATCCTAGCCTGCGAGCTAAATCCGAAGTTATTAAAGACCCCTGCGAGCCTACGTCCAGTAACGCCCGAACTTCAATGCCCTTATCTAAATCCGAATTAAAATAGACTTTTACTAAAGCCGTGGGCAGCAGGACTGTTACTGGAAGTAGCCCCGGGGCAGTATGACCGAGAGAAACCGTATCCTATGGTCTAGTATACTGCTGGTCGTGATGAAGGGCAGTATCTCTTTCGCCATGACGACGTTGGTCATGACCATCACGAACCTGACCCTCATCTTGGTCATACTCTCTCCGCTGTTGAGTCTGATGAGGAGACCGAGGTTGAGTGCGAGACGGATTCACTCTTCGTCCAGACCGAGAAGGCGAGCCACGGTGAGACCGAGAAGGAGAGCCACGGTGTGACCGTGGTGGATCCGAACCAATATGACCCCCGCCCGTACGGGCCGGTGACCGCTCAGCCGAACGCCGTTGGTTAGGGTGGCCCTGATGAGAACCCGACCGATTGAAACACAATAAGGGATGATGTTTCCTACTCCCACACGATGCACAGTTAGGAACCCGATTATAATATTTATATCCATATGGTCCGAGGCAAAAGAAAAAAAACCGATTTTTCTGCACATAATCCTTCCGAGCATATGGGGACATCGCTTTGAACTCCGAACAGTGTGGAAGATCCCGATGGTCCCGATCTCCACAAAAGCCACAAGGCTGGATAAGTGTCACTCCTGTGAACTGCGGTGCCCTACGACGTGGCTTAGATGGACTCGCAACAGGCTCCTGAACGGGATGCCCAGGGTCAGCCCTGGCACACTCCAACAATCGACATTCTACCTCGAGAAATTCCTGTAAATCCGAAAATGTTGGAATGGTCTCCGCTTCATTCCCACACTTTTGCTCAAACCGTGTCTTGAGATTAGTAGGCGATTTTGCCAGACAGATATGGACAAGTAGAAAGGACCACTCAATGACAGGAAAACCGAGACGCTCCAATGAGTTGACTGCCATAATGATTGGATTGAGAAACTGTGCCCGCAGACCGATAAGTTTGGGAGACACAGACGGCAGGTTAAGGATTTGGTCCACATGCACGTCTGCCAGCCGACGGGTATTTTGGTACCTTTTCATTAAAAGTTCCCTTGCAATTTGGTAACCCTCATCCGATATCCGCAAATGTTGGATCAAACCCCAAGCCTCACCGGAGAGGCACGACATGAGATAGGCCAACTTTTGAGCCCCCGATAAGTCCGAACGTGAATCCACCAAACTATCAAACAAATTATTGAATCCCACCCATTGGTCCATTGCCCCAGCAAAGGACGGTAATTGTAATGTAGGCAACCGAGATAATAGTCCATCTGACTCTGACCGACTTGAATCCGACTTACTATCCGACCTATCAATAGTTTGTTTATATTGGAAATTCGCCTCCATTAGCTTATCGAATGCCTCTAAACCGCGCGTATACTCAAGGCGACATGCAGCAAGAATTTCCGCCTGGGCTTGCACGTCCAAATCCGCTAGTTCGATAATCCGTTGAAACGCCTCTTCAAATTTTAAAAATTCCGTATTTACCGTTAATAGGCGCATTTTCAATCGACCCACATGCTCCGAACGAGTAATAAGGTCCGCACTATCGATCAACCATTGTAATTTAACTTTAAATACCGAGAAACTATTTTTAAACGACATCGCAATGTTTATCAATTCACTCACCGAAAATAAGCAATTAAGTCCGTATATTACTTATCAAACAGTAAACACCGAATATTGTACGTATTACGCAAGCCGAAATTCACTTATTCACTTCACTATTTCACTTAAACACTTATTTAAACCGTAAATTAAACACCGACAAACCAAAACAAAACAAACCTAACAAATTACCAGTAGATAACACAAGTGAGTGATAAGAATTGTCAAACGTCAAACGTCAAATTCAAGTGACACCATAGATTAAAATAAATCCGAACTGTCATATATGACAGCGTTTATTAACACAAACCCGAACACCCAAGTTACCAACCCACTATTAAAAATATAAACCGAATTGAAATTCGAAGGTAGGTATAAAATCCTTTGTTCGAAGATAAAATAAGGTCAATCCGACCGAAATAACCAAAATAAACCGAAATAAACCCGAAACAAGCACGCTCTGCTACCAAAAATGTATGGATCTGCGCTAGGCAGAGTTGGACAGGGATAAATACATAGATATAATACTGTGAAGAAAGTGTACCTGGCTTTCACTGCGTCGCTTCTCGCAGGGCCCTGCTTGCATCCACGGCGCTCTTCAGCTCGATCCACTTTTGGGTTGGTGTATGGGTGTGTGTATGTATGTTTTATCGTATATAATGCCCGAAAACCGAACCTTTAATCTTTTATATGCGCACAAGCACTCAGCACGTACCGACCGAATCTCGAGAGCCTTTGAACTGTCACCTTGACAGGTCAGAAGAGTATTTCTGAAGGATACACAGAGAGGTGTATTTTCCTATCAAGGTTGAAAACCGAACAGTTATAGCCTACGTTAATAGTAAAATAAATCGTAGGAACGAAAACTTTAGGTAACAAAACTTTAGGAACAGTGATCATTAGGAGTACAAATCGTTACGAAAATCAATTTTCGGAAAACTGAGTGTTATAGACTACGTTAATAGTAAAATAAATTGTAGGAACGAAAACTTTAAGAAACAAAACTTTAGGAGCAGTGATCATTTATAAACATTTTTGTAATCATAAGTTACATATTATTATATAATTTTATATTTTTATAGAGACTGTATCCTGCAGACAAACTGTGTAAACAGTTTTGCAGGGCTATGTGCTAAAAAATTTATGTACCTAAAAGTATGTCAAATAAATAATCTCATTCATTCATTCATTCATTAGGAGTACAAATCGTTAGGAAAATCAATTTCGGGTGATGAACTTTAGCGAACCCAATATGGACCCCTCTTTTTCGCTACCACCGACGGCGACGGTCGGCCCCACTAATCCGCTATTTTATTTTCCCAGACCTTACCAATTTTACAATAGGTGAGAAGATTACTCACTGTTGATCGGTTCCTTACAAAACCGTGTTGGTTATCTGAGATGGACTGCTTTACGTGATTATAAATAACCTCGTATACACATGATTCAAAGACTTTAGCAAAGCAAGAAAGAATACGTATAGGCCTGTTGTTTTCACAATGCGATTTATCCCCGCCCTTGTGTACAGGCACTACGTGCGCAGATTTCCAGACATCAGGAAAGCAACCTGAAGACAAGGACTTATTAAATATAAGACACAGAGGCATACACAGTTCAGAACCACAAGCCTTTATGATTGAAGGAGGAATACCATCAGGCCCAGCTCCCTTGCCACCATCCAGATTTTTTATGATTGAACTAATTGTGCTTTCATTGATAATCATGGAAGACAAAACACTGTCACAATTTGATTTAAAATCGTAGTCAGGGCTGGAAACCAATGATGATTTCTCGAAAACCGAGCCAAAATATGTTGAAAATGGTTCACACACATCTAAACCATCAGAGCATGTGCGACCGGCATAAGACATGTTTTTAGGAATAGCAGAATGACCCCTTCTACGATCAACGAATCTCCAGAACATCTTGATATTGTCCCTAACATTTTCCTCAACTGAGGAGACCATTTTTTTTGTAACATTCGTCGATAAGCACTTTACATTTAGCACGCAACATAGAGAATGCAATATTAGAAATGATGAAATCCGCGCAAGAACTAAAGTCACGGACATAGCTCGAAGAATCGCTAGACTTAAGTGGCAGTGGGCAGGGCACATCGCCCGTAGATCTGACGGCCGATGGGGCCGAAAGGTTCTCGAGTGGCGTCCGCGGACCGGAAGACGCAGTGTAGGTAGGCCTCCAACAAGATGGAGCGACGACCTGGTTAAGGTAGCGGGAACGCATTGGATGCGGATGGCGCAGGGCCGATCTCTTTGGCGAGCCTTGGGGGAGGCCTATGTTCAGCAGTGGACGTCTTTCGGCTGAAATGATGATGATGATGATAGAGAATGCATCATAGTCTCTAGGATTGCCATACTTTTTGTATAGTCTGTGAAATTTGGCCTTTTCTTTGAGATATTTTAATAACGCATTGCTTTACCAAAAATGATAATTGTTAGACTTTGGTTTTGAAAATGGTGTATGAGATTCAATTATTTTATTTAAAATATTATAAAAATTCGATACACAAATATTGACATCCTCCGAAGAAAGGACATTAATCCAATCTACATTATTTAATTCAGCTTTGATATTTTCCAAATTTGATTTGTGGAAGTATAACCGCTTGACCTGGTTCTCCTTCACCCTACCAAGCAAAGCCCCCGTAACAACACTAATCACTAAGAGAGGGTGATAGACATTAATTTTGCTCAATGGCTGAGCACCATTGACTTGGATGTTCGAAATAGTGCTTAAAACCAAATCGAGGTATCTATTGTTGTGGTTAGGTTTATTATTGAACTGGGCAAGGTTGCAAAGTGACAAGGTATCAAGCAATAGCTCAGATTTACGATCACCCGGCACACCGGGTTCAAATGCAAGGGAATGCAATGATTTGGTCCATGTGATATTAGGTGTATTAAAATCCCCGATGAGAAGAAATTCATCATTTTCTTTTTTACCAAAAATATTTTTGTTACAATTTTCATAAAAACTTTCAAGTGCATAAAACGGTATATCAGGCGGTAGGTAGCAAATGAAAGCTTACCCCAGGTTGAACGCTCAGGATATACGAATAAGAATCCACTTGAGTTAAAGCTGCTTTTATTTTCTTCCTTTTTTCTCACCGTTAATAATTTCTATTTTAAAATTCACACCACGTCTGCCTTACAAGTGACAGGCCATGACAAGTGTTGCTATATTTAAAAACATATCGTTTTGAAATTGAACCGTTATCCTATTAATGTAACTTATTTAATTTTTATTTTGTTATATATAATATTTCGTTTAGATACAATTTATTATTTTTGATACAATTATTATAAATGAACTAAAACGATTACTTTGCTCACCCGCGACCTTACAATAGTTACGTTTATGCAAGAAATGTGTGTTCATGCAGTTCCTCCACCTCCACACTGTACGAACACAACCAAATCACATAAAACACAACTATCACCACCACCAAGCTACACTGACGCGTTTCGAACTCAACCAGAGCTCATCTTCGGAGTTACCACAACCGTATGCTATGCTACCAAATGTTAAACCCGCTAGTTTTAATAACGCGTTTTAACGCGGGTTTTAATAATAAGTAGGTAATTATAATAGTAAAAAACAGTTTTAAGGATTTTCGGAAATTCCCACGGGATAAGGAAAAAACGGGATTTTTCGTTTTACTGGTCGTAGAAAGCTAAAATTCGGCATGTAGGTTGCTTGGGGAGTGAAGAGGAGCATTGAGAGAGGAATTTCCAAAATTCCCACGGGAACGGGAAAAAACGGGATTTATATAATCGATTCCGAGTGACCGTATCTCTGTAACTATAATAACTAGACTCTTCAAATTTGATACACAAGTAGGTATTATATTAGTTAAAACATTAATTTCAGGATTTTTCAATATTCCCACGGGATAAGGAAAAAATCGGGATTTATATATTCAGTTCAACGGAATCCTATGAACTGTAATTATTAGACTCTTCAAATTTGGCATAGAAGTAGGTAATTATAATAATAAAAAACTATTTCAAGGATTTTTGGAAATTCGCACGGGATAAGGAAAAAACGAGATTTTTCGTTTTCTGGTCGTAGAAAGCTGAAATTCGGCATGTAGTGTCACAATGCAGTGTTCCCTTACGCCTCTAGATGGCGCTGTTTTAAATAATAGATTATTTTCCCTAATGATTGCTAGATGGCGCTAGTGGTGCATTATATTAAAAACATTTTATGTTTCTTAATTTAATTAGTTAAGATAAACTGTTGCGTTTTGAATGAGCATTTTAAGAATAACAAATTATTTACAATAGAAATCTGATCCGTATAACTTTGCCATAGACAAATTCTACATTGTTTATGAGTGATTTTTTTACTAGAGGGTATTAGAGTGGATTTGTCGAATTTTGACGGTGTTTTACTTGAACAGCTGATATTTAATAATACGCTAAAAATTGGCATAAAAAGCTGCGCACGGTCAAAATTCGGCATTCTGCAAATCATCATACGCTCATAAAAAAAGGAAAGACTCCAATTTTTCTACTTTCTTTATATTGTAACGTAGTTATTTTTTCGGTATAATAAATTTATCAAAATTTAGAACATTTAGTACATAGTAACGCCATCTAGCGAGGATTTTCGTCAACAGTCTATGATTCATACGTTTTCGGTTAGCTAGGGGTATTGTAACGTAGTTATTTTTTCGGTATAATAAATTTATCAAAATTTAGTACATTTAGTACATAGTAACGCCATCTAGCGAGGATTTTCGTCAACAGTCTATGATTCATACGTTTTCGGTTAGGGCGACATCTGACGATGGATAGTGGCAACAGCTGTGTCTAGATTAGGCTTTTGATTCTTAAATCAAATAAAAAATTATATAAATGTTAGGTTTGGATTTATTTTCGTAATTCCCAAAATAATTACAAAGTTTAGTAAAAGTTTCAAAACTTGTGTTAGTCGTTTCAGCTCTGTTTTGGTTGTCGCTGTGACAGGACCTCTGTGGACGTTTTGACAGCCAGAGGTCAAGTCATTGAGATAATATTTCTGCATCGTCACGGACGTGTAATTTTTTGAAAAGGAGAGAGGAGCCGCCGAAATGGTGTGAGCTCGGAGTTATTGTATTTGTGTTTGTCCGTACTTCACATCAGCAGGGGTGAGTCCTAGCAAGTTGTTTTCCTTTAATTTACATTTTTGTCCAAAATGCTGACGTTCGTAATTTTGTTCTAGCCAGCCCTAGTCTGCATCTACAGCGTCATGGACGTCTAAAAATAAAAATTTAAGGATATAGCCAGCAATGCCAGCGATTAATTTGAGGCGGGACGGGTCAGCTTTATAAGGTAAAGCTCTGGTTTTGCTTGTGTGCCCTTGCACGCACACTACCTCCATTTCGTGTAGGTGATCCGTGCCACGCATGCTTACATGATTGTTTGTTTGTTTCAGCTTGAAAATGCTTTTAAGCTGAAAGGGACCTAAAAGAACTGGAGAACTAAAAGAATTCCTTTTGAACTTGATTAACTTTTGAACTTTAGAACTTTGTCAAACCTATAGAACTTTTAGAACTTTAGAATATTCTAGATCATTTCCAAACTTCAGCAAGGACTTCGGGTCAGACTTCTGGTTCATTTATATGCCTTTGGTCAGACTTTCTTTTCTCTTCAGTATGCAATAACTGAGCTTAAATAAACTTAAAGGGGAATGCGCCCAGATTCAAACGCTTGACCATTTCCGTTTCCCAAGTGGTTCCAACTCTTCTAGTTGGGTGAAAATTACTAAGATCTTCGAGGGAGGAGCCAGCAGTAGTGAAGAAATAGGTGAACGCCGCTGATTGGAAACTTGTACGGAGCTTACTACAGGTCAGATCCAACCTATTAAGTGTGGTGTCCTTATAAACTAAGTCTAGGCTGCTAGGTGTTCCTTTACTCATGTAGAAGACAATTGTGGTATGATTTTCTCATAAATTTAGTTTTTCTGGTAGGAAGCGAGTTTGAGCCAAACCTTAGAACCCAATTACGACCTCTACCGTTTATGGTTTACTGTTACTGTACACCTAAGTTCGTACCTACTGAAATCCTAGAAGTAATAAAAGAATTTCAACCAGAACTTGGGTATTATTTTTATATTTCATAAAATTTTTGTCACCGACCCTACTGAGCGAACCGGCAACTCTTGCACCAGAGTATTAAGGTGACAAAATGGCGCCCACGTTCCGGCGCTTAAATTCCTTCCTGTTTTGGTAAATGAGAATACCACGGTGGTCTTTTTCATGTAAACTAATTTTACTTATTTTCTGTTGCTGAAGAGAGCAAAGTTTTGTGTACATAAATTAGTACATATTTGGTTATTGCTGGCATTATTCTGAGTTTGTGTTGTGTGTTTAAAGGTTTTACATGTCAACTGATATGTTTTTTCTGTAATGTTGAATAAAATACATTTTTTTAATTTATTACAAACCTCTGACTAAGTTAACTGCATAACATTCACATTTATTTATTACATTGACCTGTGTTCATTTGGTGAGGTATTGAAAGTGAGTTTATCTACTCTGATGTAACTACCTTCTAACGGTAAATAAAAAAATTCTTTATGTATTACTTTAGGATGTGATTTTAAAACTTACATATTTTGGCATAATTGACAGCTTTCACTGGTTATTATATACTTATTTCAGTGTTGAAACATTTTTTTTGATATTTTAGCTTCACTGTTTCCAGTGAGATTTTTTTATTCAACATAAGTATCCCTTTTGGATTGTGACATTAAAGGTTGGTAATTTTCGCTTCAGTACCTAATTCCAGTGGTTTTTTATATAAATTACATACTTAACTAGATAGTGACAGTAAAATCAGAGTATTTTTGGTAATAGTGATGGCACAAAAAAGTCAAATTAAGTTTGTAACATTCAACTGCAGGTCAATTAAGCGTTCTGCTGAGAACGTCCGATTACTATGCCGAACAGCTGATATTGTAGCATTGCAGGAGACGTGGCTGCTCCCAGAAGATGTGCCGTTTTTAGGCAGTGTGGACCCAGAGTTTCAGTACTCAGGAAAATCAGGTGTAGACACGGGAGCGGGTATTTTGCGTGGTAGGCCATATGGAGGTGTTGCCTTACTGTGGCGTAAAAGTATATTTAAATCAGTCTCGGTTGTGCCATGTAAAAGTGATCGAATAACAGCTGTCAAAATAAAGTTAGCTGAGAGTTCATTGTTGGTGTTCTCGGTGTACATGCCTACTGACTCATATGAGGGTCTTGCCGAGTTTACTGAGTGTCTCGGCGAGATCGCAGCGATAGTGGAGGAGTGCCAACTAGACTCAGTGTTCCTCTTGGGTGATTTTAACGCTCACCCGGGGAGAAGTTTTGGTAACGAGCTCGACTGTTTCTGTAGTGACTTAATGTGGAAGTGCGCAGACTACGAGATACTCGGCAGATACTCGAATGCATATACGTACGTCAGTGACATAAATGGGTCTAAAAGCTGGCTAGACCATTGCGTCGTCTCTGAAGCAGCTTGGAGGACGGTCATTGATGTCAGGGTGTGTTTCGATTTGTTTTGGTCTGATCACTATCCTATGGAAATTGTATGTAATTTAAAAGTTATTGGTTCGAAAAATGATGTAAAAGTAATTGAACATGATCCAGTGCGGTGGGGAGAGAGAAGTATGATACAAAATAGATTATTTGAGGATAAATGTAATGATAAATTTAAAGATATTGACTTTCCCGTGGAATTTGTAGAATGTAATAAAGTATGTAATGATGTAAACCATAGATTAATAATTGACAAACTGTATAATAATATTATTGACATTCTGAGAGAGGCAGCTAGTGTAAGTTATGGCGAACGTAATGATGGACCGGGTGGCCGTAAGAGGCCGGTAGTCGGGTGGAATCAACACGTGCGCCAGGCTCACGGGCGAGCTCGACATGCGTTTCAGCAATGGGTAGAATGCGGTAAACCTTCTCAGGGGTCTATTTACAATAATATGACGGAGACTAAGAAGGTTTTTAAACGAAAACTAAAATGGTGTCAGGATAATGCTGAACAAATCAAAATGGATATAATAGCAACACACCATTCTCATAAAGATTTTTCTGGTTTTTGGAAAAAAACGAACAAGCTGAGTCCCAGGTCGAGCTTTCCGGTGAGCGTGGGCGGTGTTTGTGAGCCAAACCAAATTGCAGAGCTTTTTAAAAGTCAATTCAAGGTTGAATCTCCCTTAGGGCCCTGTTGTAATTTGTCGTCACTTTCCGTGAGGAAAGAAACTGAGCATCCTTGTGTAGTGTTTACAGCAAATGAGGTAGCAGGAGTAGTGAGGAACATGACGCGCGGCAAGTCTCCTGGACATGATTCCCTGAGCATTGAGCACCTTCAGCATGCAGGAGTGCATTTTCCCAGAGTCCTGGCTTTGCTTTTTAACGTCTGTGTTGTTCACACCTACCTACCTGAGGAAATGATGAGAACTGTGGTGGTGCCAATAGTAAAGAATCGGACAGGAGATGCATCTAATGTCAACAATTATAGACCCATCTCGTTGGCTACTATATTAGCGAAGGTGCTGGATAGCCTGCTTGACAAACAATTGGAAAAACATGTGAAGCTTAACGATGCACAATTTGGCTTTAGATCTGGGCTGTCCACCGAGGCCGCAATTCTTTGTCTCAAGCATGCTGTCCGGTACTATACAGACAGGAAAACACCTGTGTATGCCTGTTTCCTGGACCTTTCAAAGGCCTTCGATTTGGTGTCATATGACAAGTTATGGCAGAAACTGTACGAGGATACGACCCTGCCCGGGGAGTTGATAGAATTATTAAGATATTGGTATAGCAATCAAAGGAATGCTGTGAGATGGGCAGGCTCGCTCTCAGAGACGTTTAGGCTGGAGTGTGGGGTGAGACAGGGGGGATTGTCATCGCCTAGGCTCTTCAGCTTGTATGTTGATCGTTTGATTTGTGAGCTCAGCAATACTATGGTCGGTTGTTCCGTGGCAGGAAAGATGGTAAACAATATAAGCTATGCGGATGATATGGTGTTGCTGAGCCCATCAATCTGCGCCCTCAGAGAATTGCTCAGTATTTGTGAACGGTATGCGGAAGCTCATGGTCTTAGGTATAATGCTTCCAAGAGCGAGTTGATGATTTTTAAGGCGGGTTCTAAATGTTATCCGCGTGTACCCCCGGTTACACTTAAAGGCACTCCTCTCAAGGTAGTTACGGAGTTTAAATACCTGGGCCATTGGGTAACCGCATCACTGAGTGATAACCAAGATGTGGAGAGGGAGCGTAGGGCGCTGGCAGTGAGAAGTAATATGTTGATTCGGAGGTTTGCAAGGTGTACTAAAGATGTAAAGATTACTCTGTTCAAGGCATTCTGCCAGTCGTTTTACACTTGCAGCCTTTGGATCAACTGTACTCAAAAAGCTGTCAGCGCCCTACGCGTCCAATATAACAATGCCTTCAGGATGTTGTTGGGGCTGCCGCGTCATTGTAGCGCATCGGGTATGTTTGCGGAAGCGCGGACAGACGACTTCTACGCCATTATGCGCAAGCGTGTCGCATCGTTGGAGCGGCGCCTGCGCGGCAGCCCGAACAGCCTCTTGGAGAAGGTGGCAGAGAGGACAGACGGTCCGTTTCTGCGCCACTGGTCCGACATGCATTCGCCAATCTTCTCTGGCCCTTTGATATAAATTTATTTTCGAGCTGTGAGTTTTAATGTATTTATATTTTTAATTTGACATTTTATTCTGATTTCATTTGATTAATTAATTTATTTTTATTTTAAATTGTAATTTTAATTTTGACCTTTATTTTTATTTTTATTTAATTGAATTTGTTTTAATATATTTTGACTACTTCTGATTTTAATTCGATTTGTTTTGTAAGCTATGTAATTTACTATGGATCTAAGAATCTGAAATAAATGGTTTATTATATTATTATTATTTGGTACAAGTAACTATTCAGTGATTGTAAGTAAATGGTGGCAATATTTTCTGTGTATTCTGGTGTAACTAAGAGTTTCAGTAAATAAATTACATAATATACTTTACTGAGTAATTTTAGTCTGCTTTTGATAATTTGTGCTAAATAAACTCTCATTTAATTAATTTGTTAAGGAGGTAAAATAAGAACAACAGAAACAGTGACTAAAACTAGTTTAATAATTAAAAATGAACAACCTCTAATTAAATAACAGTAATTGTTTTATATCCACTTATTAATAGTGGTTTGTGTGTATACATTATTAAATAACAAGAAACATTGTATGAAATTGGTTTGGTTAAATATTTTATTTCAAGGGAATATACCTACTTATCAATTTATCTTAAATTTAAATCCTTGTACAGGAAAACATACCACAAATTAGTTGAAACCTTGAGTTTAATTTAAAAAAAAAAAATATAGCAGACAGCCTCACCACTTTAATTTTGCAGGATAATAGTTACATTTCATTTTGTTTTGGGTTTTTTTGTTACATTATAATTACAAACATGAGCCACAGGAAATTCAAATTCATCCCCTACTTAAGGAGGAGATTGCTTATGAAATAACAATTAGATCAGAATCCCCGGCTACTAATGTAATTGCAATGAAAAAAACAATTAAAGGCTTTAGTTGAGGAATGCCCTTCAGAGATTATTTTAGAGACTGATTTGGACCCCGAGTCAGAGCTGAAAATTGTTGCTTCGAAGCTTGTTGGTTTGAACAATTTGGTTGACAAGGCAGAAAAGACAGGGGACCGACATGCAGTCTGTAGATCTAAAGCTTTGGCATTCCATTTATATCACAGATTAGGTCGTGTAAGCACAGAGGAAAAGTCACTATTACAGAATAAGTCACAAATGTTTACTTCTTTAAATCAACTTTTAGTAAAAATAGATAGTTGGTCTTCAGGCTCAGAAGACTTTCAGGAGGCTGTAGATCATCAGTCAACAGTAGTGGAGTGCTCGGGTGATAGAAATGTGTCCAGGTGGAATGTAAAATTTGATGGAAATTCTGATCCCAGATTATTTCTCGACCGACTCAATGATATGAGATGTTCCACAAATGTTTCTTTCGACAGGTTGTATAAGTCTGCAGTCCATTTGTTCACAAGAAAGGCATTATTATGGTACAAAGGCATCAAAGCTGAAGTGTCCAACTGGCAGCAATTAGAAAGCTTGTTGTTAGATGAGTTTGAAATTGTTGATTATGATTATAGGCTGAAAGAAGAGATAAGACATCGTACTCAGGGCTTGGATGAACCGATTTAAATTTATTTCGCGGTTATGCAGTGCTTATTTTCACGTTTGAAAGATCCAATGTCAGAGGCGGAGAAATTAGACATTTTTATTCACAACATTAGACCATGTTTTACACAACAATTAGGTCTGGTAGAAATTGATTCTGTGCAGCAGTTGAAAGGCGTTTGTAGAAAAATTGAGGCAGCTCATCAGAGGGCCGCAATGTTTACAGAGCCAGGGAAGTCCAGTACTATCGTTATGGGTTCCGATTTTCAATACAAATCGAAACCAAAACCACAAGTAGCCGTTGTGGAACAATGTAGCACATCTAAACCATCTAATCGTTCTGGTACAAACGTTTTACGTTGTTATAAATGTGGCAAAGGCGATCACAATTTCAGAACCTGTAAAATAAAGCCATCACAAGTACGTTGTTTTCAATGTGGTAATGTAGGTTATACAATTCGAACTTGTCAAAAGTGCAACGAGGTTTCATTGACAAGAAAACGTCATACTGACAGCGGTGCGTTTACGAAGCAAGTTCGGAATTATAAAGGTAGCCATTCAAAAAACTAATTACTAAGAACCGATTTTTTTATAACAGAAATTTTAAAAGTAAAAATTGTCTTTTCGATTCAGTGGGATCGGTTCTGTTTTCAACAAACAAAAATGATATTAGGCCTTATTTGAAAGTTGCACTAAATGATTTATATGTAATCGGCTTGTTAGATTCAGGTGCTTGTGTGTCCATTATAGGGAATAGTGCACACTTACAGTTGCAAGATTATGGTTTTACTTTACAAAAGTCTGTGGATACGTCTTGTAGTGTAGCAAATGGCATTGTGCTAAATAGTATTGGATATATGTATCTTCCGTTGACGTTCAAAGAAATGACGAATGTCATTAAGTTTTATGTTATTCAGTCTGTGGTATCAGACGTGATTTTCGGTTGTGACTTCTGGAAGGCATTCGGATTGGCACCAGAAATTTTCGATTCCGTAGACTATAGAAATGCTCCCGATACATTTTGTAGTTCAATAAATTCAGGTCAAATACATACTATTCAGGCTTTTGATACGCTCACTGCTCAACAGCAAGAGGCGGCGAACGTAGTGGTAAATAAATTTAAGAATATTAGTACGGAAAAAGTTGGTCTGGGGAGAACGACACTCATTGAACACGTCATAGACACGGGTAACGCGGCACCGATTAAGACTAGGCAGTATCCACTCTCTCCGGAGAAGAAACAGGCGTTATGTGCCGAGTTGGATAAAATGGTCGATTTAGATGTAGTGACACCTAGCGAGAGTCCGTGGAATGTACCAGTTTTGTTAGTTCCGAAACCAAATGGTGAGTGGCGGTTCTGTTTAGACTGTAGAAAATTAAATTCCGTTACGAAGGGTGATTCTTATTCAATTCCGTTTATCCCTCAAATTTTGGATAGTCTCAAAGAAGCGAAGTATTTATCTTCTATTGATCTTAGCTCTAGTTTCTGGCAAGTGCCTTTAGATAAGGACTCGCAAGAAAAAACTAGCTTTACTGTTCCGGGTCGCGGGTTGTACAAATTTAAAGTTATGCCGTTCGGACTTTGTAATGCTCCAGCACGTCAACAAAGGCTCATGGACATGCTATTCAATCAAAATTTTTGTTGTGACATCGAAAACGGTTTAGTATTTTGCTACATAGATGACATTGTCATATGTTCATCAGATTTTGATACACATATTAAATTACTGAACCGAGTTTTAGACAAATTAAAGTCAGCAAATCTGACAGTGAATTTTGAAAAATGTAACTTATTTATGAAGTCGCTCAAATATTTGGGTTATGTGGTTGACGAGCGTGGACTGAGAACTGATCCGGAGAAAGTTTCGGCGATTTTGAATTTTCCAACGCCAACGTCGGCCAAAGAAGTAAAAATTTTTTTGGGTACATGTTCGTGGTACAGGAGATTTATTAGAAATTTTTCGACCATCGCGGCGCCGCTTAACAAACTCACCAGTAAGAAAATTCTGAAGTTTGAGTGGAGCGACGAAGCTGAAACTGCGTTTAGACAGCTGAAAAACGCCTTAGTCACAGCTCCTGTATTAGCGGTACCAGATTTCGAAAAACCTTTTGTGGTCCATTGTGACGCTTCTGCGTATGGCTTAGGAGGTATGATATCACAGGAAACTGACGGCCACGAGCATCCGATTGCTTATGTCAGTAGATCTCTCAACAAGTCTGAGAGAAACTACAGTGCAACAGAGAGGGAGGCTCTGGCAGTGATTTTTGCTGTGGAAAAGTTTCAAGCATACTTAGGGTCTAGGCCGTGTGGTAAGTATTGCCGAGAATAAAGCCCGAACGGCAACTGCGGCCTTTTTCCGCGGAATAGCTCAATTTTATTTGTATAGCGAATGTGTGGCCACAATTGCGGTACTGTCCTTTTTCTATGTACGAATTATATTTTATTGAATTATTGCTTAAATATTCACTTTTTAAAGATATATTTGGTAGGCTTATTAACAATGCGGCTCCATGGAATGAACATAATTGTTTTTTGATAACAATAATTATTTTGAACGTCTGATTTTGCATGTCTCCTTTTTGGGTTCTTATGGTACTTGTGGCCTTTTTCGCCATATACAGGGTGGAATTTTGTAATGCCATCTCCAGGGAAAGTACTCTAAATACTGAAAATAGGAAAATTTACTCAAAGGAAACATTCCTTTATTTTTGAAAAGAAAGAAAACTGCATTCAAATATTTTTGAAAATTCGCTCACCTGACCCAGGAACCGAACCGGGTGCCCGATTTTAGCCGATTCGATTCCCGGGTGCGGCAAGCGGATATCCGAAAATATTTGAATGCAGTTTTCTTTCTTTTCAAAAATTAAGGAATGTTTCCTTTGAGTAAATTTTTTTATTTTCAATATTTTGAGTACTTTCTCTGGAGGTCGCATTACAAAATTGGGTACATATTGAAAAAAATCATGTGATTTTGGTATTTACCTTCTAATTTGTTGTCAGTCTGACAATAATAGGCACGAATATTATAATTCCTGAAGAATTTCATGAATGACTTATTATTTATTACAATTACAAGCTTTTATCTACCTTCACCTGGGGCACTTCCCGATTGCCGATTAAACTGAAATTTTGCATGCATGTGTAAATCGGATGACAATGCAATATTATTATGACATTATGCTGATCTGATGATGGAGATGGAAGATTTAATCTCGACTTTTAGAATTTAATACCGTAGAGTTTGGACTCGTTAGATTCGTCTTGACGAGTACTTTGATCCTAGATGGTAACCAGGGTCTGATCATGGAGCTGAAAGGTGACAATAGGCACTCCATAATGAGACGAACCTAAGCATTTGTGGTAAATACTTAGCTATTTATTAGTTTAGTTAAATTAACACTATAATTAAAAGTAAAATAAACTAACTAAAAAATTGAAAGACTCAACTCCGTCGAGTTTAGGCTCGTTTAATTCATCTTGGTGGGTACGTTGGTCCTAAATAAACTCTAAAAAGTTAAAAATATATTAAAAAAAGAAAAAATATTTTTTAAAAACGTGCGTTTATTAGGTACCTACATGCTAATAAAAAGAACTAAAAAGTTGAAAACAATTTATGCCACATATCAAATCTTTGCGTTTTTATCACAGTCCCAATTATTTTTAAAAAAAGCGTGTTACATTTTGTCAATAGAAATAAAAAAAGGTGTAACATGCTTTTACCAAAAAATAGAGCCTGTGATAAAAACGCAAAAATTTAATACGTGTTATAAATTATTTTCAACTTTGTAGTTTTTTTTATTAACATGTACCTTATAATTTATTTATATCGTTACCTCATGAGGTAGGAGGTGTTGCTACTGCAGGTGATACAGACGTTGAGGATGAATTATGAAAGTTCTCCAATGAATACTGAAGACTGATTAAATAATATGTGCAATTCTATTTATTTTTTAAAGTTTATGAAAAATTAAGAAGTTTTTAGTTTCACTTGTTTCCATAAAAGAGACTTGTTTTGTGTTAGAAAATTACTGTGGGTACCTACGCTTTATAATTTAAAAAATCTTAAAAAATAAAAAAATATTGTTGTTATTTGCCACTTCTTTCTGCATTACGAGAAATATACTTTTTGAAATTAAAAATATGTACTTTATTTTAGCCCTCTCATTCTGAGAGGAGGCCTGTGCCCTGCAGTGGGACGTTTATAAGCTGGGATGATGATGACTTTATTTTAAAAATAAAAAATTGTTGACACTCAAATATTTTAACAGCTACAATTTTGGTCCTAATGGTAGTTGTGGCCTCGTATTTTTCGACAATAAAAGGCACAATGTAGCTTATAGCCCCTTAAAACTCATTTAGTCCGACGAAAAAGGATTTAAAGGACAAAATCGATATATAATATACCATTTAAAACATAAATTTTATTTTAGCAGAACCCTAGAACACTAATACACATTATTTAATTACAAAATTATCAATTTGTTAGTTATCTTTTAAAAAAAACACAAAAACGCTTCTCCTGAAAAGTAAGCATTTTGTAATTGTGGCTCTTATCGTAGGATACGACGAAATAGCCCTAGGCCACGAACTGTATAGGTACCTCTTTTGTTGATTTTTGTGATTAATGAATCCGTAGTGTGAATAGGCTGCAAATTTCAAAATGTTGATGGTACACAGCGCTCTTGCATTTAGTGTTTAGCCTGTAAACAGATACTAAGTACGTAATAATGTGTGAATTAAATTAAATTTAAGTGTGTCACCAATCATTTTGTTGTGTGATAGTTAGTTAAATGAGAGTATAAGCGATGGCGTTTTACGTAATTACGTACGTGGTAGGTAGTGTTAGGTATGACCGAACGGTGTACTGTGCTATGGTTTTATTGTTTCAGAGTAAACACACGAAGACGTGTCTGCGCAGGATGGTCATGAGTACGGACACTCAAAGGTAGCGCAGCGCGTGGTCGGTTATGACGTCACACCGGACCGGTCGATGGATCGTGCGCTAGGACGGATCCGGCTGTGCGAAGGCCGACACATTCGCTTGCGGACTGCGCTGGAGACTGGACGTGTTGGCGGACCTCGGAACTGTCCACGCTACCCTGTACCTACCTATAGTGATTTGTAATCCACATAGCTGGTTAGAAGTGTTAATCTGACTATCTGGTCGTCTCATTACTCGATCACCCAATCTAGCCCACCATTACAACATCTGGCGAATAGGCCATCCCAGCTACCCTGTTGTATTCTACGACAAACGAACGAAACGTTACGAAAGGCAAAGCTGCTGTAAAACTGTTAGATGTGGGCGACTATGTTCTTTTGGAAAACGAGGAAAGAAACAAGATCAAATTGGACCCTAAGTTCAAGGGCCCGTTCAAAATAATAGAGATTTTGGATAATGATAAGGTACCTACCTATCGGTTGAAATCCTTGAATTCTAAAAGGGCATACAAGTACTCACGCGATAGCGTAAGAAAAATACCGAACCATGAGGTTCCGAAAGACTTAGATGATAC
Source organism: Archips xylosteana (assembly GCA_947563465.1). Taxonomy (NCBI): domain Eukaryota; kingdom Metazoa; phylum Arthropoda; class Insecta; order Lepidoptera; family Tortricidae; genus Archips; species Archips xylosteana. The sequence goes on from CANOAX010000010.1 coordinate 281,133, forward strand.
AACCGATTCATGTGCATCCAGTGAGGGTCGTTGCGATGTTTAAATCCTGCACGGCGTTGGTGCGCCTCAGAGCGGATGTATAGACATTGTAGCGCTTTATATTAGAAAAGGCGTTGTAGCGCCTTAGATTAAGTTCCTACGATCCTAGTTTGCTATCAGGTAATAAGATGAGCCGTAGGTGCGGCGGCATGTTCACTTTCGTCACGTTGGTGTGTTAACGAGATGAGTCGTTGGTGCGACAATAATGCTCATGTTCATGTGGTTACCCTTATTTTCGTTGGTGCGAAAATGAGATGAGTCGTTGGTGCGACAATAATGCTCATGTGGTTATCCTTATTTTCGTTGGTGCGAAAATGAGATGAGCCGTTGGTGCGGCGCCGTTTGGTGTTAATTAGATTGATTTAAGATAATCTTATTAAAGTTGTTGATTGAGATCGTACATGATTTTGAACACAGCTAACTTGTTAACTTGTTCCAAGGTTTTGAGAGTTCATAGTCAGAATAGCCGAACAAAATACTGTGTGAATATTGTTCTTACAGATGACACACACGAGGACGTGTGAAACATCAGAGATGGCCGTGTCCGAGAATAGAGTCCGGCTTCCAAAGGCCACCGAACGCAAGCGTGACGTCAGAGCCGGTTTTGAGTCAAGCTTGGACGCGACCGTTGGAGCGCGAGGGCATTCTGCTTCCAGAGCTCGTGCCAAGCGGACGTGTCTGTTCGGTCTTACTTGAATTAAGTTAGATAGTACCTACTTAGTAAATTAAAAGAAGTTAATTGAACAAAGTCATTTTCGAGTATGTCATTGTTGCTTGAGGTTACCCACCATGTCAGATTCAGAAGAGAAAGCGCACCCACCCAGTCCTATTCTCAATGTTCCCTCGACATATATATATATATCTAATACCTTTAAAAGAGCAATTCTTGTATATATATATATATATAAATAAATAATAAATAAATATTAGGGGACAATCTTACACAAATCAACCTAGTCGCAAACTAAGCAAAGCTTGTACTATGGGTACTAGACGACGATAAACATACTTATATAAATAAATAAATACTTAAATACATAGAAAACATCCATAACTCAGGAACAAATATTCGTGCTCATCACACAAATAAATGCCCTTACCGGGATTTGAACCCAGGACCTCTTGCTTCGTAGGCAGGGTCACTACCAACTAGGCTAAAGCGGTCGTTATATGTATACTAGCTTTTGCCCGCGGCTTCGCTCGCGTGTACCATGAGTATTCCAAAGAACCAAGATATCAAGCAGGCAAGCATACAGGCAAGCTAGCAAGCAAGTTATACCTTCCATTATCAGCTCATCTGAATAACCAGAAAGAATACAACTCAAGGTCTATACGTGCATATGATATTTAAAGAAACTTCCTATAACTCCTAACCGTTAAGGAGTTTTACCTTCCATCATCAGCTCATCAACATGAGATGATGTCTACCAGACGCAAACGTTTAAATAGCTTGTTAAAATATATGAAAAACGTAATGCGTGCCTACAAAATTTGAGGGTTGTCCTCGATTTCTCTGAGATCCCGTCATCAGATCCTGATTTGTTGACAATGGGACCATCTCAGGAGTATATTGTATTCTTTCGAATAAAAAAATAATTTTTATAATCGGTCCACAATTGACCGAGAAATCGGTGAACATACCTACATAAAAAAATACATAAATTGGAATGCATAACCTCCTCCTTTTTGAAGTCGGTTAAAGAGCCCCTTGCGGCCTACTTACAGTATAAACTTATGAATTTTGAAATTTTAGCTTTCTACAACCAGTAAAAGGCAAAATCCCGTTTTTTCCTTTTCCCGTAAGAATTTCGAGAAATGCTTTCTTGATGCTCCCCTACACTCCCCAAGGAACCCACTTGCCAAATTTCAGCTTTCTATGGCCAGTAAAACGAAAAATCCCGTTTTTTCCCGTTCCCGTGGGAATTTTGGAAAGTTCTCTCTCAACACTCCCCAAACAACCTTCATGCCGAATTTCAGCTTTCTACGACCAGTAAAACGCAAAGTCCCGTTTTTTCCCGTTCCCGTGGGAATTTTGGAAAGTCCTCTCTCAATGCTCCTCTACACTCCTCAAGCAACCTACATGCCGAATTTCAGCTTTCTACGACCAGTAAAACGAAAAATCCCGTTGCATTTTGGAAAGCACTCTTTTAGTTAATTTAGACATTATAAACCCATCGCACCCCATCCAGGGAGATGTTATTTTACGTCCGCCACGTCGGATTTTAAAACCGTTGTTGTTTTCGTAACCAGTGACCCGATAAACCATAGAAACAATACCCATGTTGATTTTCAGACTTTGTCACCCCATTTCCCCCTTTTAGGGGTTGAATTCCCAAAAAACCTGAAACACGTGTTTATTCATTTATTGTTAGGAGTACTTCTGTGAAGTTTCGAATAAAATAGTCGAATTAATCTTGTTTCCCCATACTAAATTTGGACCCCCGTTTCACCCCCTTAGGGAGTGAATTTTGGAAAATCCTTTCTTAGTGCACCCCTAGGCCTTATAAGGAACCCACGTGCCAAATTTGGAATCTCTAGGTCCAGCGGTTTGGGCTGTGCCTTGATATGTCAGTCAGTCAGTCAGTCAGTTTCTTCTTTTATATATATAGATAGAAGATGATAAAAATTTGACGTATTACGTGTTGATAATAATCTATCCAAGTATTATACATATATAGCTTCGCTCGCGTGTACCATAAGTATTCCAAAGAACCAAGATATCAAGCAAGCAAGCATACAGGCAAGCAAGAAAGCATGCAAGCATGCAAGCAAGCATGCAAGCAAGCATGCAAGCAAGCATGCATGCACGCAAGCAAGCAAGCGTGCAAGAAAGCGTGCAAGTAAGCGTGCAAGCAAGCACGACTAAACTTCAGGTTTCAGGACTAATTCGAAAGCGGGCACTAAAAATCTGAATAACCAGAAAAAATACAACTAAAGGTCTGTACATGCATATGATATTAAAAGAAATTTCCTATAACTCTTAACCGTTAAGGAGATTAACCTTCCATCATCAGCTCACCTGGATAACCTGAAAAAATACAACTATCGGTCTATACATACCTATAATATTTGAAAAAACATTCTCAACTCCTAACCGTTAAGGAGTTTTACCTTCCATCATCAGCTCATCAACATGAAATGATGTCTACCAGACGCAAACACTTAAATAGCTTGAGAAAATATATGAAAAACGTAATGCGTGCCTACAAAATTTGAAGGTTGCCCTCGATTTCCCTGAGATCCAGTCATCAGATCCTGATTTGGTGACAATGGGACCATCTCAGAAGGATATTATATTCTTTCGAATAAAAAAAGAATTTTTAAATCGGTTCACAATTGACTGAAAAATCGGTGAACATACCTACATAAAAAAATACATACAGTGGAATGCATAACCTCCTCCTTTTCTGAAGTCGGTTAAAGAGCCCTTTGCGGCCTACTTACAGTATAAACTTTTGAATTTTGAAATTTTACCTTTCTACAACCAGTAAAACGCAAAATCCCGTTTTTCCCGTTCCCGTAAGAATTCCGGGAAATGCTTTCTTAATGCTCCCCTACACTCCCCAAGGAACCCACTTGCCAAATTTCAGCTTTCTACGACTAGTAAAACGAAAAATCCCGTTGTTTCCCGTTCCCGTGGGAATTTCAGAAAGTCCTCTCTCTATGCTCCTCTACACTCCCCAAGCAACCTACATGCTGAATTTCAGCTTTCTACGATCAGTAAAACGAAAAATCCCGTTTTTTTCCTTATCCCGTGGAAATTTTGAAAAATCCTGAAATTAATTTTTTAACTAATGTAATACCTACTTGTGTATCAAATTTGAAGAGTCTAGTTATTATAGTTACTGAGATAGGGTCACTCGGAACCGAATATATAAATCCCGTTTTTTCCCGTTCCCGTGGGAATTCCCAAAAATCCTTCCTTAGTGGATGCCTACATTGTATAAGGTATCTATGTGCAAAATTTCAAGTCTCTAGGTCCAGTGGTTTAGGCAAAACCTTAAAAACGACACCCATATTGAATAAATTATCGCACTTTAGTTATTTTTTTTTTGTTACTGCTGTGAATATTAATTGTATTTAGACTTAATGACTTGTTAAAGGAAAACAGAAATATTTGTACGCCTACTGGCAAAACATAGAGATTCCTGAATGTTATACTTTTAAGACCGATTATGTACACCTATGTTCCACAAATAAACGTATTCTATTCTATTCTAAGACATTTCAACCCCATCGCACCCCATCCAGGGAGATGGTATTTTACGTATGCCACATCGGATTTTAAAACCGTTGTTGATTTCGTAACCAGCGACTCGATAAACCATAGAAACAACACCCATGTTGATTTTCAGACTTTGTTACCCCTTTCCCTCTTTTAGGGGTTGAATTCTCAAAAAACTTTTAACACGTGTTTACTCATTTATCATTAGGAGTACTTCTGTGAAGTTTCGAATAAAATAGTCGAACTAATCTTGTTTCCCCATACAAATTTTGAACCCCCTTTTCACCCCCTTAGGGAGTGAATTTTGAAAAATCCTTTCTTAGTGCACCCCTAGACCTTATAAGGAACCTACGTGCCAAATTTGGAATCTCTAGGCCCAGCGGTTTGGGCTGTGCGTTGATATGTCAGTCAGTCAGTTTCTTCTTTTATATATTAAGACTAGCTTTTGCCCGCGGCTTCGCTCGCGTGTACCATGAGTATTCCAAAGAACCAAGATATCATGCAAGCAAGCATACAGGCAAGCAAGCAAGCATGCAAGCATGCAAGCAAGTATGCATGCACGCAAGCAAGCAAGCGTGCAAGAAAGCGTGCAATTAAGCGAGCAAGCAAGCCCGACTAAACTTCAGGTAGATACGGTCCTTTACAGTATTTCTTTTATATTTTTCACTATTCGAAAGCGGGCACTAAAATAACCAGGTTTGTTAATAATATAAAACCTATTATTAATTTCCCCTGTCCTGCATTAGGTATAATTCAATGTTTTCTTACCTTGTTCGGAAACCTATCTACTTAGCATTGATATTATACATATTATTATTTTGTTAAGGTGTTGTGTGACCTAACCGTTAAGGAGTTATACCTTCCATCATCAGCTCATCTGAATAACCAGAAAGAATACAACTAAAGGTCTATACGTGCATATGATATTTAAAGAAACTTCCTATAACTCCTAACCGTTAAGGAGTTTAACCTTCCATCATCAGCTCACCCGGATAACCTGAAAGAATACAACTATCGGTCTATACGTACCTATAATTTTTGAAAAAATATCCTCAACTCCTAACCGTTAAGGAGTTTTACCTTCCATCATCAGCTCATCTACATGAGATGATGTCTACCTGACGCAAACACTTAAATAGCTTGAGAAAATATATGAAAAACGTAAAGCGTGCCTACAAAATTTGAGGGTTGCCCTCAATTTCCCTAAGATCCCGTCATCAGATCCTGATTGAGTGACAATGGAACCATCTCAGGAGTATATTGTATTCTTTCGAATAAAAAAATAATTTTTATAATCGGTCAACAATTGACCAAGAAATCGGCGAACATACCTACATAAATAAATACATAAAGTGGAATGCATAATCTCCTCCTTTTTTTGAATTCGGTTAAAGAGCCCTTTGCGGCCTATTTTACAGTGTGAATTTATGAATTTTTAAATTTTAGCTTTCTACAACCAGTAAAACGCAAAATCCCGTTTTTTCCCTTTCCCGTAAGAATTTCGAGAAATGCTTGCTTAGTGCTCCTCTACACTCCCCAAGGAACCCACTTGTCAAATTTCGTCTTTCTACGACCAGTAAAACGAAAAATCCCGTTTTTTCCCGTTCCCGTAGGAATTTTGAAAAATCCTCTCTTAATGCTCCTCTACACTCCCTAAGCAACCTACATGCCGAATTTCAGCTTTCTATGACCAGTAAAACGAAAAATTCTGTTTTTCCCGTTCCCGTGAGAATTTTGGAAAGTCCTCTCTCAATGCTCTTCTACACTCCCCAAACTACCTGCATGCCGAATTTCAGCTTTCTACGACCAGTAAAACGAAAAATCCCGATTTTTCCCGTTCGTGTGGGAATTTTGGAAAGTCCTCTCACAATGCTCCTCTACACTCCCCAAGCAACCTACATGCCGAATTCAGCTTTCTACAACCAGTAAAACGAAAAATCCCGTTTCTTCCCGTTCCCGTGGGATTTTTGAAAAATCCTCTCTCAATGCTCCTTAACACTCCCTAAGCAACCTACATGCCGAATTTCAGGTTTCTACGACCAGTAAAACGAAAAATCCCGTTTTTTCCCGTTTCCGTGGGAATTTTGAAAAGTTCTCTCACAATGCTCCGCTACACTCTCCAAGCAACCTACATGCCGAATTTCAGCTTTCTACGATCACAAAAACGAAAAATCCCGTTTTTTCCCGTTCCCGTGGGAATTTTGTAAAGTCCTCTCTCAATCCTCCTCTACACTCCCCAAGCAACCTACATGCAGAATTTCAGCTTTCTACGACCAGTAAAACGAAAAATCCCGTGTTTTCCTTATGACGTGAGAATTTCCGAAAATCCTTAAAACAGTTTTTTATTATTATAATTACCTACTTCTATGTCAAACTTGAAGAGTCTGGTAATTATAGTTCATTGGATCCGGTTGAATTGAATATATAAAACCCGTTTTTTCCTTATCCCGTGGGAATTTTGAAAAATCCTGAAATTGATGTTTTAACTAATATAATACCTACTTGTGTATCAAATTTGAAGAGTCTAGTTATTATAGTTACTGAGATGGGGTCACTCGGAATCGAATTTATAAATCCCGTTTTTTTCCGTTCCCGTGGGAATTCCCAAAAATCCTTCCTTAGTGGATGCCTACATTGTATAAGGTATCTATGTGCAAAATTTCAAGTCTCTAGATCCAGTGGTTTGGGCTGTGCGTTGATATATCAACAGTCATTTAGTTTATTTAGACATTTCAACCCCATCGCACCCCATCCAGGGAGATGGTATTTTACGTCCGCCACGTCGGATTTTAAAACCGTTGTTGTTTTCATAACCAGCGACCCGATAAACCATAGAAACAACACCCATGTTGATTTTCAGATTTTGTTACCCCTTTTCCCCCTTTTAGGGGTTGAATTCTCAAAAAACCTGAAACACGTGTTTACTCATTTATCATTAGGAGTACTTCTGTGAAGTTTCGAATAAAATAGTCGAACGCATCTTGTTTCCCCATACAAACTTTGGACCCCCGTTTCACCCCCTTAGGGAGTGAATTTTGAAAAATCCTTTCTTAGTGCACCCCTAGACCTTATAAGGAACCTACATGCCAAATTTGGAATCTCTAGGCCCAGTGGTTTGGGCTGTGCGTTGATATGTCCGTCAGTCAGTCAGTCAGTCAGTCAGTCAGTCAGTCAGTTTCTTCTTTTATATATATGGATATATAATCAGGATCTCGGAAACGGCTCCAACGATTTCGATGAAATTTGGTATGTGGGGGTTTTCGGGGATGAAAAACTGATCTAGCTATGTTTCATTTTCAGAAAATCGCTTTTACTCGTGTTTTCCGGCTATTTTTGTTTGCATTAAAATATGAAGCTAAATTTCGCTGACTTCGAGCAGATCATAATGGCACATTAGAAATTGGGTTGTCGCGGATCCAGCCGACCTCGGTTCGATACCACGTTTTTTTTCAAGATTTTTAGTTTTTTTTTAAGTTTATTTTTTATGATAAAACGTCAAGTTTCTTCTTTTGTGAGAAAAAGTTACTTTTTTGTGAGAAAAAGTTACTTTTTTGTGAGAAAAAGTTACTTTTTTGTTAGAAAAAGTATTATAGGGAACGTGCAGTAACTATAGGCGGCAGCACTAATGCGACAGAAGAGACACTATGCGGACAGTAAAACAAACTTATCAAGGTAAAACATTCAAATTGATGCCACCCTTATGGCACCAGTTGGCAGCACCGTCTATGTGCACGTTCCCTATTGGGAGCACAGAACAGGAAAAGCCGGTTGTCTGTAAAGTCGGTTTACGGACGATAGTTTAACGTGACTCACCCCCCCCCCCCCCCTCCGGTGTTTTTGTCAAATATCTTGAAAACGGTGCATCCTACGGCAAAATCAATGAAATTTTCATCCCCCCTTTAATGCCCCCGCGCTAACTCCCCCGCATCCCCTCCCCCCCCTCTCACCCCCCCTCCCCACCCCTCTGGTGTATATAATCAGGATATCGGAAACGGTTCCAACGATTTCGATGAAATTTGGTATTTGGGGGTTTTCGGGGATGAAAAATTGATCTAGCTTGGTCTTATCTCTGGGAAAACGCTTGGTACCGAGTTTCTGCCCGAGCAGAGCTCGGTCGCCCAGGTACTATATATATACACAAGAATTGCTCGTTTAAAGGTATTAGATGTAGTGTCTTGTAGACATTAATATGGATAAGGTGTATCTCTAAAGAAATACTAAAAGAAGACAAAACTGAAAAGATTAAACTAAAAGGAACATGCATTACGAAACGAGTGTTATGCTTTTTTATTTATTGTAAATTCTCTGTACTATTTTAATAAATAACCATAAGTTTTTCTATATCTTCAATTTTTAATGAGTTTCGCCTCGAGTTTAATATCCATTTATAGATAGAAAAAGATCTTTCTACATCCTCCGTAGTGAGTGGAGTAAAATTGTACATTGATATGCTGTCCACTTCTGTTGTTTCCGAAAGTTGGCAAACTTTTTTTTTTTTTATGTTAGATAGGCCAGACAAACGAACTAGTGGGTCACCTGATGTTAAATGAACACCACTGTCCATAGACACCCGCAGCGCTTTACACGATGCCAGTGCGTTGTCGGCCCTAAAGGAGAGGGAATAGGGGAAGGGAGAGAGGGAGGGGGAGAGGGAAGGGGTGAGGTATTGGGCCCCCGGCACTCTCACTGACCATACGAAACGCAAGCAGGATTACTGCTGCTTCACGCCGGTGTTCTGTGAGAGGGTGGTACTGCCCCGGACGAGCCGGCCCATTCGTGATGCAGCGGCTAGCTACAACATGGCTCTACCACTACAAAAAAATAAAAAAAATCTAATCTAAGTCTGGGTTTCTAGAGATGACGTCTTCAAATTTGTGCCTGACAGAAGCAGATGAACACCAGTTTATAACCGCACTCACTTGATCTAACATTAAAAATGCATCTAGAAAGTTTAGATCCTTGCAATTTCTTTAAGGCATATTCAATTATATGAAAACTAGCTTTTGCCCGCGGCTTCGCTAGCGTGTACCATGAGAATTCCAAAGAACCAAGATATCAAGCAAGCAAGCATACAGGCAAGCAAGCAAGCATGCAAGCATGCAAGCAAGCATGCAAGCAAGATGCAAGTTGCTTGCTTGCGTGACAATGGGACCAAGATATCAAGCAAGCAAGCATGCATGCACGCTTGCTTGCTTGCGTGACTATGGGACCATCTCAGGAGTATATTATTTTCTTTCGAATAAAAAAAGAATTTTTAAAATCGGTCCACAATTGACCGAGAGATCGGTGAACATACCTACATGAAAAAATACATAAAGTGGAATACATAACCTCCTCCTTTTTTTGAAGTCGGTTAAAGAGCCCTTTGCGCCTACTTACAGTATAAACTTATGAATTTTGAAATTTTAGCTTACAACCAATAAAACGCAAAATCCCGTTTTTTCCCGTTCCCGTAAGAATTTCGGGAAATGCTTTATTAATGCTCCCCTACACTTCCCAAGGAACCCACTTGCCGAATTTCAGCTTTCTACGACCAGTAAAACGAAAAATCCCGTTTTTTCCTGTTCCCGTACGAATTTTGGAAAGTTTTCTCTCAATGCTCCTCTACACTCTCCAAGCAACCTACATGCCGAATTTCAGCTTTCTACGACCAGTAAAACGAAAAATCCCGTTTTTTCCCGTTCCCGTGGGAATTTTGGAAAGTTCTCTCTCAATGCTCCTCTACACTCCCCAAGCAACCTCATGCCAAATTTCAGCTTTCACGACCAGTAAAACGAAAAATCCCGTTTTTTCCCGTTCCCGTGGGAATTTTGAAAAGTTCTTTCTCAATGCTCCTCTACACTCCCCAAGCAACCTACATGCCGAATTTCAGCTTTCTAGGACCAGTAAAACGAAAAATCCCGTTTTTCCCGTTCCCGTGGGAATTTTGGACAGTCCTCTCATATGCTCTTCTACACTCCCCATTCTACACTCCCCGAGCAACCTACATGCCGAATTTCAACTTTCTACGACCAGCAAGACGAAAAATCCCGTTTATTCCCGTTCCCGTAGGAATTTTGAAAAGTCCTCTCTCAATGCTCCTCTACACTCCCCAAGCAACCTACACGCCGAATTTCAACTTTCTACGACCAGTAAAACGAAAAATCCCGTTTTTTCCCGTTCCCGTGGGAATTTTGGAAAGTCCTCTCTCAAGGCTCCTCTACACTCCCCAAGCAACCTACATCCCGAATTTCAGCTTTCTACGACCAGAAAACGAAAAATCTCGTTTTTTCCTTATCCCGTGGGAATTTCCGAAAATCCTTGAAACAGTTTTTTACTATTATAATTACCTACTTCTATGCCAAATTTGAAGAGTCTAGTAATTATAGTTCATAGGATTCCGTTGAACTGAATATATAAATCCCGTTTTTTTCCTTATCCCGTAGGAATTTTGAAAAATCCTGAAATTGATGTTTTAACTAATGTAATACCTACTTGTGTATCAAATTTGAAGAGTCTAGTTATTATAGTTACAGAGATACGGTCACTCGGAATCGAATATATAAATCCCGTTTTTTCCCGTTCCCGTGGGAATTCCCGAAAATCCTTCCTTAGTGGATGCCTACATTGTATAAGGAATCTATGTGCAAAATTTCAAGTCTCTAGGTTCAGTGGTTTGGGCTGTACGTTGATATATCAACAGTCAGTCAGTTTAGAATTTTATATATATAGATTTCAACCCCATCGCACCCCATCCAGGGAGATGGTATTTTACGTCCGCCACGTCGGATTTTAAAACCGTTGTTGTTTTCATAACCAGCGACCCGATAAACCATAGAAACAACACCCATGTTGATTTTCAGACTTTGTTACCCCTTTTCCCCCTTTTAGGGGTTGAATTCTCAAAAAACCTGAAACACGTGTTTACTCATTTATCATTAGGAGTACTTCTGTGAAGTTTCGAATAAAATAGTCGAACGAATCTTGTTTCCCCATACAAACTTTGGACCCCCGTTTCACCCCCTTAGGGAGTGAATTTTGAAAAATCCTTTCTTAGTGCACCCCTAGACCTTATAAGGAACCTACATGCCAAATTTGGAATCTCTAGGCCCAGTGGTTTGGGCTGTGCGTTGATATGTCAGTCAGTCAGTCAGTCAGTCAGTCAGTCAGTCAGTCAGTCAGTTTCTTCTTTTATATATTTAGATTCTCAACAATATATTTTAGGTTATTTTGTAAATTCGGCATGGCATAATATGGCATCCTAAATAAAATCATTTCATTAGTTTATAATTACACATGGGACGTTTACCATTGAATGACAAGGTATGTCCATGTTATGCAAAAACTGAAAACAGCTCAACCCCGCCGACCTCTGGTCATTAGATTCGTCGCAGTACCGAGAGTGACATAGAATATATATTTTCCTGGAATTCCCATGGGAACGTGATTATATCGTATCGTGATTATATTTATCTTTCATCTAGTATTGAATTATTTTCCCAACCACTTCCAAAAGAGCATACGAACTTTTTCGTGGAATACCAAATTTTTTTCATGTGCGCCACCCAACGAGAACACAGAAGCAAACAAAGCTCCAGCAACGTTATCTCGATCTAGATGCGAGATAATAAGTCAGTGACTATTCTGTTTTTTAATAATTTTCGCCTTGACTTGCAGAAGGAACTCCGGCCCGTAGGGTTCCGTTCTAAAAAAGGGGCCTATAACCGGAGTTTCTCTGAAAGATTGATTTTTTTTATGTTAGAGAGGCCAGACAAACGAACTAGTGGGTCACCAGATGTTAAATGATCACCACTGTCCATAGAAACCCGCAGAACATTACGCGATGCCAGTGCGTTGTCGGCCCTGCAGAAAACTGTACACTCGCCTCTTAAAGGCACCCAGGTCGTAACTCGATGGGAAGACCCCAGCGGGAAGCTCGTTCCAGATTTTGTAAATTCATAGCAAAAAAGACCGTTTAAAACGCACCGTCGAAGACTGCCATTCATCAACATGATGTCGATGAAATGAACGCTTACGACGTGTGGATCTGTAATGAAACCCCGCAGCTGGAATGAGGTCAAAGAGTTCCTCAGAGCATTCCCCTTTGTAGATCTTATAGAATACGCAAATTGAGCTAACGTCTCTGCGGAGAGCAAGAGAATCGAGTTTATTGGAGTTTAATTCGTAACAAAGTGATCCGACAGAGAACCTAATTTGCTGAAAAAACATACTTAGTGTCAGTCTGAGGGGCAAAAAGAAGCTATTTGTATATAATCTAGCTGTTAGCTGCCCGCTACAAAAAATATAAATAGCTTACGACCTATTCGTGGGTAGTTCTCACGAAATCTCGAAATTCTTGTCCTTTATGTTTTCACAAAAAAAATAGTAAATATATTATTATATTAACTATTACACTGAACACTGTCGTTTGCACTTAACCCGATGAATGATATAAACAAAACGCACGTGTACGCATTGTTACCGATCTAAATTTACGGCTGAGATAAGATGGCCAGCGGGCGACTCGTGTTTACAAACATATTGATTCCCTGCTGGAGGGGGGGACTGGGCTTGCGTGCGGTGCGTTGCGGTGCGGGGGGTGCAGGGGGGTATTTTTTTTATATCGAGGAACTAAGGAGAGCCATAATTGATGAAAAAGCAAATTGGATAAAAAAAATAAGCTGCCCAAATTACTAATTCCACGCGGACGGAGTCGCGGGCAAAAGCTAGTTTTAAATAAAATAAATTTAGTGTCACTCTGCCCAAAATTTGGTAAGTCATTGGCAAATATGAATTTTAACTGTGTATTTTGAACTTGTGTTTTCTTTCAGATTTTTATTTTGTAACATAGCTAGATTTCATGTTTTTCTCAAGTTATTCTGTGCTTTCAAAATTGCTAGCAGTCTTTGTTTTTTAATTAATTCTTCTGGCCCTTAGATTTTTTATCTAAATAGTTTTTTTAACGCTTATTGCTACATTTTTATTTTTTAACCGTTGGGCCTTTTCAAATTTATAACGAACATTTTTCAAATATTGTAACGTACTTTCTTCCAAATTTATTTAGCTTAATATTTTCTTTTGTAATCTTCGAACGATTTTCTTTCTACCACCTCCAACGATTACGGCTGACTTGGTTAGGAAGCTTCTCTTCACGCCGGTTGGATGGATGGCAGAAAAAGGCCACCTGAACCCCTTGTCTAAACAAGACCTAATTTCAGGGCGGCACAGTACGGATTGGAATCTGGGTACCACTCCAACATCCGCACATCTCCTCTTGCGCTCTTTCTATGGCTGGCTGCCTGGAACCGAAGACCTCTCCTTGCTCCTACGGCAAGACCTACTCCTGCCGCTTGCTGACCCTGGGGCCACTACCTGTCTCCAGCCTTCGTCCAGCACCGGCAGTCTACGCTTCGGATACTAATCCAGGGAAGCCTTGCCAAGAAGCGCTTTCCCACTCAACTCTCAAACCCGCGACCCTCGAGATATAAATTTTCTGTCAGTTAAGCCCTAGGGGCTAAATATACGTCCTAAATCTTCATTTTGTTTCACTCAATCTAAACCCCTAGGGTCTCACCTGCTCTACCCTGACAACTTACATACGTTAAAAACATTGAACACATTGAACTTTTATAAATTCTTTACGTCTAGAGTGAAAGATTTGTTCCGTAAGAATAACGAAGTAAAAGGTTAAGCAAATCTATGTGTTCCTGCTTTTCGGGCGAATAAAAATGTTTTCATTTTTAACGTCCTTATTCAGGCAACTCTCTCTTCATCGTGGCCGTGTAATATATTGTATTGGTTTTATTCTCCGACATAGACTAATTTCAATTTCGAAAGAATAAACACGTTTGAGTAAATATCTCCGTGAATGTACGTCTGAGGAGTACGAAAAAAATTGACGTGATGGATGTTAATGTGCGGAATTCAAAAATGTAATAAAATTAAAAGTCAGGTAAAAAGTTTTACCGCTTTATTCGGTTGGGTGTGCGAAGTGTAAGTGACAAGTACTGAGCATTAGCTACTAAGCCCCGTGTACTCACTTCTTTATGCAAAGTGTACACTCCCAAACCGTACACTTTCTAAATTAGGCCGCTTGTAGACGTTCGTTGTTTTCACCGGACGACGGACCGTATTTTGCGATGTTGTATGGCTTCATCGCCGGACAAGTGTCTGGTGTCGCGAATGATCGCGATTAACACTTGCTGGTGAGTTCCTTATAATATTTCTGAACGTAACGTCGATAACTGGCAACACTAGTTGTGACGTAGTTAGTCTGGAGATGGATGGAAGGATGAACGTTCGGCCAACGGCCAAGAGAGATTTGAGTGTTGGTTTGTGCGAAGCAGATGGTTAAGTATACCCTAACTTGGTGAGTGCTTACAAATCCTAATTAGTAAAGTAATAATATTGAGATATAGATGAAAAGAGCATTGAACTTAGCTGGAGGTTTGGGTTGATCTATGGGGAATGGAGGAGGATCACCATGGGGCCTTCGGGCCCCTGTTCTGTGTCTCGCTCATGGCAACAGGTGTACCCGTCTAATGAGAGGATCCTACCACTATGTGGCTCTCGGGTATATTTGTAGTGTTGGTAGCGTTACACAGATAGTTTGAAGGTAGCTGTAAATTGCCTTAGCGCAATCATACATCACTATATCTCTTTATTATCACGAATGAGACTTTGTGGGGCATGAGAATTGATATTATATTGAACCAAGGCTATCCGACATTATGACTATACATGTAGGATACAGCTAAATTCCCCACATCTGGTGCGTGTACACACATTCATTGTAAGCCATACAACACCGCAAGTTCGGCAAAAAAAACGGTCCGTGAAAACGACGGACGTCTACAAGCGGCCTTAGAGTAGCGTCTCGAACGCGTGCGCTTGGCTTGCCTAATAAGTGCATTATTTTTTAAAGGTAGGTACGTTCGCCATCATGAATATCAAAGCGTTCAATGGTCAAAAATATCTGAACACGATCGCATTGTCAATCGCGTGTTCAGATATTTTTAGCACCTTGACTTATAATGGCGACTGTACACTATTATAAAATGCGCACGTTTGTGACGGGCACGTATCTGTATCGAAAGTTAATATATTCAATGGTTAAATTAAAGATTGTTTTTAAAACTAACCTAACCTTAATGTGTTCTATACGATGCCGTTTCAATAAATCCCGAGACCCATTCTTTATTTTAAAACGTTCGATATACAGAAACGTGCCCGTACATAAACCGGCTCTTTTGACAAAGTGCACATTCCATGAGAGTGGGCTTTACTAGTCTGTGCCTATGAGTTGTGATATTACGTAGGTTGTTATAAGTTTTATCTAGTAGTTTGAGGCTTCTGGCATATGCAGAAGTAAATGCACAGAACAGAAAAAACTAGTGAAAGTGCCATGAGTCCCGTTTTGTATCGAAACCAGGTGTGGCAAAACGTACACATACACATTCTTGCAACACATTTGTTAGTCGTTTACGGAGATTGCTTGGAAAGACTATCAAAAAATAACACTTTTTAGAATTAATACTTTTTATTAACGGACAGCATAACCACTTGCTAATATTCACATTCACCGTTCACCGCCTGGAGTGACAAGACGGCACATTGCGCTGGAAGTGCATTTATAAATTAATATTATAGTTCTTCATAGTAAAATCAACCCAATTCGCTGATCGGAAATACCATAATAGATTTGCCCGCTAGCAAGTTAAAAACCAGCTCACTGTGCATTGTCGTGCGCACGTACACAGTACACGCAAAAATATCAGAACAAAATGCAGCGTTCACCGACTGGAGAGAACACTCACATTGCGTGGTTTAGTATGAAAACTTGTAAAAATCAAAACTATTTTAATGGTAGATCGTAGAATAATAGTACATTACTGCAGAGGCCGTGAAGTCAGGGATTGATGTACGAGATTTGGGGTATACGGCCGAGTCGTAGACGAGGCCGGATAAAACGAGTCCAACAATACCTCTTCCGGCCGAGGATTGTATAGAGCTTTTCTCAAACATGCATCATCATCATCATCACCATCACCATCATCATCACCATCATCATCACCATCATCATCACCATCATCATCATCATCATCATCATCATCATCATCATCATCATCATCACCACCACCACCACCACCACCACCACCACCGCCACCGCCACCGCCACCGCCACCGCCACCGCCACCGCCACCGCCACCGCCACCGCCACCGCCACCGCCGTCGCCGTCGCCGTCGCCGTCGCCGTCGCCACCGCCACCACCACCACCACCACCACCACCACCACCACCATCACCATCAAATCTAAAATCTGTTTCTTGCTAAAATATTTGTCTTTGTTGCTCAACACATATGCTCGCTTCATTACAATGTCACCAACTTTAAATTCCATAATTTTCGACGGAGATTGTAATGAGCCGTGTTTTTAGTATGAGCATGCCATAGTTTTGCTTGAACTTTATTAAATATCTCAGAAAGACAACCCAGATTTTCAGCATAAATGTCACGTGGGAGGAAAATGACGTAATCGCCCAAGTCATTATCAACATAGTGTGTGCCACACGTTACGATCTCCCTTTTTTTTTTTTTTTTTTTTTTTTTTTGGTGTGGAAAATGCACCTTATGCATCGTCACCGTTCGGGGAAACGGAGGTATGTGGGGCTCTCCTCTCAACAGGCATACCCACTAAAAACCACACGGATTCCCTCGTTTGCCATTGTGAACGCCACGGGAGCATAAGGAGTCACCGCAACGCCCACTGGCCGCCCCGGGATGGGGCTCCTCTGTCGACACCGTGCAATGCGGGCTCGGCACTCCCCGGCCTCCCCCGCTGGTGAAGGATTGTTTAAAGAGGTTTACTCCTCGTGGCTTCCGCAGATGCCCACGTTCCCGGCAAGCCGGGGTTACGTGCCCTCACGTTAGCTTCCGCGCCCTCATGTCCCGCTCTGAAAGCAGAGCGGAATCGAGGGCACGGTCGCCTCCGCCACCAGGCTCCCCCTCGCCTTTCCCTGTCCGCCGTGGCAGAGCAGGTACTCAGCTCGGGTTCGCCGACGTCAAAGGCGCCCGCCCAATGGCGAGACGCCGCCCTCACTGCGGACCCACGGATGGGCCCGCTGGCTCGGATCCCCCGCAACTAGTTGCGGGTTCACCTCACCACCCCTCCCCCCCAGTCGGATATTAGCCACCGGTAAGATAATGTACGAATACATTAGCTTACCGTTGTTGCCCAGGGTGCACCGTCCCAAGCGTTACCCTTCCCCACCCCATGAGGCCTACGCCTCGGACAGAAGGG
The DNA here is from genome assembly GCA_947563465.1 of Archips xylosteana. Classification (NCBI taxonomy): domain Eukaryota; kingdom Metazoa; phylum Arthropoda; class Insecta; order Lepidoptera; family Tortricidae; genus Archips; species Archips xylosteana. Next base: position 298,676 of record CANOAX010000010.1, read on the forward strand.
AGTGGTAACGCCCGGGCACTCGAGGAGGTTTCCGACTTCGCACCCCACGTTACGATCTCCCTGCCGTATACCAAGAATGAAGGCGTAAAGCCAGTTGCTTCGTTCACCGAATTATTAATGGCGAACTGTACCTTCGGAATAAAAATATCCCATGTTCTATGGTCGTCTTCGACGTATGTTGACAGACATGTTATAATTGTGCGATTGTAGCGCTCAACGAGGTTGACTTGTGGTGTGTACTTAGGCGTGAAAAAAACATTAGGAACGTTGTATTGCTTAAAGAGAGATTCTGTGATTTTACTGATAAATTGGCTACCATTGTCTAAGAAAATAGTCTGAGGAGTTCCATGCACTAAAAAAACTGAATCCTCCAAAAATTTACACACAGCAGTAGATGTAGCAGCTCGCAAAGGGTTAATTAGGCAAAATTTGGCAAAGCAGCAAGTAACAACTAGAATGTAGCTGTTTTGCTTCCTAGTTATAGGCAAGGGACCCATAAGGTCAATTGAAATTGTTTGAAATGGGCGACTACAGTGCTTCGGGCGTCCCATTTCACCCAAGACTTGGTGGTTCTGAGCTTTGTACGAGAGACATTTGGAACATGAGCCAACGAAATTCACGACGTCCTGGTGCATACCTGGCCAGAAATAGCGTAATGCAAGACGACGGTACGTTTTAAAAACACCAAGATGTCCGGCTGTAGGCTCAGCGTGATTTTCGTTAATTACCTGGTCACGTAGCTCACGCGGTACAACCTCTTTCCAAGAAAATTCTGAATTTAAGTCTGTCAAGTCGTGTTTATTCTTTGTCAGTCTATAAAGGCAGTTGTTTTTTATTAAGAAATTGGGGAAATTTTGAGGTTTCGTCAGACAAGAATTATAGACATTTCTATACCAAGGATCAGTAGTCTTTGAGAAATAGTCTGAAGTACTAATTGCGTTAACTGGAACCGCTCTTGAAAGGACATCTGGAATGACATTATCAACGCCTCGACGATGTTTCAGTTCAAAATGAAACGCTGACAATCTGACACCCCAACGAGCCAGCCTACCGGTCGGGTTATTTAGAGACAGGAACCATTTTAACGCACTGTGGTCTGTATAGACAGTGAAGGGCTTTCCGTTCTCCAAATAACACCGCCAATGCTCTAAAGCTATAACAACAGCCAAAGTTTCGCGCTCTGTTATGCTGTAGTTCTTTTCCGCTGCTGACAACGACTTGCTCATGTAAGCTATAGGGTGCTCCTTACCATCTACGATCTGGGTGAGCATAGCACCCACACCGTAGTTACTGGCATCGGTGTGCACCTCAAATGACTTGTCGTAGTCAGGGCAGGAAAGAACAGGAGCAGAGACCAAACATTCCTTCAGTCTTCGGAACGCAGTGTCGGCTTCCGGAGACCAGAAAAACGGCGGTCCACCTTTTTTGTTTGAAGTCAGCCTATTAAGAGGGCCTGCTATAGTGCTGAATTTGGGGACGAAACGACGATACCATGTAGCGGTCCCGAGAAAGCGCTTAATATCTTTGCGACAAGTAGGTGTCGGATAATCGAGAATAGCTTGCACTTTCTCTGGACCGGTACGAAGTCCGCAACTGTCAACAACATAGCCCAAGTACCTAAGCTGACTCCGAAAGAAACGGCATTTTTCCAAATTTATAGTAAGGTTGGCCTGCTTTAATTTATCCAACACGCGGAGTAAAAGGGAGACATGGGAATTTAAGTCATTTGAGACGATGATAATGTCATCGAGATAAGCGAAGACTTTGAGGTCGAATTCCCTAAAAAAAAAAAGCAGATCTACTAATCTCTGCTGAGTTGCAGGCGCGTTAGTCAGGCCGAACGCGGTACGTTTAAAACGAAACGTGCCACGTCCCGGCACGTAGAACGCCGTCTTGTCTCGATCTTCGGAAACTATTGGGATTTGCCAAAACGCCTTGGACAAATCTATGCTAGAGAGGTAGCGAGCATCCCGAAGATTGTCCAAAATTTCAGACACGTAGGGCAAACTGTACGCGTCGCGTTTTGTAACGGAGTTTAGTTTCCGACTATCGAGGCAAAAACGGGGCTGACCATTCTTCTTGGTGACTATGAGCACTGGTGACGACCAAGCGCTCTCACATGGCTCGATCACGTCGAGACCTAACATCTCGTCTACCTGTTCGACAAGAATGCGTTGTTTTTCCGGGGACATACGGTAGTAGCGTTGTCGAATAGGCAAGGCGTCTCCAGTATCAATTCGGTGAGCGATCAACTTAGCCTCACCTAAACCCTTCGTCTCGGCAGAGATATCGGAAAATTGAGCGATAATGTTATCAGCAAGTGATCTTTCTGAGATATTTAAGTGATCATAGGCCTGTATAACAGAAGGACGGTCTATATCAAGACTAGCGTTAGAAATCCCGACATTAGAAAAAGTAATGCTAGAAAGGTGTTTCGGGAAAATATTAAATTTGTGCCAAAAATCGATACCTAACACGAGATCTATGTTAATATCTGGCACTATAAAAGCTTTAATGACATGAAAAGTGTCTTCAAATTTTATAGGCAGGTTCATATAGCCAATGCTGGTCATTATTTGTCCTCCAGCAGCTGTGACAGTGATATTATGTTCCTGTTGAACTACTAGGCCTTGCTGTTCTAAAGTACGATGAGTATTATTTCCTAGAATGGTGACCGCTGATCCAGAATCTAAAAGACCCAACATTGATATGTTATAGATGAGTATGGATGCGTAAGGTCGAGGGTCATTAACGGGTTGATTCCGCAGAATTGTGCCGATTTTATACGAATTAAAATAGAATTTTATGGTTTGTAACCAATTAGCCCAGTCTTCGTTATGGAATTTACTATTTTGTTTAGCCGTATCACAATTCCGCGGGTCAACTAGTTTTTTGATGGACCCGAGTTATTTTTATAACAGTTAGAACATTGTGGAGTTTTAACATCCTCATGTCCACAAATGAAACAAAATATCTTGTCCTTGTTCGCTTTGCACTGACGTAGATTATGGGTGTTGACACGACACCGGGGGCAAAATAACGGTTTAGGACTGGAAGTTTGCATTGCATGTACATATCTATTATTATTGTTATTAGTTTTATTTGCATTCAAGTTGCTATTAGGATAAGATTTATTTCGGGGGTGTAGGGCGGGGTGAGTACGCTTAAGTGTGCGGCGTTAAGCTATTGGCTCGCCTCTGTCAAGTCTGTCATACGCGTACTCGTCGCCCTCAGCTCGCCGACGCACGGGCTTGGGGGCGAACCCATTTCATAGGGCGTCATTCGTCTGCTGCGCAGGGCGATTTTTAGGGAAAAAAATAAGAGTTGGCCAACCTCTTCCCCTCCCTGGTTGATGTTTATTGCGCATGATTCTGGGAGACGGGGAACGGAGATTGAATCACGTGTCGTGTTTTTGGTTTTTGTTTTTCTTTCTGTGGCCTTGCGCAGTAAATATCAACTCCCCCTCACTCCCTTCCCACTTCCCTCCCTTTCCCCCTAAAAAAGGAATTTAGTCAACCCCTCCCTCTAAGTTGTCTTGTGCAGCGGTCGAGTGATGTCTAATCTCTTTTGGAATGGGTCGCACACCCTGGAAATACTGTGGTCGAAAACGGGCGCCGCATACTACCATCTACCCCGGACTGCTGTAGCTAAGTATGACAGGCCATCTGCCGGGTATAGTGGGTGACCCGGTGGATTTCTATCGCAAATGCCTACCTGCGTGTGTCCTGCGCAGTTGATCGCCGTACGCAGGGATGAAGGAGTCCTGGGGGGTTGAGTCAAACGGGGTCGGGGTTTGTAACTCCGGGAGACAACACGCCCTCTTTGGTCCGGATTTCAGGCTAAACGGTAGCCCTGTAGCTAGCCACTGCGGGGAAATGGACATGCGTAACTGCACGGATGAGCTGGGTGCTTTACGCTGGCGAGATGGGGGAGGGTCCTCTGGGAGGACATGGGGTCCGGCCATGCTGACGGAGCAAGGGTGTTCGGAACAACTGGGGGCCGTGGGATCGCGGTCACCAGCCGGCATCTGTAGTTCCCGATGTCGCGTTTGGAACCCAACCTGCCACATCTATATCTACTGCGTAGCCCCGGTGTCGATACGGCATCCCCAATGTTGCGGGCTCCATGGAGGGTAGGGAGCGCAGTGGATGAAAACTTAATCTGGAAATATGGACAAACATAGATCCCAGACCCCACAGGGACCTGAAGGGAAACCGGACGGTACCTTACTGGTGGCCGGAACCGCGAAAGCGGGTCCGTCTACTAAGCAGCCCTCACGGGTTCAACCAACACAGCGGGGGAGTGGTACCACGAAAGTGGGACCGCCCTCCTCCACAAGCGGAGGCAAGGCAGCGAAGTCGACCTTGACCTCAGCAAACATACACACACACGGGGGTGGTGCTGCTAGGGCGGCGCCACCACACACAAAGCGCAAGTCCGTGGGTGGCCGAGGGGAAACCGGGAAACTGGAGGAACCAAGGCCGTCCACGTCGACGGCATACCCTACAGGCTCAGTGCCACCTCAGGGTGGCGCTAAGCCAGAGGGTGCCATCCTCGACGTCGCCAGGATACCGGGGCAACCTGGAATCCGCACGGCTGAAGAGGTGGCTGCCCTCCAACGTTTTGACGAGGCGTGGACTCTTGTCGACCGACGACGGGCCAAGGGGAAACCCGGCAAGTCGGCGGGAGGCGCTAGTGGAGCGGGGTCCTCCCAACCAGGGGGTGAACCTGAGCCCAAGCGTAAAAGCAAGAGGCAGCGCCAACGTCAAAAGAAGCGTGCTATGGAGGCGGAAGCTGCCAAGCGCGCTGCGGCAGCCCAAGCCAATGAACCCAAACCTAAGGGGTCCGTCAAGTTCGCGAAGGGGGCGGCAAGTGGCCAGGGTAACCAGGCAGCTGGTCGCACCCAACGCGGCAAGACGCAGGCGAAGGGTAAGGCGGGAGGTGGAAGTACGTCCCGAGCACCGGCCAAAAGGGTGCGCCTCGACGACACTCAGTCGCCTAGGGGTGATCCCAAGAAGCCGAGGCTGGTGGGTGGAACCCAAGTCCCGTATGCAGAGGCAGTGCGGTCGGACTTACTGGTTGCGGTGACAACTGCGACTGGACAGCCCTTGACTGCACAGGCCGCTGATGAGATACAGGTCCTTCTACAGAGGCGTCTTCACAGTGACGCCGTAGATGCGACCAATGACGTGCCAGTGAACCCTGTATTTCAGGGTAAACCGACATACGCCAACGGGGCTCTGAAACTGTGGTGTGAGAACCACGAAACCGTGGAATACCTCACACGGATAGTTTCGGAGTTCACCTTGTCCACGGGTACCAAACTGATGGTCAAACGCCAGTGTGACCTCGTTAGGCTGGTCCGCTGCGGCGTCCTACTGCCAGGTAAACAGCCGGATATCTGGATAGTGGGACGTACGCTGCGGTTCCAGAACAAGTGGGCAAGGGTGGATAGCTGGATCCTCCATAAGGTCGATAGACAGGACGATAACACGTTCCTGATCTTCAGCGCTCCTGAGGATGTGGTGCAGACCCTGATTGATCGTGGGCGCCGACTCTGTTATTTGCTGGGGTCAGTGTACGTGAAGTTCCAGGGTCCGAAAGGTAAATTTACCGAGCACCTGCCAACGGAGCATGACGACCGAGTGGAGGACGCCAATGACGGAGGGCAGGCAGAGGGAGGGGAGTCGGGAGTAATCTCGGGTATCCCTGTGCCAACCCCTGTGATGCAGTCGAGCCCTAAATCCCAGAATGTAGAAGCAGTGGACGAGGAGGAACTGCTTCGGGAGTCGGAGGAAGGGGCTTGTGCAGCGGGCCTGGGCAACCTGGCCATAGGGGGGATAGAGGCGGAGGAGATGGAGGTGCTGTCGGATGATGGCTTGCCCAACTCACCCGTCTTGTAAAGTCCTCCAAGCAAACCTCCACCACAGCGTAACCGCAACGGCTCAGACGCGGAAATGGTTGGAGGTCAACACAACAGCCATTGCACTGATCCAGGAGCCTTGGGTTAGGAATGGCACCATATGCGGACTCCGGAATGCTGGAGGTAAGATTATTACATATACGGGCCCGGAAAACTCTAGGGCCTGTATTTACATCTCCAGGAATATACATGCGCAAACTCTGACGAGCTTCTGTTCTAGAGATCTGTGCGCCATAAAGCTGCACAGGGCGCAAGACCACAGCCTGCCGGAGATGGTAATTGCGTCGGCCTACATGCCTGAAGCTGACGCGCCTCCGCCACACGACATGACACGGCTGATAACATACTGCGAAGAGGCCGGGCTGCAACTTATTATTGGCACGGACTCTAACGCACATCACATCCTTTGGGGAATGAAGACAACAAACGAGAGAGGTAAGCTCTTAGTTGAATATCTGATGACCACTAATCTACAGATCATGAACGTGGGTTCTGAACCTACATTCGTGAACAGACGTAGTAGAACAATCATCGACCTAACACTAGCCACAGAAGCGGCCTCGGGAACCATCTCCAACTGGCATGTATCCAACGAGGCATCATGCTCAGATCACAGATGGATACGCTTCGATGTGCAAGTAAGTACAGTCCCAGTTACCCCTAAGCGTAATCCACGCAAAACCAACCGCGTGAAATATGCCGAGAGACTGGAACAGTTGCTCAGCGAGCTGACATGTCCAGACAGACTCGTGGGAACAGGACAGATAGAAGAACAGGTAGGTATGCTAACTGACAAGATTATAGATTCCTACCAAACTGCATGTCCCTTATCAACCCCACCAGACAACACAAGTAAAATAAACTGGTGGGGGCCTGAACTGGAAAGACTCAGGAAAAAGGTAAGGCGGCTTCTTAACAGAGCAATGAATACATGCGCCGATCTGGACTGGGACAGGTACAGGGAAGCTAAGTCCAGATACAAGAAGCGATTGAGGTATAGAAGCACCGATTCGTGGCGCAAATTCTGCAGCAGCATAGAGACCTGCGTACAGGCCAACAGGGTAAGGAAAGTCTTAGCAAACCAATCTAGCCAGTTGGGGGGCTCCCTGAAAAAGCCAGACAACACCTTCACGAGCACGCCGGAGGAAACAGAGTGCATCCTGGTACAAACGCATTTCCCAGGCTGCCATATCATGCAATCGGTTGATTGGCTCGAGGAGGACGGAGACACAACAGAGGAGCATTGGGATTATGCACTCAAGGTAGTAAGTCCATCAAAGGTTGTATGGGCTATCAACAGCTTTAACTCCTTCAAATCTCCAGGATTAGACGGGGTCTTCCCAGCACTTTTAAAGTGGGGAGGTAACCGTCTGATCCAAAGGCTCACCACCGTTTTTGTGGCCTGTTTGGCTCACAGGTATGTACCAAAGCGATGGAGGGAGGTAAAGGTAATTTTCATTCCCAAACCGGGGAAAAGTGACTACTCGGAACCCAAATCTCACAGACCTATTAGTCTCACGTCATTCCTGCTGAAGACCCTAGAAAGGCTGTGTGACCGGGATCTGAGAGAGAATGCCCTAGCTACAGTGCGCCTACACTCACACCAACATGCGTACAGTCAAGGTAAATCAACAGAGTCAGCTCTACATGCAGTGGTCAGCAAAATAGAAGAGGCCATTGAAAACAAATCAATGTGTCTCGGCACCTTCATTGACATCGAAGGAGCTTTTGACAAGACCAACTTCACCAGCATCACGTCGGCCCTGGTCAAACACGGAGTGCATCCGGTATTGGTCGACTGGATAGATAACATGCTCAGTAAAAGAGTCGTCAAACTCGCGTCATCTGAGACACAACATGCACTGGTAGCCAGAGGATGTCCGCAAGGAGGGGTGCTTTCCCCACTGCTGTGGAACTTAGTAGTTAATGACCTCATAGCCAGACTGAACCAGCACTACTACTTCACGATCGGGTATGCTGATGATATTGCTATTTTAATTAGCGGCAGAGTCAGCAGTACCGTGTGCGATGTTACGCAGCAGGCGCTACGAATTGTGGAAAGTTGGTGCATAGACAACGAACTGACCGTCAATCCCAGGAAGACGGAACAGGTAATGTTTACTAACAAACGTCTATTGGGCAGCTACAACCCCACTAGACTGTTTGGTACGGAGCTACAGTTCAGCTCGGAGGTAAAGTATCTGGGAATCATTCTTGATAGTAAACTGAACTGGAGCAACCATCTCAACAGCAAGATCGACAAGGCTACAATAGCCTTCTGGCAGTGCCGCAGAATGATAGGTAACTCTGTGGCTGTACCAGTCAGTCATCAGGCCCATTATCAGCTACGGTGCAGTGGTGTGGTGGCCGAGAACCAAGCTGATCACCGTTGAAGCAAAGTTGCAACGACTTCAAAGGCTGGCTTGCATGGCGACTACGGGCTGCATGAGGACTACTCCGACTGCGGCCCTGGAAGCCCTACTGAACTTGCCGCCGCTGCATCTGTTTATCCAACAGGAAGCGGGAGCGGCTGCGGTAAGGCTCAGGAAGCTGAACCTGTAGGTAGTTTAAGTATTGTAATGTGGGTAATCGAGAAAAGGAATACAATCAGTCTTGATCAGAGTCTCTTGTTTGATTTACGTATACCTCATAAAACAACATGGCGCAGCCGGTCTAAAAATTAAATAATATATTAAGCAGTTGATTCATACTATATATTACGTGGAATACAGTAGTGTGTACTGTAGGGATAGTTTTGTGAACTGTTTTATTTGTGCTCATCTGCATTATAATGGAAGCGGTTTTACCGCCACCGCCGGCATTTAATTTTACGAATAATTTGGAGAACGTAACATCGGGCAACTTATCCAAAGAATGGGAAAAATGGAAAAATGCTTTTAAAATCTACTTCGACGCTTGTGAGCTTGAAAAGAAAAGCAGTACTGTGCAGATAAGCATACTTCTACATATTATCGGTGAGCAATGCCGAGAAGTCTATACACAATTTGAAGGAGAATTTAAGGACGTTAAAGTAGTGCTCCAGAAATTTGATTCATTTTTCTTACCAAAAAAGAACCTCACAATAGAAAGGCATAAATTTTTTACTAGAAATCAGAAGCAAGGCGAGTCCATTGAGCAATATGCATTTGAACTTAAAAGATTAGCCAGTACGTGTGAATTTAATGATTTGATGGACGATTTGATTCGGGATCGGCTCATATGCGGGATACAGGAGGATGCGTTAAGGGAACGTCTGTTGCGGGAGCCAGACTTGACACTTAAAAAGTCTATGGACATATGTAATGTGGCTCAAATTTCCAGATTGCAAGCGGGCACTATTAAAAAGGAAACAAGCGAACACCAGGCTTATGTAATTAGCAGGGACGATCAGCAAGATATAATTGAGAATGAGGGTACATTGCAGAGTCAAGTAAACTGGATAGCGCGAAGAGGGTCGCGCGGTTATCAAGGCGCGTTGCGAGGAGGTAGGGGCCGCAGTTATCCGCCGCTTGCGCCGCGCCGTAATTTTGCTCCGATACACCCGGTAACCGTTCCGCAGCGAAGTGTAAAACAACAACAACAACAACAATCATTGTTGTTTAGAAACGAGCCAAAATTGTGTATGATGTGTGGTTTAGCTCATAATAACAATTTAAGGTGCCCAGCATCAGGACGAAGGTGTTTAAAATGTAATAATTTTGATCATTATTCTCGAATGTGCAATGTGTTAGAAATCCAGGCAGCGGAGTCGACCGACCAGGTAATATATTATTGTTCTGATTCATTGAGCGATTGGTCTGTTGATCTAGTGATTAATACTTGTAAAATAAAATTTAAGTTGGATACTGGGGCCGATGTCAATATTTTGCCGAGAAGTTTTTTACACAGATTAGGTATACTTGAACAGGATTAACATTCATCGTCAATTCGATTACGTGGTTACTCGGGTAATGAAATTAAAGTTATAGGCCATTGCCATTTAAAAGTTGTCTATAAAAAACGTGATTTTATTTTAGATTTTCTTATTGCCGACGTTACTTCACCGCCTATTATAGGTCGAGATTCGTGTACCGAGTTAAATGTCGTTCAGTTGGTTTTGGCTGTATCTAGCGTAAATGGGCATGGTATAGATGATCGTCTGTTTCAAGACTACTCGGACGTGTTTGAAGGCGTGGGTTGCATGCCAGGAGAGTACAAAATTGAAGTCGATAAAAATATTAGGCCGGTGGTACATGCACCAAGAAAATTGCCGATAGCGTTAAAGGATTCTATAAAGAATAAATTAGATGAAATGGTTAGAGATGGCATTATTGCGAAAGTTGAGGGCCCTACTGATTGGGTGAGTAGCATTACTGTCGCTAGAAAAGCAAATGGAGATATAAGAATTTGTTTGGATCCACGTGATTTGAATAAAGCAATTAAACGTGAGCATTTTAAGCTACCAACTTTAGACGAGATCACGGCGGATCTGGGCGGATCCAAGTATTTTAGTACTCTGGATGCGAAACAGGGTTTTTGGCAACTAAGATTGCATGCAAACAGCACGAATCTATGTACCTTTAATACTAGTTTTGGGCGTTACAAGTTTTTGCGTTTGCCATTTGGTATTACATCTGCTTCAGAAGTTTTCCATAAAAGAATGTACGAATTATTTGATGACATACCTGGTGTCTGTTTGTTTGTTGACGACTTACTCATTTACGGCTGTACTAAAGAGGAACACGACCATAGGCTGAAAGCGGTACTAGACAGGTGTAGGGAGGTAAATTTAAAATTGAATAAAAATAAATGTAAATTTGGACTAAATGAAATAAAATATTTAGGTCATAAAATCACACCAAATGGCATCTATCCTGATGATTCGCATACATCAGCGATAAGAAATATGCCCCGCCCGGTGAATGTTAAGGATTTGGAGAGGTTTCTTGGAATGATTAACTACGTAGGAAATTTTATACCTAATTTGTCTAGTAAAAATCACGTGCTAAGAGAGTTGCTTAAAAATGATATCGAATGGCACTGGAATGAGCAACATGAACGAGCTTTTAATGAACTAAAGAAATGTTTGTCAAACGTACCAATTTTACAATTTTACAGTGTGAGCAAACCTGTAGTTATTTCCGTAGATGCTTCAAAAAATGGGTTAGGTGCATGTCTTATGCAAGACAATTTGCCGGTCTCTTATGCATCGCGATCCCTTACTAAAGCTGAGCAGAATTATGCTCAGATTGAAAAAGAACTTTTAGCATGCGTTTACGCATGTGAAAAGTTTTATACCTATATATACGGCCGTAGTGACATAATTATTGAAACAGACCACAAACAATTGGTCAGCATTATTTGCAAACCAATAGCAACTGCCCCAGCAAGACTACAAAGAATGCTTTTGCGTCTACAACCCTATTCTTTTAAACTACAGTATAAGCCAGGAAAGTATTTATTTATTGCTGACACTCTGTCTCGTGCCGTCGAACCGAGTAGCGGGCAAATTTTAACAGAGCCGCGCGATCACTTGGACGCGCGAGCGCAGGTGTGTGCAGTCGCAGTCAGTAATCCACTAGTGGACACACACTTTGTGCAAATACAAAAGTTGACTGAAAGCGATTCGGAGTTGAAGTTATTATCTGAATATATTCAGAATGGATGGCCGACGCACAAACAAGATGTGAATAGTAATGTTAGATCGTATTGGGGGTATCGAGACGAACTATCTATAGCGTACGGCATGTTATGGAAAGGAAACAGAATAATAATTCCACAGGCTTTGCGTAGCGAAATGTTGAGGCGCGTGCACATTGGCCATTTAGGGCTGGAAAAATGTAGACTAAGAATTCGAGAAATTATGTTTTGGCCAAATATAAATACACAATTGGAAGATTTAATAAACAACTGTCAGGCTTGTATTATGTTTAAAAACGAAAATGGAAAGGAACCGCTCATTCCTCATGAAATACCGAGCAGGGCCTGGTCGAAAATTGGAGTTGACATTTTTCACTTTAAAGGTAACAAGTACTTGCTTGCAGTGGACTATTTTAGTAAATTTGTTGAAGTTGCACAGTTGAATTCTTTAACTTCAGATCACGTTATACAGCAACTTAAAGTAATTTTTAGCCATCAAGGTATACCAAACATTGTAATGTCAGACAATGGCCCTGAGTTTCGTTCTCAAAATTTTGAAATATTTTCAAAAGAATGGAATTTTCAGCATATTACCTCTTCACCACATTACGCCCAGTCTAACGGACAGACGGAGCGAAATATACAAACTATTAAAAATATATTAAGGAAGACATGTGTCGAAGGCACTGATTTTAGGTTAGCTCTGTTGGAGTATCTAAATACTCCTATTAGTAATAGACTGGCGTCCCCGTCCGAACTCTTAAATAACCGTAAGATGAGAAGCATCGTACCATGCCCACCGAAGCTATTACAACCAAAAGTTCAAAAATACGTTAGATTAGAGTTGCAATCACGTCAAGAAAAACAAAAGTTATATTACGACCGGAATGCTCGCAATTTAACACCATTGATTCCAGGACAAAAAGTAAAGGTTAGGGTAAACAAGTGTTGGGTTAGCGGCAAAATTTTATCATTGCGTGGAATACGATCGTACGCGATAGAATTAACAGATGGTGGTGTTTTGATAAGAAACAGGCGTCATTTGATAAAAGACTCTGAACGTCGCCCTGATGTTTCAACCGAAAGAAACACAGTGTATTCACTGCCTTACGACGATATAACAGTCTCGAGTGATAACGCGATGACGTCATGCTTAAATGCCCCGTTAGCGCAGGCGCAGCAGCCGCGCGCTCAGAGCGGGTTCGATTCCCGAGCGGTCCCAGTGTCCAGCGTCACGAATAATGAAAGTAATTATTATGTTACTCGTTCTGGCAGGTCGGTTAAACCACCTGATCGATGGGGCTATTGAACACTAGAACACGATCCCACCGCAACCTGATCGAGTCGACAAGAATACCTATAAGACAAACATAAAAAAAAAAATGTATAATTATGTATACCTATGTATAAGTCAATCGTAAATTAATAAAATTTATTGTTAATAATTAATCAGATTTTGCTTGTTGTTGTATTAATGTAGTGATTATTGTTTGCCTACCTACCTAATTAAAATATTAATTAATGGCATTACGTTAAGAAAATTAAATTGAATTATAAAATTAATATGTTTCAAAACTGCATGAACAAGTCTTAAAAAACTGATTAGATAAACAATGTTTATTTCTATAACTCAATTATTAATTGAATATAATATTGTAGGTACCAAAATGTACACATTAGTAATTAATACTGTTAATAGTGGTAAGGCATGATTTTTATTTACAAACTTTAAATTAACTGCAGAATTATTATTGTATAATGCAGTACGTGAAATTATAAAAAAAAAAAAAAAATATTAATCACTTGCACCTTATAAAATATGTATTTAATTTAGTGATGAAAAAAAAAATTATTAAATGTATAATTTTTAGTATGATAATGATAAAACTGATAATAATAAATTGATAATGCTACAACTTATATGTATATTTATAAGTTTGAAAATTAAATAATGAATTAATGCACATGTAGTTGAGATCCCTTAAAATAACGTTTGTGATTTTTGTTTCTTAAAGGGATAAAGTAAATATATTTTTCTAGTGTATAAATAAAAAAAAAAAAAAAAAAAAAAAGGAAATTGTAGGTAGTTTAAGTATTGTAATGTGGGTAATCGAGAAAAGGAATACAATCAGTCTTGATCAGAGTCTCTTGTTTGATTTACGTATACCTCATAAAACAACAGAACCTATGGAGGAACGTGAATGTAACACACACAGGAATACTGGGTGTACTGGTAAATAGGGAGCCGCTCATCGAAGCGGTCACCGACAGGATACCTAAACAGTACGTATTCGACAAAAAATATAGGATACAATTACACGAAGACCCAGGGGAGGGCCTCAACTTCAAGGAGTTGAGGATCTTCACGGATGGATCGAAAACGTCAACAGGTACAGGCTCTGGAGTACATTCAGAGGACCTGAATATCAACATCTCATCGCCATTGGGGATCCATAATACCGTCTTTCAGGCGGAATGCATGGGTATCATAATGGCAATAACAGCGATTAACTCCAGAGAGGTACAGGGTTTTCCAATCCGTATACTGTCTGATAGCAGATCGGTCTTGCAAGCCCTGCAGAGCAACACTATGACATCGGGGCTAATATACGAGTGCCATTGAGCTCTGACGAAGGTATGTGAGACAAACACCATTACCCTTCAATGGATAAAGGGTCACAGTGGATCGCGAGGCAACGACGCGGCCGATCGACTGGCGAGGGAGGGATCGGAGTTGAGAGTCTATGGACCTGAACCCATTCTGCCCCTGCCTTTCGGATGGTTGCGCGGCCAGTTGCGCCACAACACCAAGGTAATGCACCAAGAATATTGGACAAACCTAGTAACCTGCAGGCAGACTAGAGAAGCTCTTCCGAAGATCAACCCCGGATTATCCCGCAAACTTCGCGGTTATGGAAGAACTCAGCTCCGACTATTGGTTGGGGCTCTAACTGGACATGCCTTACTTAACAAACACTTACACAATTTAGGTGTTACAGACAGCCCCCTATGCAGAGCGTGCATGGAGGCGGAAGAAACGGCCTCACACGTCCTGCTGGAGTGTGTTAGTGTGGCGAGCTACAGGGCACTACACCTCGGGACACCGAGGTCGCTCCAGGAAGTCGTCGGCAACGTGAAGGGTCTGCTAGGCTTCCTTATGGAGTTGGGCTGGCATGAATAGTGCCTACAGCCAGTTACGCAAAATAGGCGCGTAAAAGACGTCGAGTTGCGGAAATTAGCCCGTTATTACCTATTACCTATTATAAGATTTATTTCTGTTGTAATTATTATTGTACAAATTATATGTTTGATTAGATTGATTAGTTTTATTTGGGTTTGCGTTGTTATTAGTGTAAGATCTATTTTTATTGTAATTGCCACTGTAAGAATTATGGACATGATTGTGATTGAAGTTGTACGACCTATGTGATGATGATGATGACTGACCACTGTAAGCAAATTCTGGCGCCATGGTATCAGACGTCTTTTTGGGGGGTTCACGAAAGCCAGCAAGACGTGCCTGGATGTTTTCGTAATTACGGCACAAGGTTCTCAAAGTGTCAAGGTCAGGAATATCTGCGGCTGAAGCTAAGGTGCTCGCGTAGCATGGTCTGATGTTATGAAGCAGTATTTCTAATTTGTCCTTGCTAGATAAAGGTTCTGATAAACGCGAGAACAGACCAGACATTATCGCCAAATAAATGGTTATATTCTCTGATTCACCCTGAGTCCTGGCACGTATCTCCGAGAGCAGTCGATAGTCGTAACCTGCTTGATCGAAGTCTTTCTTAAGTTGCGTAACTAATGCATCCCAATCTAACACCTGATCTTGGTCTTGGATACCACGGTACCAGTGTAAGGCATCACCAGTGAAGATCTCCGTAGCGAATGAAAGCAGCTTTGATGACGAGATATTCCTGGCCCTGCTAAACTCATTTATGCGATGAATAAAGGAGCGCACGCACGACTTTCCGTCAAACCTGATCCTGGTAAGCTCACAAACCACGCCACGGTCGCAAGACACGCTAATATTTAAGGGCGGCACGGTTGACAGCTGCTCGGTAGTACTATTATCAACAGGCGCAATTAACCTATCTACGACAGACGTGTCTTTAACAGAGTCAAAGCGATCAAACAGAGTTTGAAACTCCTTCACACAGGTTTCATGTGCGTTCTGCGTCTTATCATCAAAGACCATACGATTAAGTCGGTGATAAAGGTGATGTAAATAATTTTCAGCACGAATTAATGCATTCCTGTCCAAAGGGGAATCAAGTAAGGTTTTGATCTTAGTGAGTACATCAGTGACGCCCTTCAAGTCATCGCTAATTTCTAGTGGACTCTCCAAGATATCCTCGGAAGGAAATGTAAGACCCAGTTTGGCAATTTGCCTCCGTAAATCCTGGACAGTGGCAGCAGGAGTACTACCTCTAATTTGAACTTCGTACTCCAGCTCTGCCTTTTGCAGCGATAAAAATTTCGCAGGATGTGCCATATTAATTTTCAAAAAGTAAAAAGTAAAAAAAAATAATAATTTGCGACAAAAAAAAATATAACGCACTACAATGACGGGAGTGTTGAACAAGATTAACTAATCTACTCCGTTCTGTTACAAAGCAGACTAAAAGTAACGTTATGGTTGATGCGATGAAGCAAAAATAAACAGAGAAAAAAAAAATCAACAATCACCAAAATAAAAAAAGAAGCATTAAAATAAATTTAACTTATGTGTATCAATTTGCGAAAATAATACGCATTTCAAAAAAATATCAATAAAAATATTAAATAAAATTAGCACTTTTGTACGCGATTGTAACTCAAGTAACTGGTTTGTGATAAGATTGCACTTTGCGCGTACAGAGTGTTCATTAATTAACAGACAGTTTAAGATTATAAATACATAATTGATTATAATTTATTACTTTGACATCATTAGTTTATTATTATAACAATTTTCCTTGAACAATTTTTTTTAATGATAAAAAAAAATGTCAAAACCAAATAATATTATAAAGATACACCTAAGTTACAGGCAACCAAAAATAATAAAAACGTTTCACAAAAATAAAAACACAAAACACACAACTACTTCTACGAAGCTAAACCAGATCAAAAAACCACGTTTGAGGCGCTAGTGTGACGTTCGGTCCCAGGATGTGGTTTTCGAGAGATAATAAAAAGAAACAACCGAAGTCAACAACAAAAATTAAATAATTTATTTAAAATTAATATAGGGTTCTATGCCGTCTGGTCTAGCCTCCGTAGATGGGTACTCCCCTGACGGCGTCGGCGAAGGCAGCCACGGATGGGCAAGGCTGATGAGGTACGGCCCGGGGAGCGCCGGGGCAGCAGACGAGTGTGTGGGTTTGAGTTGCGGGACCGGTGTAATTTCTTTACCCGTAAGGTAGCACCCTGTAGATCAACGTCCACAGTTAATATTCATCCGAGCTCCTCCGCTGATAGTGAACCCCGTGATGATAGTCTACCTAAGATTGAGGAGTGCCGAAAGCAGTTGGTGTAGGTGTTCACTATCAGAACGGAGTTACATGTTTTAAAAGGAAAATGTATATAAAATTATTTATTTATTTTTTTAATATGAAGGTAGCACTACATATGGACGGCTTTTACAATGCATTAAAAAATAAAAGATAGGCTTTATTACTGTTTGACCTAGCACTTAGTACATGGCTTAAACAGAGCTAAGCATATGATGTTCCGTGCACCATGTTACGTAACTACGCTGCGCACTACGAGGAGAGTCGCCGAACCAACATATAGCAGCCTGACATTAAGAATTAGCCTACGCCAGCTGCCACTACGTGAGGCGACACCTACCACTACGTGAGACAACGCAGCAACGGGACGCGTTTACAATTGTAAACTGTATCACTTTCTGTTCTCACATCGAACAACTGTCAACCCACTTAGGCTTAACTTTTGTAATAAGTATTTTATTTTAATTAAATTAGTCCAAAGTTTTTGGTTTTTCTTCGGACCTCTGGCTGCTGCTTACATATTTGGCGCAGTCGTTAGGGTATTCGCGGGTTGCGAACGGGAACCGAAACCTTCAAAATCAAGATTTTGAGTTCCTGAGCCACCGGGGTCGCTTTCAAGCACCGCTGCCGAGTATCCAGAATCTACGAGCTGCAGTTCAGGAGGTGAATCCAGAAATCGATTCTAGAAGGAGACCAGAGATGAAACTTGGTAAGTACACTTGAATCGATCTTGTGTTGCTTCCTTCCCTTATCCTTAGTCTATTGATATTCCCAAAAATTTCCTTCCTGGAAATTCGGGTATTGGGAACCTGCATCGCGCCAGGCCCCCAGTAAAGAATAAATTAGGAATAAATTAATTTAGTAACATAGGCGATTCGATTAGGTAATCTATTTATGTGGAATAGATAGAACTACGAATTTATAATTAAGAGAGTATGATTTAAGTGAGCCCAGTTTTATTATAGAGATAGGCAGATTATTTAGTTAGGTAGTTAGTATTTTTCAGTAACGTTTTACGTTTACCACCCTTTAACAACCCTCCGCAATATAATTCTGCCCCCAAGCCCATGAGCGGTATTCAAGCATTTACCCCTAAGGTGATGCCTAATCGGATTCAAGACTATTTTAGATCACAAGAAATGCACTTGAATGAATATACACCTTATGCCCCAGATCCATATTACGATTAAGTATGTATGTATGTAAACTCTTTATTGTACAAAAATAAGGGAAAAAAAAAAGAAATACATATTAAGTATTATTACAATGAACCGAAGTACGCGAGCCATGCTGACTTTGTGAATTTTGTCGAGTATGATGACCCCGCACATTACGCGGAACCGACTACGGACGTTCAGCTGACTGGACAAGGCCGAACTAGTACTAACGATGGTGATGATTTCTTTTCGGTTAGGCCGGAAGTCACCTTATATCCAAATTTCCAACCCTCCTCTAAAATTTTTAATAGATACTGGCGCTAACTAGTCCTTTATTAGCCCTTGTGCAGTTAAACTATATTTCACCACACTTGACCTTGCTAGTGGATTTTACCAGGTTGAAATGGACCCCCAAGATATTCCTAAGACAGCGTTTAACGTCGAACATGGACATTTCGAGTTTCTACGAATGCCCATGGGGTATAAAAATTCACCCTATACCTTTCAGCGCGTTATGGATAACATTCTGAAAGGTCTCCAAAACGAAATTTGCGTTACCTACTTGGACGATATAATAGTTTTCAGCACATCCCTTCAGCAATATATGACTAACCTTGTAAAGGTATTCCAGATATTAAGAGATTCCAATTTCAAGATCCAGATGGACAAGTTATGTAGTTAGTATTTTTCAGTTTCCTATAGTTTCAGCAGACACCTTTGACTTTTATAGGCTTTCAATAGTTCTTGATAAGACAAACCAAATCCTTATCCCTATAATCTATCCCGTATATAGCAACTTATAAGACCGCATTCGTGTACATGGAGGCTGAATGCCCGAAGTATGTCATCAATATCTCCACAGGAAGGATACAAATCTTCAACTTCGGACCACATCAAACTGCGTACTCACTATCTATTTGCTAGGCCGAAGATATCACTTAATGAAAAGTATGTCTAAAGACACTACGGAAGATACACGAGTCATGAGAAACCCCAGAATATCCGAGAGGGCCATCTTCAGAAGGAAATTCCAGCAACATTTTCACTAAGCGTTGGAAAATAGTTGCTGATCTACGGGTGGAGGTGTTACGTAACTACGCTGCGCACTACGAGGAGAGTCGCCGAACCAACATATAGCAGCCTGACATTAAGAATTAGCCTACGCCAGCTGCCACTACGTGAGGCGACACCTACCACTACGTGAGACAACGCAGCAACGGGACGCGTTTACAATTGTAAACTGTATCACTTTCTGTTCTCACATCGAACAACTGTCAACCCACTTAGGCTTAACTTTTGTAATAAGTATTTTATTTTAATTAAATTAGTCCAAAGTTTTTGGTTTTTCTTCGGACCTCTGGCTGCTGCTTACATATTTACCACAACGGCGCACGATAATAAGCAAAGTTTCGTAAACATTCCGCTGGTGATTTAAGCCGTGTGAAATTACCTACGGTAACATGAGTTATTTACCAGGCGGAATCGAATGCAATGAGATGAGAAAATATTAAAAACTAAAGCACTAGGGTTTGAAATGAATTATAGCTAAGCACTGAATACACTTAATACTTGTTCAACACTTACCCTACATTGGGGCGCGAGACGACACTTCACAGATTTTATTAACTTTTTAAAATTATAATATTTACTTCCAATTACGTTGGAAGAACGACAATTAAATTAAATATTATTTATTATTATTATGTCAGCGCGTATGACGACACGTAGCGAAGCTAGTGAACGCAGCCGGCACAGGTTTGTCGTAGACCGGGCGATAGCTCATAATGCGGAGCGCGGGCGGGTGCATCGAAAATCCGTGCACCGTACTCTGGAGGTAGTTTATAGTCGCGCGGACAAGTGTTAAACTAGGGTGTTGATTTGATTATTATGTTTTAGTAATGTTATTTTTTTTTAGGTTTAGTTAATTTTAAATAGTATTATGTAGATTAGTATTTTAGTTAGTTTATAAGTTAGTATTTTAGATTATAAGATTTTATTTCAGAATTTAAATGTTTTATTGTTATTATTACTGTTTTTATAATTAAGTATAGATTAAATTAATTACTTATTTGCCATTGTATTTTAACAATAATAATACATGTACGTGTACCGTTGCAGCGTACATGTTACGATTTATTCATCATCATCATCATCATCATCATCATCATTTCAGCCATAGGACGTCCACTGCTGGACATAGGCCTCCCTCATTGATGCCCAATCATTACGATTGGAAGCGATTTGCATCCACCCTGAACCTGCGGCCTTCACCAAATCGTCCGTCCATCTCGTTGGTGGACGTCCCACGCTGCGCTTGCCAGTCCGTGGTCTCCATTCCAGAACTTTTGGCCCCCAACGGCCATCTGTTCTACGTGCTATATGGCCTGCCCATTGCCATTTCAACGAGCTAATCCGTTTGGCTATGTCGGTTACCCCGGTTCTTCTACGGATCTCCTCGTTTCTGATTCGATCCCGTAGAGAAACTCCAAGCATAGCCCTCTCCATAGCTCGCTGAGCGACTCTGAGCCTATTCATCAGGCCCATAGTGAAGCACCACGTCTCGGATCCATATGTCATCACTGGCAACACACACTGATTAAAGACTTTTGTTTTGAGGCACTGAGGTATTTTGGACGAAAAGATGTTGCGGAGCTTCCCGAACGCTGCCCATCCGAGTTGGATTCGCCGATTGACCTCCTTCTCGAAGTTGGACCTACCTAGCTGGACGGTCTGTCCTAGGTATACATCAACAACAACAACTTCAAGAACCGAGTTCTCGACCACAATGGGGGCAGGGACAACATGAACATTAGACATAACTTTCGTCTTGTCCATGTTCATTCTTAGTCCAGTAGGACGGGTACGTCGAGAGACTCGATTGAGGCCTTCGAGCATCGTGCTGAGTTCTTCCATCGATTTTGCCATGACCACGATATCGTCGGCAAACCGAAGGTGAGTGATGTATTCGCCGTTGACATTGATGCCTAGTCCTTTCCATTCCAGGAGCTTGAAGGCGTCTTCCAGAGCGGCAGTAAACAGTTTCGGAGATATTACATCTCCCTGTCTTACGCCTCTTTTCAAGGGAATCGCCCTCGAACTCTGTTCCTGCACTCGAACCGACATAGTGGCATTTTTATACAAACACTTCAACACTTCGATGTACCGGTAGTCAATATGGCACCGCTGGAGAGACTCGAGCACCGCCCATGTTTCGACCGAATCAAAGGCTTTCTCGTAGTCCACAAACGCTAGACATAGCGGTAAGTTATACTCTTCGGTCTTCTGTATAACTTGCCGCAGCGTATGTATGTGGTCTACGGTACTGTAGCCTTTTCGAAACCCGGCTTGTTCGGGAGGCTGGAAGTCATCAAACCTGCGCTCAAGACGATTTGTAATGACCCTGGAGAACAGCTTATAAACATACGAATAAAAAATCATCTCGAGCGCAAAACCGGTCCCTTATCGGTCGATGACTTGAAGGGCGCTCTTAATTGTTTAATTCGTTTGGCGCAAATGCAATCGTTTCTTAAAGAATATAATATTTTATTACATAACAAATCTTTAAAACTATCACGAAATCTTTCTAGTCTATCTATATTCCTAGACAATAACAATATTTTACGTGTCGGAGGTCGCATTAAGGATTCGATGGATTTTAACTTTCATAAAAAACATCCTTATTTGCTATGCAGCAAACATCATTTCGCATTGTTACTGATTCGTAGCGAGCATATACGCCTGATGCACGCGGGCCCTCAGCTGTTATTGAGCACTATTCGAGACAGCTGGTGGCCGCTGCGCGGCAGAGACTTAGCCAGAGCAAAGCTGCACCGTTGCGTCACATGCGCACGTATGAAAGGAAGTACTTTGAAACCTATGATGGGAAATCTGCCACAGAAGCGATTAGAGCCTGGATTTCCTTACATACGATGTAGTGTTGTTTGTCTGTTTCAGCACAAGACATATACACTTGGAGGCTGTCACCTCTTTGTCCATGGAAACATATCTCCTCGCTTTAAAGCGATTTATATCGCGTCGCGATAAACCATTAGAAATTTACTCGGACAACGGAAAAAATTTCGTTGGCGCAATGAATGACATTGCCACACATTAAAAAAAAAAAAATTGTTAAAAATCACTATTGAGCTTTCAAACGAAACCAGTAACTTTAAGTTTATTCCTGCTTACGCTCCCCATTTCGGGGTCTCTGGGGGTCCGGGATTTCTTCGTGTAAGCATCACCTTAAACGCGTCACAGGAAATGCTAACCTTACCTGCGAGGAGTTTGGCACGGTTCTAGCACAAATTGAAGCTATCCTGAATTCCCGTCCTTTATCCCCTTTATCTACAGACCCGACCGATCTACTGCCACTTACGCCAGCGCACTTCTTCATCAGCCTGCGAAAGTCTCACTACCAAGACCACCTCCAGTTTGTCACGATACCAGCGGATCGAACAAATGAGGCAACATTTCTGGCAAAGATGGTCCAAAGTGTACACCTCCGAACTCCAAACAAGAACCAAATGGAAAAAGGAATAAAAGGACATCCAATTAAACTCTTTGGTCCTCATCAAAGAGGATAACCTGCCACCTCTCAAATTGCGACTGTGACGAGTGACAGCTGTACATCCGGGGAACGACGGAGTGTTTCGAGTAGCCGATATCTGTACCGCTTCAGGGATCGTGAGACGAACTTTCTCGAAAATCTGCCCTCTACCAGTGCATACAAAAGATGAAGAAGCCGACCAACTTCAATAAAATTCGCTTTGGGAAGCAGGAAGCTCCCAAGGCCGGGGGCATGTTCACGCATGTGCCTACTAGCGCCCTCCAACGGAACACTTACGCAACTCTTGCAGCTTCAAACTTAGTGCACGGATTCGCCGCGAGGGAGCGCGCCGGACGACTGACATAAAAATGCAAAACGACCGTCATTATTCGCTTTACTGTCAACCTGCGTGACTTGACTTTTTTATACAGCTCATTATTCTGTAATATCAACTACTTATGTACTTATATAAATTTAAAATCATTATAAAGCTTTTAAAGTAATCGAAAAGCTTCTTGATTGAAGAAAGCCCTACCGTCGACACCTATCCTCTTCAGGCTAGTCAACGCCTAAACAACTATTTTAAACGTATTTAGTAAAAAAAAAGTATTGAATATCTTTGAGAATAACGAAAAATCAAGAAAAAATATTGAAAATAACGTGCGCACGAGGAGCAACGCCATCTAGCGACGAGTTATGTAACTTCTTTAGCAGTTATGTAATTTGTATGAGACTTGATAACAGCGCCATCTAGTGAGTAATTTAAATACATAGATGCATAAGTAAATTTAGTTCTTTAAGTTATTGCAATAAGGTTTTTATTATGAAGTTTCACTTCTTCCGCGCGGAGGGATTCCACGCACTAGTTTTTTTTCTTATCGGTCACCACGCTCAAAAAGTGTAACTTTGAAGAAAAAGCTAGAATTAATATCAAAGAATAAAATAAATAAATAATTATAATTGCACAAGTTGATAAAAAATGCTATGCAATAGCTTTATTTTTACTGGAGTCGTGTACTCTCCAGTAAAAAAAAACAAAAACACGGGCAGTGCCGCGGGCACGACGCGCGCGTCGAGTAACGTGCGGCTACAACACTGTTTTAATTTAAATACTTGCTTGCATGCTCGCTAGAATCCTGCTTGGATTCTCGCTTCCATACTTTCGTGCATGCTTCCTTGCATGCTTTCTTGCAAGCTTTCATGCTTGCTTGCATGCTGTTTGCATGCTTGCGTGCATGCTTGCTTCAGGCTTGTTTTAGAAAATATGTATTTAGGAACAGGTATATTTTAACGCACACCAAGTTTAGTGAGCAAATAAAACCATAGTTGAGGTGTATTATTTATTTAAGGCAAACATTATCGCAACTCAATTTTCCATAGCGGGTGGTCATGTTGATCGCGGGTCAAAGCATCAAAGCCGGTGTCGCTGTCGGCTGCGACTGTCGCGCTGTAATGCGGCCTCTTCCGCGCTGCGCTCTGATAACAGGATAATAATGGTGTAAGCCGTATATTCTCCTCTCCTTTTATTTACCATGTACGCAATACGCAATTTTAAAGACGATTCAAAGCATACCTTTAGACTGTCTATAAATCCTACAGTAGGAAGAGATTTTTCTTCCATATTGTTTAGGTACGTTACGTACGCGTTTATATTATTATTTTTCCCCTCAGAATATCTGTGCGAGATATAAAACCGCTTATCTTATCATAGTTGTATTGTAGGTGTATAGATCTTTCTTTGTAGACATAAAACAATAAAATAATAATAATAATAATAATCCTCTTTGTGTTAATATACTCTGCACCTACATATTTACCTACATTCTCACAGTATCATTTCCTATTATATACCTACACATAGTTAAGTTTTGTTTAAAGGAAGGCCTATTTAGATAAATTGCCCGTCGATTGTGAACTGTCTTCGAAGTCACCACGTTTGCATAAAACATAATATTTCCCGTTCATAATAAGAGGGAGGTTGGGATACGTTTCTTCACCCCGGCCTTTTTTTAAATGGCGATTTGTTGAAAAGAACTTTGTATAGCTTGGATTCTGGTAAAATACTTAATTCAATTTTGAAGAGTACCCGTATTCTAAATACTGCATTATGCATTAACGTAATTCCTAATACCTATCATTAAGAGTGAGTTGCATAAATTTACTGTACTGTTAATTAGTCAATCAGCCATCAAAGCAAAGGGATTTCGGCATTGGTTTGACATTGGTTTAGTTATAGGTACAATTAATAATTTCATCCAATTAAAGCTAACAAAAATAAAAGATAAGAAGGGAGGCGGGGGAAACAAAAAATATTCTACTTTTGATAACTAACTGTTGTCCGCGACTTACTTTCCAACTTATCTTACCTGTTTCGACATAACTACTAGAATAAAAAAGTTAGGTAAATCAATGCAACAGGAATTGTTAAATGAATACACGTAAGCCGTAACCATTTTGAGGCTTACTGCTAATTAAAGGCCACGGACTGTATGTCAGCGGGAAACGAAGCGGCGAACGTGTTCTCTGTTCATTGCGTGGCAGAGATGTTCGTCGCGTAGTGGTTGCCTAGCAGCAGACGCAATGCAAGACGTAATAACGCAGACTGAGAAAACGCTCGCCGCCCTGTTGCTCGCTGGAGTCCTGTTGGCGGCTTAATACTTGTATGGCTTCGTGTGCATTCAGTTTCGTGATTGCGCGCAGAGGAAACCTTACTATATTCCTTTTCCAAAGAGCTGAATTATGCCATTATATGCATTAAATCTTCAATGGACTATAAAGCGAATGAATGATGTTGAATGAGTGAATGAGATTTCATTTTGGAAATATACGTTCCGATATGAGGCTCTCATAATAAAAGGGCTTGGTTGTATTATACTTACATCATTATTTCGGGTATTTGTTGCAGAACAATAAATTAAATTACATATTATGGATGTTTTACCATAATTTCATATTAGATACTTACTTACCAAACTTGTCGGAGGTGTTATTTATATTATTCCACTCATGTTAAAGTCTTATCTTTGACACAATGTTAATCGCAACACAGCAAACACAATGTAGTAAAGCTATCTTTTTTTAGACTGAAACAAGTTTAAATAGTCCGCAGTTCGTGGAGACAGAAAACCATGACGGAGAAACGATCAAATCGCAGATTAAGAGTATTAAGAGAGGAACTCCGCAAGGCTCTATCCTGAGCCCAATCCTATTTATTTTGTTCACAGCGGATCTCTTAAACTGTATTAAACACTGTAGAACACATCTATACGCAGACGATACACAAATATATTATTCATTTAAGGATGAGGACACCAGGATCGCGGAGTGTCTTATAAATGAGGATCTGCAACAAATATACCAATGGTCGGAAAAAAATGGTTTGGTTCTGAATCCATCTAAAACAAAGTTCATTGTGTTGGGGACAGCAGGGCAATGCAGAAAGATAAAAGAAAAGAAACCGGTTATAAAATTAAACCAAGAAGTTATTCAACAGGTGGATAGTGCAAGGAACTTGGGTCTTATTATGGATAGTGAGCTACGCTTTACTGAACATATAAGTGGAAAAATTAGAAATGCATTTTATAGACTTAAAACACTTTATGGCATATGGGAATTCTTATCCGAAAAAGTGCGTCAGCTGCTTGTTGAGACTTTGGTCCTCTCGCATTTTAATTACTGCGACACTGTTTATGGACCTAGGATTTTTTCGAAAACCGCGAAGGCGATAACAACGTGTGCAAAATGCATGTGCCAGGTTTTGCTATAACATACCCAGGCGAGCGCACATTACCCCTTATTTGAATGGAAAGGAAACGCTAAAGATGGCGGCGCGGAGAGAGCTGCATTTAGCCGTCCGGATATACAAAATAATGCAGTCACAAAGACCGAATTATCTGTTTGAGAAGTTTATGTGGCCCAAGGGAGGGGCAGACCGTGATCGCGGCGTAAGAAGCATGCATGTCAGGAAAGTGATTCTTCCAAAACATAAGTCCAAGGGATTTCGGGGCAGTTTCCGTTTTAGTGCATCCAAGATCTGGAATGACCTGCCGCCTCCTCTTCGTTCTGACATGTCAGTACCAACCTTCAGAGATAGATTGCGAAGAGTTATTTTAAAAAAACAAATTGTAGAAGGTGCGCTTTATGCTTAGCAACACAATTCGTCCGGCCATCCCTGCGGGACCATAATAGAGTGTAAGGTTAAATGAGTACGAGATTGTAGTACCTAGTTAGTGGTGTAAGTAGTTTATAACTATAAATTGAAATTTTTAAAAGCCCCCGACGCAATTGTGTCACTCGTATGTTTGAACATTAAGTTAATGCCTGTTATGCGTCTGAGATCCCTTCCGCAGCTAACAAAAGAGCTGATAAATTTGGAACGGCTTGACCGATTTTGATAAAACATATCTAAGAACCATCGCCAAGAAACCGGCTTTCTATTTTAAAAAAACCGCATCCAAGTCGGTCCACCCGTTTAAGAGCTATGATGACACAGACGGACACACAGACAGACAGGCTGTTGTGTCAGGGGTTAAAAGTGATGACAGGAATGGAACGTCACTTTGTCATTGACAGTTGTTTGTTTGCATTTTTGATGTCTAGTGTCCATGACATGACGCCTTACATAATTGTTATTGCATTTATATAATTTAATTTAATTTACTTAATCTAAATTGGAATAATGTAAGTGGATAAGTTGTAAGCTTGTATTGAAAATGTTTACCTATTCTTGTTTTTTTTTTGTCTTATTAGGTGTTGTTTTACCATTTTTAATGACAGTTCCTACATCAGAATGAAAGCAATAGGACTGGGGGGTTACTGCGAAATTCGAAGTTCGAGGTTCGGATCGTGCGGTCCCTCTCACTCTCGTAATAAATACCATTAGCGTGAGCGGAACGGCATGAAACGGGGTTTCGAGTTTCGCGCTTCGTAGTATAGGGCCTGGTTGTCGCACTGACTTGTGTGTGAGTGAAATTAGCTTTTGATGTTTTGAGCCATGCAACTGTCATTGAACCTTGGATGGTGAAGGGATTTCTTGGTTGACTATACCGCTATACGTTTTTTTTTTTTTTATCGTCCTACCCGCCTGTTTTGCAATGTCAGCACGCTATAAGGGCGCAGGCTGAAAACCAGCGCGGTGATGAGTAATCCTCACCGCACATGCTGAGCCTGAGCCTTTTGCCACAATTTTGTGTATTTTTTCTTTTTCTTCTTTTTTATGGGCAATAAATGGTTTTTTATTTTATTTATTTATTTATTTTAAATATTGAAAATCTACATTGTAGTCGGCTTTAAATGGAAAAGTTATTCGAATTTGTTTTTATCAGCAGCAAGCTTTTCTAGATTGCGTTTTGCTTAGCATAGCTTTCACCGCAGATAGGGATGGCAAACGCTAATTTTGTATTGGCGATTGTCGGAATTCTTAGGCACTTCTGAGACACTGCAGCACAGGATAGGTAATAGTGTAGCAAAACGCAGTTAGCAGTGCGAAAGTGCAGTCAGCCTATGAAAATGTCATCTTACTATTTAGCTTCTTTTTTTTTAAGTTTAGTTTTAATGCATCTACATAATAGGCTAGTTTCCTAAAAAAATCTAATTAGTTCGTCATTTAAATTATCAAAAAATATTGGACACGTATTTTTTCTTTTGTCAATTGAACAAAAAATGACGGAGATATTGTATGTTGAAGTTCCGCGTGACGTCACGATTCGCTACACTTTTTAGCGAACCGTGACGTCACGAGCCCCCACTCCCGAACTTTGTCGCGCTTTATCTTTGTCGTTTTTTGTTCAATTGACAAAATAAAAAAAATGTGTTCAATATTTTTTGATAATTTAAATGTCGGACTAATTGTAATAGTGTTTTTTTTACCCAGGACACTACCCTATTATTTGTATATCCAGCGCTAACTCACACCGTAAAACACGTGATAAAATGTCGACACTTTATTGTACGTAGGTAGAAGGATATTTTAAGGACGTTTCATTTTCACGTCCGTAGCCCTAGTCACAGTGAGATTAAGCCGCCCTGAGAGACTCGCTGCCTCAACCCTTCAATGTATAAGCTCCCTAATGAACTAGATGCTTCAAATAAGTACAAAAGAAGACCTTTACTTTTTGCATTATTGCTTTGCTAAGTTACTTAGTTCATCATTACTAAGGTCTCTGTTCTTGCAAACTTTTAATATGTATTTTCTCAAACATGCTTTGAAATGTATGCGTTAATGTCACGAAATGAAGCCATGAAGTTTGTTGTTTATGGCTCCCTACATTACTTCTTGGCCTAGGCCATAAAAGTAAGTATGAAAAACCATTATTGTCCGCTGCTGTAACTTTTTAAATTTGCTTACTAACATTAAACTGACAAAGGAAAAATTACATACAGCCAACTTACGACATTAAAAAAAAATCTATCTTCTTTTATTTCTATAAAACCGCCTAAACTACTGGTGATGGATGGATGGATGTATGGATGTATGGATGGATGTATGGATGTATGGATGGATGAATGGATGTACGGATGGATGGATGGATGGATGGATGTATCGATGGATGTATCGATGGATGGATGTATGGATGGATGTATGGATAGATGGATGTATGGATGGATGTATGGAAGGATGGATGGATGGATGGATGGATGGATGGATGGATGGATGTATGGATGGATGGATGTACCTATGTATAGATGGATGGATGGGTGGATGTATGGATGTATGGATAGGTGGATGGATGGATGGATGTATGAATGGATCTATGGATGGATGTATGGGTGGATGTATGGATGGATGTATGGATGGATGGATGGATGTACGGATGGATGTATGGATGTATGGATGGATGTATGGATGGATGTATGTATGGATGGATGGATGGATGGATGTATCGATGGATAGATGTATGGATGTATGGATGGATGTATGGATAGATGGATGTATGGATGGATGTATGGAAGGATGGATGGATGGATGGATGTATGGATGGATGGATGTATGTATAGATGGATGGATGGGTGGATGTATGGATGTATGGATAGGTGGATGGATGGATGGATGTATGAATGGATCTATGGATGGATGTATGGATGGATGTATGGGTGGATGTATGGATGGATGGATGGATGGATGGATATATGGTTGGATGGATGGATGATGATGATGATGCATGTTTGAGAAAAGCTCTATACAATCCTCGGCCGGAAGAGGGATTGCTGGACTCGTTTTATCCGGCCTCGTCTACGACTCGGCCGTATACCCCAAATCTCGTCCATCAATCCCTTACTTCACGGCCTCTGCAGTAATGTACTATTTTTTAACATTCTAAAAGATCTATCAAGTCATCTCGTTCGACATCGTGATCGCTGTCGCGAACCAGAGCTATACCCTCCTCTGAAATAGTGGATTTATACGGCCGTAAGGTTTCAGCACAGACCACTGTACTAAACTTTCCTGTAACCTTTCATACCTTGAATGCTAACTATTTTATAACGGTCAAGTGAATGATCAGCTTTGCACACTTAGTTCGGTCCTTTGTGTCTAACTTTCTTGTCACATTAACCGTAGCATCTCTAGCTAGACCATCTTTCCACAGCACTAGTTGACCTACCCTATATTTTAAGCACTTTCTGTTTACGGTCATACCTACTTTTCATAACGGTCATATTTCTATCGATACGTAACTTAGCAATTTTCTTCTATCCCCCAAATTGCGATGCCGAGTTTCGTGATACTGAGGGTCGTATCTCGGGATAGCGGGAAAATGGAAATTATCGTGTCCGAGCATCAATTGGAAAGGTGCGATCGTGTTAGTTGAATTTGGAGTATTATTGAATCCCCATAATAAATAAATAAATAAATAATATTAGGGGACAATCTCACACAAATCGACCTAGTCCCAAACTAAGCAAAGCTTGTACTATGGGTACTAGACGACGATAGACATACTTATATAGATAAATACATACTTAAATACATAGAAAACATCCATAACTCAGGAACAAATATTCGTGCTCATCACACAAATAAATGCCCTTACCGGGATTTGAACCCAGGACCTCTTGCTTCGTAGGCAGGGTCACTACCAACTAGGCTAAAGCGGTCGTTAAATACATTAAAAAGTTTATCGTCCTATGTACATTCACATACTGAGATAGTATTTAATCCATTTAATAAAGTCCTACCTACCTGGTCATTAGATCTCGGGCTCGCTATCAAGTTTAATATGTGCCTAAATTGCATTTCTTCCGCAAACTGTTTAAAATATCGCCTCGTAAATGCTTTACCCCAGTCTATGATTACGCGCACGGGGTATCCAAAATGAGTTATAATTTCTTTTAACAGTTTTATAGTCTCTATGGAACTACAATTCCTAGCAGCCTAGACAAATTTTGTGAAAGAATCTATCACCACGAGAATGTACCTAAATATTGCCTCTGAACATAGCCGCAAAAATAACTTTAGCCTCATGGACATGAACATATTGACAGATGACTCTATAAAACTGAAATAACCTTCGTTATTTAATTTTATTTTATCTCCTCTTTATTATTAGGTACTAGGTAATTCAATTAACTAGAAGTTTAGCTATTTTTAGGGTTCCGTACCTCAAAAGGAAAAAACGGAACCCTTATAGGATCACTTTGTTGTCCGTCCGTCCGTCCGTCCGTCTGTCATGACCCTTTTTCTCAGAAACGCGTGGAGGTATCAATCTGAAATTAATATCAAATACTCAAGTCTACTGTCCCTTGAAGCTGTGAAAAAATCAAACTTCTAAGCCAACGCAATCAAAAGATACAGCCGTTTATGCTGCAAATTTCCACATCTTTTCGAAACTCGCAAGGGAATCAAAACCAACAGGGTACTTCCCGTGAACTCAGAATCTTGAAATTTGGTACGAAGCAAGGTCTTATAGCACAGATAAAGGAAAAATTGCGAAAAGTATACATTTTTAACGCAATCAAAAGATACAGGCGTTTATGCTGCAAATTTCCACATATTTTCGAAACTCGCAAGGGAATCAAAACCTACAGGGTACTTCCCCTGAACTCAGAATCTTGAAATTTGGTACGAAGCAAGGTCTTAAGCACAGATAAAGGAAAAATTGCGAAAAGCATTTTTTTTTGTCTGTCTGTCTATATCAATGCCAATCTACAATGATCCCACCCTGCGCACATTTTGCTTAGGAGCAGGGGTCTGCTAAGACTGGATGTTATAGATACGTATAAATTTGTACGGAACCCTCGGTGCGCGAGTCCGACTCGCACTTGGCCGGTTTTTTAATTTGAGGATTCATACAATGGCATTAAGTATAGTACGTAGGTTTATATTATACTAGCTTTTGCCCGCGGCTTCGCTCGCGTGTACCATAAGTATTCCAAAGAACCAAGATATCAAGCAAGCAAGCATACAGGTAAGCAAGAAAGCATGCAAGCATGCAAGCAAGATGCAAGCAAGATGCAAGCAAGCATGCATGCACGTGTTAGATTTAGGTCTATTCATATTAGATATTCTATATACCTATCGATATTCTTTTACTTAGAAATATATATAGAAAGTGACGGTTAATTTCTCTTGATTAGCTGCTTTATAGTCACATGTTAGAACATGACATATAGATATTAAACAAGGAAATAACTTATTCTGATGTTTATTGGGGCCAGGAGTTAACGGAGTATAAAATAATCAGTCTATTGATGGGTTAAGATATATATATTTGGTAAGTAAAACAAACAGATCAAACCATATTTCGAGAAATCGCTTATATTGAAACAAATCTTATTTTCCAATGAAATAATAGCTTTTAATGATAACGAATAACAACACAAGATTCTCGATATATATAAATATTATTCAGTTACCAACATAATTCAAGTATTCATTAATTTATAGCTATACACGTTAATATAAAATATAAGCTATACGATAATTATTGATATATTTACATATGAAAGATATAGAAACAAACTATAGCCATTTATTAATTATACAAACAAGTAAGTACTTAACTGTCATGTGACCACGGCGACGGCTCGTTACAAAGTGCTTTCTACCTGGCCTAAGAAGGCCTTTTAT
Source organism: Archips xylosteana (assembly GCA_947563465.1). Taxonomy (NCBI): domain Eukaryota; kingdom Metazoa; phylum Arthropoda; class Insecta; order Lepidoptera; family Tortricidae; genus Archips; species Archips xylosteana. Next base: position 331,482 of record CANOAX010000010.1, read on the forward strand.
AGGTTTGCCTTGCCGTCTGGGTGAGTCGCAAACAACTGACGTCACCAGTGTAAGACAATCGGAAAGTATCTTAATTATTATTTTGCTTGTCTTTAGAGCCAAGCATTACCTTAAATTATCAATTCCATAATTATATCTCATTTATTTACTTATTTTAACAATATATTTTATCACCATACATATCTAATAATATTATAATAGTTTCTATTACTTAGTATATCTAACACGGCCATACTGACATGTACTACGTTCTCGAAGTACATAGGTAAAAATCATCGAGTCAGATATAAATGTATATATTTTTTTTCATCTATAAACGTATTATTATTATAGGTAAACTTTGTGATGGAAGGGTTAAATAGTCGTAAGTGGGCACAGTCACGTCAGATTCAGTCAGTCACAGATTTCTCACTGGCACCGGCTTAGCACAGCCACAGGATGACCACAGGCCCCAGCTAAGCACAGCCACAGAATTATCACAGGCCCCAGCTTAGCACAGCCACGGGTTTACCACAGGCACAGCCAGTACAGCCAGTTTAACAGAGTTATTGTAATATGTCGTAATTATGGGTATGATGTTTAAATCTGCAGGTCACACATGACAATCGGATAAATAATTGCTCTATAATACGAGAACTCTCAATAATTTCTACCCTTACCGCACCCGGCTATTCGCCCGCTGCCAGTGAACCGTGTTCACCCGCCGTCAGCGAATGCCTAATACCAGTAAAGGTGTTTGTTTTCAATCATAATTATTCTAATAATCCCTCACTGTGGGCGGCCAATCACCCGCTCGGCTGTCAGTGAAGCATAAATCAACTCGCCGTCAGTGATTGCCGGCCACCAGTTAAGGAATTGAAACTGATAGTTATAACAATAATTACATAATTATCATGAGTGACCTCACACTCAAAACGACCCATCTAATGTTCAAACTGTCGTTGTAATAGCAAAAGTCATTCGTCATCACAACTATGATTCATTTGTCATCGTAGTTACTTTCTCATGTTTATGCTATCCCAAATTATAATTCATCGTCACAGCCATATCAGTGTCATATCATCATCTCATATGATTACTCAAAAAAATCATAATCACAGGATTGTAAATTCTGTAATGATCACCCTATGTAGTAAATATGACCAATCACAAAAACAATACTTTATGATAAATCACAGACCAAACTCATGTGATCTATTACTTTCAAAACAACAAATTTTACAATATAGCATCATATCTATATGCATTAACATACAAATATCAGAAAACACATTTTTTTCTCATGTTTCGTGTAATTATTAATTTTACAGTGGCATGACATCCTTTATCAGCACTATTTTATTTATTTTCCCAAACATTTTATTCTTTGTTTTTATTTTTCATTTTTATACTTATGTTAATATATATCTCATGTGATGAAGTCTAAGATTTAATAAAAAAATTAAAACTACCTTGTCTGAAATTTTACAAACAAATAGCTCGGCCAAACTGACACATCCATAAATAATAAAAAAAATATTTAAAAACAACACAAATACACTGTTAACATCGAGATATATATAAATATTATTCAGTTACCAACATAATTCAAGTATTCATTAATTTATAGCTATACACGTTAATATAAAATATAAGCTATACGATAATTATTGATATATTTACATATGAAAGATATAGAAACAAACTATAGCCATTTATTAATTATACAAACAAGTAAGTACTTAACTGTCATGTGACCACGGCGACGGCTCGTTACAAAGTGCTTTCTACCTGGCCTAAGAAGGCCTTTTATAGGTTTGCCTTGCCGTCTGGGTGAGTCGCAAACAACTGACGTCACCAGTGTAAGACAATCGGAAAGTATCTTAATTATTATTTTGCTTGTCTTTAGAGCCAAGCATTACCTTAAATTATCAATTCCATAATTATATCTCATTTATTTACTTATTTTACCAATATATTTTATCACCATACATATCTAATAATATTATAATAGTTTCTATTACTTAGTATATCTAACACACGCAAGCAAGCAAGCGTGCACGAAAGCGTGCAAGTAAGCGTGCAAGCAAGCACGACTAAACTTCAGGTTTCAGGACAATGTTTTTCACTAATTCGGAAGCGGGCACTAAAAATCTGAATTACCAGAAAGAATACAACTAAAGGTCTATACGTGCATATGATATTTAAAGAAATTTCCTATAACTCCTAACCGTTAAGGAGTTTAACCTTCCATCATCAGCTCACCTGGATAACCTAAAAAAATACAACTATCGGTCTATACATACCTATAATATTTGAAAAAATATTCTCAACTCCTAACTGTTAAGGAGTTTTACCTTCCATCATCAGCTCATCAACATGAAATGATATCTACCAGACGCAAACACTTAAATAGCTTGAGAAAATATATGAAAAACGTAATGCGTGCCTACAAAATTTGAAGGTTGCCCTCGATTTCCCTGAGATCCCGTCATCAGATCCTGATTTGGTGACAATGGGACCATCTCAGAAGGATATTATATTCTTTCGAATAAAAAAAGAAATTTTAAATCGGTTCACAATTGACTGAAAAATCGGTGAAAATACCTACATAAAAAAATACATACAGTGGAATGCATAACCTCCTCCTTTTCTGAAGTCGGTTAAAGAGCCCTTTGTGGCCTACTTACAGTATAAACTTTTGAATTTTAAAATTTTACCTTTCTACAAGCAGTAAAACGGAAAATCCCGTTTTTCCCGTTCCCGTAAGAATTCCGGGAAATGCTTTCTTAATGCTCCCCTACACTCCCCAAGGAACCCACTTGCCAAATTTCAGCTTTCTACGACCAGTAAAATGAAAAATCCCGTTGTTTCCCGTTCCCGTGGGAATTTCAGAAAGTCCTCTCTATATGCTCCTCTACACTCCCCAAGCAACCTACATGCTAAACTTCAGCTTTCTACGATCAGTAAAACGAAAAATCCCGTTTTATCCTATCCCGTGGAAATTTTGAAAAATCCTTAAATTAATTTTTTAACTAATGTAATACCTACTTGTGTATCAAATTTGAAGAGTCTAGTTATTATAGTTACTGAGATAGGGTCACTCGGAACCGAATATATAAATCCCGTTTTTTCCCGTTCCCATGGGAATTCCCAAAAATCCTTCCTTAGTGAATGCCTAAATTGTATAAGGTATCTATGTGCAAAATTTCAAGTCTCCAGGTCCAGTGGTTTGGGCAAAACCTTAAAAACGACACCCATATTGATATTTAGACATTTCAACCCCATCGCACCCCATCCAGGGAGATGGTATTTTACGTATGCCACATCGGATTTTAAAACCGTTGTTGTTTTCATAACCAGCGACCCGATAAACCATAGAAACAACACCCATGTTGATTTTCAGACTTTGTTACCCCTTTCCCCCCTTTTAGGGGTTGAATTCTCAAAAAACCTGAAACACGTGCTTACTCATTTATTATTAGGAGTACTTCTGTGAAGCTTCGAATAAAATAGTCGAACTAATCTTGTTTCCCCATACAAATTTTGAACCCCCTTTCCACCCCCTTAGAGAGTGAATTTTGAAAAATCCTTTCTTAGTGCACCCCTAGACCTTATAAGGAATATACATGCCAAATTTGGAATTTCTAGGCCCAGTGGTTTGGGCTGTGCGTTGATATGTCAGTCAGTCAGTCAGTCAGTTTCTTCTTTTATATATTAAGAAGACTAGCTTTTGCCCGCGGCTTCGCTCGCGTGTACCATGAGTATTCCAAAGAACCAAGATATCAAGCAAGCAAGCATACAGGCAAGCAAGCAAGCAGGTCCACAATTGACCAAGAAATCGGTGAACATACCTACATAAAAAAATACATAAGGTGGAATGCATAACCTCCTCCTTTTTTAGAAGTCGGTTAAAGAGCCCTTTGCGGCCTATTTACAGTATAAACTTATGCATTTTGAAATTTTAGCTTTTTACAACCAGTAAAACGCAAAATCCCGTTTTTTCCCGTTCCCGTAAGAATTTCGGGAAATGTTTTCTTAATGCTCCCCTACACTCCCCAAGGAACTCACCTGCCAAATTTCAGCTTTCTATGACCAGTAAAACGAAAGATCCCATTTTTCCCGTTCCCGTGGGAATTTTGGAAAGTCCTCTCTCAATGCTACTCTACATACCCCAAACAACCTACATACCGAATTTCAGCTTTCTACGGCCAGTAAAACATAAAGTCCCGTTTTTTCCCGTTCCAGTGGGAATTTTGGAAATCCCTCTCTTAATCCTCCTCAACACTCCTCAAGGAACCCACTTGCCAAATTTCAGCTTTCTATGACCAGTAAAACGAAAAATCCCGTTTTTCCCTTTCCCGTGGGAACTTTGAAAAGTCCTCTCTCAATGCTCCTCTACACTCCTCAAGCAACCTACATGCCGAATTTTAGCTTTATACAACCAGTAAAACGAAAAATCCCGTTTTTTCCCGTTCCCGTAGGAATTTTGGAAAGTCCTCTCTCAATGCTCCTCTACACTCCACAAGCAACCTACATGCCGAATTTCAACTTTCTACGCCCAGTTAAACGAAAAATCCGGTTTTTCCCGTTCCCGTGGGAATTTTGGAAAGTCCTCTCTTGATGCTCCTCTAAACTCCCCGAGCAACCTACATGCCGAATTTCAACTTTCTACGACCAGTAAGACGAAAAATCCCGTTTTTTCCCGTTCCCGTGGGAATTTTGGAAAGTCCTCTCTCAATGCTCCTCTACACTCCCCAAGCAACCTACATGCCGAATTTCAACTTTCTACGACCAGTTAAACGAAAAATCCCGTTTTTTCCCGTTCCCGTGGGAATTTTGAAAAGTCCTCTTTCAATGCTCCTCTACACTCCCCAAGCAACCTACATGCCGAATTTTAGCTTTCTACGACCAGTAAAACGATAAATCCCGTTTTTTCTTTATCCCGTGGGAATTTCTGAAAATCCTTTAAACTGTTCTTCACTATTATAATTACCTACGTCTATGCCAAATTTGAAGAGTCTAGTAATTATGGTTCATAGGATTCCGTTGAACTGAATATATAAATCCGGTTTTTTTTCTTATCCCGTGGGAATTTTGAAAAATCCTGATTTTAATATTTTAACTAATGTAATACCTATTTGTATATCAAATTTGAAGAGTTTAGTTATTATAGTTACTGAGATAGGGTCACTCGGAATCGAATATATAAATTCCGTTTTTTCCCGTTCCCGTGGGAATTTTGGAAATTCCTCTCTCAATGCTCCTCTACACTCCCCAAGCAACCTTCATGCCGAATTTCAGCTTTCTACGACCAGTAAAACGAAATATCCCGTTTTTTCTTTATCCCGTGGGAATTTCCAAAAATCCCTAAAACTGTTTTTTACTATTACAATTACCTACTTCTATGCCAAATTTGAAGAGTCTAGTAATTATAGTTCATAGGATTCCGTTGAACTGAATATATAAATCCCGTTTATTCCTTATCCCGTGAGAATTTTGAAAAATCCTGAAATCAATGTTTTCATTATTGTAATACCTACTTGTGTATCAAATTTGAAGAGTCTAGTTATTATAGTTACTGAGATACGGTCACTCGGAATCGAATCTATAAATCCCGTTTTTTCCCGTTCCCGTGGGAATTCCCGAAAATCCTTCCTTAGTGGATGCCTACATTGTATAAGGAATCTATGTGCAAAATTTCAAGTCTCTAGGTCCAGTGGTTTGGGCTGTGCGTTGATATATCAACAGTCAGTCAGTCAGTCAGTCAGTCAGTCAGTCAGTCAGTCAGTTTAGAATTTTATATATATAGATTAGTAAATGGTTAGATTATTTTTAACCAAGGATTAAAAACCGGCCAACTGCGAGTCGGACTCGCACACCGAGGGTTCCGTACAATTTTTTTTGTATCTATGACATCCAGTCCTAGCAGACCCCTGCTCCTAAGCAAAATGTGCGCAGCGTGGAATCATTGTAGATTGATTGCTGATATAGACAGACAAAAAAAATTATACTTTTCGCAATTTTGCCTTTATCTGTGCTATAAGACCTTGCTTCGTACCAAATTTCAGGATTCTGAGATCACGGGAAGTACCCTGTAGGTTTTGATTCACTTGCGAGTGTCGAAAATTTGCGGCATAAATAGATTGGTTACTATAGGCAGACAGACAAAAAAAAATATGCTTTTCGCAAATTTTCCTATATCTGTGCTATAAGACCTTGCTTCGTACTAAATTTCAAGATTCTGACTTTACGGGAAGTACTCTCTCTGTAGGTTTTAATTTCCTTGCGAGTGTCGAAAATTTGCGGAATAAATACTTAAATAGATTGGTTACTGATATAGACAGACAGATAGTGAAATTCATGAGTTCATGTTTAAAGTAGACAGACAGACAAAAAAATTATGCTTTCGCAATTTTTCCTTTATCTGTGCTATAAGACCTTGCTTCGTAGCAAATTATTCGTACCGTATTAGGTATTTAGATTTTAGGGATTTTGAACGTAGGTTATTTTACGTTAGGTTTTTTAATTTTAGATATTTTGATACGTACCCGACTGTCTATCCATATGTATGCTTAGATCTTTAAAACTACACAACGGATTTTGATGCGGTTTTTTTTAATAGATAGAGTGATTCAAGAGAATGGTTATACATATAATACATGCATAATATAGTAGAGAAACACTGATAATTTTAGAGGTTTCTAATGTGATATCGTAAATTAACACATTTTTTTTGTGCTTACATTGCAAACGAGATATCTAATACCTTTAAACGAGCAATTCTTGTATATATGTATATATATATATATATATATATATATATCTAATACCTTTAAACGAGCAATTCTTGTATATATATATATATATATATATATATATGTATATATATAATCAGGATCTCGGAAACGGCTCCAACGATTTCGATGAAATTTGGTATGTGGGGGTTTTCGGGGATGAAAAACTGATCTAGCTATGTTTCATTTTCAGAAAATCGCTTTTACTCGTGTTTTCCGGCTATTTTTGTTTGCATTAGAATATAAAGCTAAATTTCGCCGACTTCGAGCAGATCATAATGGCACTTTAGAAATCGGGTGGTCGCGGATTCAGCCGACCTCGGTTCGATACCACGTTTTTTTTCAAGATTTTTAGTTTTTTTTTAAGTTTATTTTTTATGAGAAAACGTCAAGTTTTTTCTTTTGTGAGAAAAAGTTATTTTTTTGTGAGAAAAAGTTACTTTTTTGTGGGAAAAAGTTGCTTTTTTGTTAGAAAAAGTATTATAGGGAACGTGCAGTAACTATAGGCGGCAGCACTAATGCGACAGAAGAGACACTATGCGGACAGTAAAACAAACTTATCAAGGTAAAACATTCAAATTGATGGCACCCTTATGGCACCAGTTGGCAGCACCGTCTATGTGCACGTTCCCTATTGGGAGCACAGAACAGGAAAAGCCGGTTGTCTGTAAAGTCGGTTTACGGACGATAGTTTAACGTGACTCACCCCCCCTCCTCCGGTGTTTTTGTCAAATATCTTGAAAACGGTGCATCCTACGGCAAAATCAATGAAATTTTCATCCCCCCTTTAATACCCCCGCGCTCCCTCCCCCGCATCCCCTCCCACCCTCTCACCCCCCCCCCCCCTCTCACCCCCCCACCCCTCCGGTGTATATAATCAGGATCTCGGAAACGGTTCCAACGATTTCGATGAAATTTGGTATTTGGGGGTTTTCGGGGATGAAAAATTGATCTAGCTTGGTCTTATCTCTGGGAAAACGCTTGGTACCGAGTTTCTGCCCGAGCAGAGCTCGGTCGCCCAGGTACTATATATATATATATGTATATATATAATCAGAATCTCGGAAATGGCTCCAACGATTTCGATGAAATTTGGTATGTGGGGGTTTTCGGGGATGAAAAACTGATCTAGCTATGTTTCATTTTCAGAAAATCGCTTTTACTCGTGTTTTCCGGCTATTTTTGTTTGCATTAGAATATAAAGCTAAATTTCGCCGACTTCGAGCAGATCATAATGGTGCATTAGCAATCGGGTGGTCGCGGATCCAGCCGACCTCGGTTCGATTCCACGTTTTTTTCAAGATTTTTAGTTTTTTTTTAAGTTTATTTTTCATGAGAAAACGTCAAGTTTCTTCTTTTGTGAGAAAAAGTTACTTTTTTGTGAGAAAAAGTATTATAGGGAACGTGCAGTAACTATAGGCGGCAGCACTAATGCGACAGAAGAGACACTATGCGGACAGTAAAACAAACTTATCAAGGTAAAAAAAACATTCAAATTGATGGCACCCTTATGGCACCAGTTGGCAGCACCGTCTATGTGCACGTTCCCTATTGGGAGCACAGAACAGGAAAAGCCGGTTGTCTGTAAAGTCAGTTTACGGACGATAGTTTAACGTGACTCACCCCCCCCCCCCCCCCCACCCCCTCCGGTGTTTTTGTCAAATATCTTGAAAACGGTGCATCCTACGGCAAAATCAATGAAATTTTCATCCCCCCTTTAATACCCCAGCGCTCCCTGCCCCGCATCCCTTTCCCCTCTCACCCCACCCCCTCCCCCGCACATATATAATCAGGATCTCGGAAACGGCTTCAACGATTTCGATGAAATTTGGTATTTGGGGGTTTTCGGGGATGAAAAATTGATCTGGCTTGGTCTTGTGGCGACCTTATATTATGTAGATTGTATTTAAACATTAATTGTTTATTTTGAACGTAGTGCAATTGTAGTTCGAGCCCTCTGCTGTTATGTTATTATTTATAATATTAAGTAAGCCGTTCGGCGCGATGCGCGCGCGCAGCCATTTCGACCGGTCCTTACGTTCGGCTATCATCGGCGTCTGCCGCGCACTGCGCAGGCGCCGAGCGCGCCTTCGTGTATTTTCGGTTTGGCCAGGGAGTTGCGTTTTTACCACTGTCGATGCAGGACGCCGCGCTCGCGCGCCCCTCGACCTAACGGTTTACTCGCTACGCTACGATCGCTTTATTTTGGTTTGCTTTAGCGCCGCCTTAGTAGTAATATTAGTTTGAGTGTTTTTAGTTAAGACTTTTGTTGCTTTTGCTAAGCTTTTCTAGTACTGTGCTTATTCTTCATCTGTATCTTCAATTTGTGTTCTTAACGCTTATTTCTTCTGTACATCTTCCGTCTGATTTCTATTGACAATTATAATTAGTATATGTGGAACGTGTTAGTTTCCTTTCTCTCTGGCTAGCGCGTACCCACATAAGTGGTGACCCCAGTGTTAGTGAACATATTTAACGATCATTTTTAAATCTTTTAAAATGTCGGTGAATGGTGACGGTAGTGACTCGTCAGTGTTTCGCATAAGCGTTAAAGTACCACCGTTTTGGCCAGATAAGCCAACTTTATGGTTCGCGCAGCTTGAAGGACAATTTGCTTTGGCTAACGTAACGGTAGATGCCACCAAATTCTACCATGTAATTTCGGTGTTGGAGCCAAAGTACGCCGCAGAAGTGGAAGATATAATTACAAGGCCACCCGTTTCGGACAAGTACGAGAGATTGAAGACAGAGTTAATTACACGGCTATCGGTTTCTAGGGCAGAGCGTTTGAAGCAGTTGACCTTGAAAGAAGAGCTTGGTGATAGGAAGCCGAGCCAATTTTTGAGGCATATTCGGAGTTTAGCAGGACCGGATTTCCCGGATGAGTTTTTGCGTACGCTGTGGATGAGCCGACTGCCGAGTTTATTGCAAAGTATTATTGCCATGCAAGATAATTTGTCTCTGGATGAGGTAGCACTGATGGCTGATAAGGTTTATGAGGCGATGTCGTGTATGTCTTCGCCCGTCGCAGCCACTGTGTCACCTTCACCCCAAGTAGCAGCCGCATCCAGCTCACAGGTTCCTTCTTCTGCGATGGACGACTTGCATCGTAAAATTGATGCACTAACTAGGAGGCTTGACGCGATGACTACCTCCCGGGGTCGTAAGGCAAAACCCCGGTCGAGGTCCCGCGGCAAGCGTAATCAATCCAGGAGTCGTTCGCGTGCCGGGAAATCCAGCGGTAGCAATAAACGTTACTGCTGGTACCACTTCAAGTTCGCGGATAAGGCAGATAAGTGCATCCCCCCGTGTTCATATTCAAAAAACTAGTAGTAGATCAGTCAGCGGTGTCGGCTAGTGAATGTGCCTCAGTGTCTTCCCGGTTATTTGTTACGGACGTTAAGACTAAGGTGCAGTATTTAGTAGACACTGGGTCAGATTTGTGTGTTTACCCAGTGAGTTTTTTGCGTGCACAACGTCGTCATAAAACGAATTATGAACTTTATGCCGCAAATAATACTACTATTAGTACTTTTGGCTGGCTGAGCTTCTCGCTAGATTTAAATTTGCGCCGTGCTTTTACATGGCGTTTTATAGTTGCGGATGTTAGCAAACCTATTATCGGAGTAGATTTTCTCTCTTTTTATAAATTGCTTGTCGATGTTCGTAATGCTCGCCTAATCGACAATACCACTTCGCTAACATCTGCTGCTGTAGTTGCTTCTGCTTGTGTTTGTCCGCAGATAAAAGTAATTTCAGGTGACTCACATTGTCATAAATTACTTGAGGAATTTCCGGATATAATGCGCCCGGTTGGAAATCCCTTAGAGCGTAGATGTAAGCACCAAACGCAGCATTATATCCGGACTACTCAAGGGCCACCTGTGTATTCCCGGCCAAGGCGTTTAGCACCCGATCGTCTAAAGATAGCGAGACGGGAATTTGAGGAAATGGTGCGTACAGGTATTGCTCGGAGATCGGAGAGTCCGTGGTCGTCTCCTCTTCACCTGGTACCAAAAAAGGATAAAGGCTGGCGTCCTTGTGGCGATTATCGCTTACTTAACGCCCGTACCATTCCGGATAGGTACCCGGTGCGACATATTGCGGATTTTTCACATAACCTTTTTGCCTGTAAAGTTTTCAGCAAATTGGACTTGGTGCGCGCTTATAATCAAATTCCCGTTGCGCCTGAGGATGTTCCGAAAACAGCAATCACGACACCCTTTGGACTTTTTGAGTTTCCGTTTATGAGCTTTGGTTTGCGCAATGCTGCACAAACATTTCAGCGTTTTATGGACGAAGTCCTTAGGGGTCTTGATTTCTGTTTTCCGTTTATTGATGACGTTTTAGTAGCCTCTGTTAATGATTCTGAGCACCAGAAACATCTGCGCGCGGTATTCGAGCGTTTTAATGAATATGGTATTCTTTTAAATGTGTCGAAGTGTATATTTGCCGAACCGCGTGTTGAGTTTCTGGGGTACCAGGTGTCTTCAGAGGGTACACAGCCTATTGGAAGCAGAGTAAAGGCGATACAAAATTTTTCACGGCCTAACACTATTAAAGATTTGCGACGATTCCTAGGTGCCTTAAATTTTTATAGGCGATTTATTACTGGTGCTGCAAAATTACAAGCTCCTCTCCATGCACTACTTAGTGGTCCAAGGGTGAAGAGCAATAGCCCAGTAAACTGGACTCCACCACTGGAAGAAGCTTTCAATGCTTGTAAAGCAAGCATTGCAAATGCCGCTCTTCTAGCGCATCCAGACTCTTCTGCTCCCCTCGCAATAGTGACAGATGCTTCAGATTTTGCTATAGGTTCTGTATTGCAGCAAGAAGTTGAAGGACATTGGCAGCCGTTAGGATTTTTCTCTCGCAAGTTAACGCCTACGCAAATGAAATATAGTGCTTATGACCGTGAACTTTTGTCTATTTATGAGTCAGTTAAATACTTTCGTTACATGATCGAGATGAAACCTTTTTTTGTTCTTACTGACCATAAACCCATCATTTCCGCATTTAAAAAGTCACTCGATGCGTGCTCTCCGCGACAGTTTAGGTATCTTGACTTTATATCTCAATTTACTACTGATATCCGGTACATTGCTGGCAGGGACAATGTGGTCGCGGACGCGTTATCGAGGACAGACGCTATTACTAACGGACTAGACTTTGACGTTTTAGCTAATTCCCAGGCTACAGACACCGAACTCAAAATGCTACTTAGAACTGGTTCGTCTCTTAAGCTGCAAAAAGTTGCCTATGCGACTACAAAGCTGATGTGTGACGTGTCTGGGCCATCCCCACGCCCATTTATAACATCAGAGTTTCGTAAAGATGTTTTTAACTCCATCCACGGGCTTAGCCACCCTAGCGCCAGAACTACCATCAGACTGGTGTCCGAGCGCTATGTGTGGCCTGGGATTAAAAAAGATTGTAGGGAGTGGGCACGGTCGTGTATTCCTTGCCAAAAGTCAAAAATATCACGACACGTGCACGCACCAATCCATGATTTTAAGCCGCCATCAGGACGTTTCTCGCATGTCCACATAGATTTGATAGGCCCTTTGCCCGTATCAAATGGTTTTAAGTACTGTCTTACGGCCGTAGATAGATTCACGCGTTGGCCTGAGGCAGTACCTTTATATGACATTACGGCAGAAACCGTAGCTAAGGCTTTCATATCTATGTGGATATCGCGTTTTGGTTGCCCTCAAAATATTACCACGGATCGTGGTCGGCAATTTGAGGCACATATTTTCAGCCAAATTTCAGCACTTACAGGCTCACGACATTTGCGTACCACTGCGTATCACCCGGCTGCCAATGGACTTGTGGAGCGTTTCCACCGGCAGCTCAAGGCCGCCATCATGTGTCACGCAGACGCGTGTTGGACGGAAACACTTCCACTAGTACTACTTGGAATTCGTAGTACATGGAAGGATGATTTGTCCGCGTCGACCGCTGAGTTAGTTTACGGCGAACCGCTTAGACTGCCTTCTGATTTTTTTATACCGACTGCTGACGTACTGACTGACTATACAGATTTTATCTCCAGGTTGCGTCTTCACATGAAGAAGCTCCAACCTGAAAGTATTAATCGTCATGGTTCTCACAAGGTTTTTATTTACAGAGACTTGTCGACGGTGTCGCATGTCTTTGTACGTCAAGATTTTGTGAGAAGATCATTACAGCCGCCTTACGCTGGTCCATTTAGGGTTGTAGAAAGGAGTGAAAAATATTTTGTTGTCGATGTCGCAGGGAAAAATGTTTCCATTTCAATTGATCGGTTGAAACCAGCATATACATTAGCTGACTCTTCCGCTCCTACTAAAGCGTCATCGACCATCCCTACTGTCCCCGCGCCAGTCTCTCCAGAGACACGGACATCACGTTATGGTCGCCGGTTACGCTTTCCGGATTTTTATCGACCTTAAAGGTCTCCGGGGAGGCTGGTGTGGCGACCTTATATTATGTAGATTGTATTTAAACATTAATTGTTTATTTTGAACGTAGTGCAATTGTAGTTCGAGCCCTCTGCTGTTATGTTATTATTTATAATATTAAGTAAGCCGTTCGGCGCGATGCGCGCGCGCAGCCATTTCGACCGGTCCTTACGTTCGGCTATCATCGGCGTCTGCCGCGCACTGCGCAGGCGCCGAGCGCGCCTTCGTGTGTTTTCGGTTTGGCCAGGGAGTTGCGTTTTTACCACTGTCGATGCAGGACGCCGCGCTCGCGCGCCCCTCGACCTAACGGTTTACTCGCTACGCTACGATCGCTTTATTTTGGTTTGCTTTAGCGCCGCCTTAGTAGTAATATTAGTTTGAGTGTTTTTAGTTAAGACTTTTGTTGCTTTTGCTAAGCTTTTCTAGTACTGTGCTTATTCTTCATCTGTATCTTCAATTTGTGTTCTTAACGCTTATTTCTTCTGTAAATCTTCCGTCTGATTTGTATTGACAATTATAATTAGTATATGTGGAACGTGTTAGTTTCCTTTCTCTCTGGCTAGCGCGTACCCACAGTCTTATCTCTGGGAAAACGCTTGGTACCGAGTTTCTGCCCGAGCAGAGCTCGGTCGCCCAGGTACTATCAAAATAATGTACTACAAGTATTGTACACCTTAAAAAGTAGTATATTTAGATCAGCATTGCACCCGTGCGAAGCCGGGGCGGGTCGCTAGTTAACAACAAGATTAAAAATATTAGGATCTCAATTTAGATTTAATATTATTTTAGGACGTATTTAATGACAACAAAGGATATAGGTCAAACACTTTTTCTTGTTCGCGTCTCTTCTGTGGTCATGGCAAAAGTTAAGTGTAGCCAATATTCAATCTACATCGGCATGTGGCACTTACTTTATACTTTCACTTACTTTAAACATTAAGTTTGCTGACTCGGAGTCGCTAATTTTATGTCCACAGAAGAGACAACTTTTGTTTCTTACGCTGTGTATGACCCATACCAAGGGTCTTTATGGTTTCGCATAATTTAACAAGTCAAACTGTACCAAACTTCATAATCAACGTTAGTCACAACGTGACAGTGTGAGTTTACAGCAAATAAATATTTCATTTCATTTCATTTTGTCCCGTAAGTAGTACGACAAACGGAAATGGGAGATAGGTGGGCAGGTCATCTACCAAATATCAAAATATATATACCAAGTATAAGTCGCATCGTTTTCGAGAAATTTCGATTTTTCTGATTTTTTGATAAATGTACGGGCAAGTGCAGAAATTATCGATTTAATCCTTCCATCATTATATACCTTAATTCGGCGACATAAAAGCTATGGGACATATTTATGAGCAAATTGTGTGCACCCATATTTTTACACTTGACTGTACACCCGCACTAAGATTTTGAGTAGTGATATTCGGAATTAATTATTTTTTGCATTTATTTTTATTGCAAAATAATCTTGAATAGTTGTGTTATCGGACGCAAAAATCATTTTTAAAAAACTATTTCATTTTTTTATTTATTTTTATTTAAATTTAAATTTTGCCTCTTCTGCTAAACTTTGGTCAACATGATCTATCACTGTGAAAAAAAATTACATGACAACTGTTTAGCTTACTAGCTTAAAAACATGCCCATTTAATGGACATTCAAAAATGATAAATAGCTTATCGAAAAATATTTACAGGAAAAAAATCTTCACACAAAGTATTAAGTACCCTACAAATCTCGTTAAGGCAGTACTACCACCTTAATCTAAGTTGAGGCTCGAGGTGCATTTATTTATTCAAGGTGCTAATTAAATTCAGCAGCTTTATAGTAGAATTTCCTGGTCGACTATACAAACTCCCTTACACAGTATACAGGGACAACTCTAGAAACGCATTGTCCTATCTTACCAATCGCAATCAACCAACTCAGTCTTCGAAAGCGGGCAAGCGCTACGGACGTAGTTACGTAGCACTGCTACGAGTCGCCGCTATGAATTTACTAGCACACAATGGCTAAGTTGACTTAATAGTTTGAGTGCGCTGATAAGTTTGAGTGTCAAAGTTGAATTAAGTGAATTTTAAAGTTTCACTGAGTATCTCAGAAATTTCGTGTATAGTGTAGTTTATTAAGTACCTAAAGTTTAACAAGTTTGAAGATTGAAAGAAGTATTAAATAGTGTTGAAAGGTTTTAAGTGTGTAGTGTTGTGGTTTAATTTTTATAAAATTAACAACATGAAAAATGTTACTGTAGATAGCTTTAAAAATATTAATTAACTTCCTGAACATTGAAGATTTTAGAGATTTTAGATTAAATAGGAATATTTTAAAACAGATCTATTACTTACTTACATCTAGAACAGTGATTGTGTACTAAGATAAGTCGATAAAAATATTGCTTCTATGAAAATAATATGTATAATTATATTAATGTACTACGAAGAAAATCAAATAAGTAAAATCTAGCTTAACTGATACTAATGATTCACTTAATCCCTTTAAAATTATAACTTTTCGCAAAAACATTTCACTCAACTTATCTAGAATTTAAAAAAAAACTTTTCATTATTACTCAACCCCATAATGGCGGAATTTCTCCGCCCGAACGAGTCCTTCGAAGCCTTCCAGCAGCGCTGCACCAACATATCGACCTTCGACTGTTCCGAAGAAGAAATGTTATTTTGGATGTTAGGCCCCCGCCGGTTGGCCTTGGGCGTGCTGGCACCAGTGACGGCGGTGCTACTCCTGATCTTGGCGACTGGGATGGCCGGGAATGCGGCAGTCTGTGTGGTCATAGTCCGCCACGCCTCCATGCATACAGCCACCAATTACTACCTCTTCGGCTTGGCTGTTAGCGATTTATTGCTGTTGCTCTTCGGTAAGTCATCTGTATAAAAAAACTGGTAAAGTGCGAGTGTTCCATACTAACTGCATAGAAAAGTGGATACTTAAGTTAGGAAAAAGACCCTACATAAAGAGTGTTTCGTACCTTCGTAAAATATTTTTAAAATAGTTTAATAAACTGAAACAATTACTTTGGTCACCCGCGACCTCACGCCTCTCGCGGGTGAGCAAATTAATTGTTTCAGTTAATATGGACCTCCGCAAAGTAAGGCCTGATTCAATAAATTATTTAAAAATAGTTAAGTAAAAAAAATAGTTTAAAAAACTGAAACCCGACTACGGAAAAAACGCGCTCTAAAAAATAATAAATTAAAAAAATCAAAAACCCGCCTGCAGAAATACTGAAAAGGTGGAAACAAGATAAAATGTTCAATAACAATAAAACGAATTTAAAACACGTCGATGGCAATCTATCAAAATTCTATGCAACGATAAAATGCAGCCGGAGGCATGGGAGTCAGTGGCTGCATGGGATTTAATGTCACTTCATGCATGCCTCCGACTGCATTTTATCGTTGCATTAAATTTTGAAAGATTGCCATCGACGTGTTTTAAATTCGTTTTATTGTTATTGAACATTTTATCTTGTTTACACCTTTTCAATATTTCTGCAGGCGGGTTTTTGATTTTTTTAATTTATTATTTTATTTACACCGCAGGCGGGTTTTTAGTTTTTTTAATTACTTTTTTAATTTCTTGGTTTTTAGTGTAACCTCCTGAGACCCAGATAAATTATTGAGTGTTTGAATTAGGAATCCGTTGTCATTTAGTTAAAGTTCAAAACTAATTTTGAAATATGTAGGTTAGGTACTTAATTTTCCACATGGGATTCATAGAGAAAATTATTGCTCAAAGATATCTTAGTAAGTAGGTAAGTCATCGTTTTAATGCATTAATTGCCAATTTACTCCAAATTGAATTTAAACACTTGACTTGTATATATTTTTGTAATCTCTTTTAAAATCCATTTATTTTGATACCCTACTCGATGGGTTAGAATAAAAAAATTTTTTTGAAGACTCACAATTTGGCGCCAAAAATCCGCCATTTTGATTTTTCAAGAATTTCATGTATACAGTGTTACTCGCGTTATCAAGACAAATCCAATGACGTATCATTTATCAAAATCGGTTCAGCCGTTGTGTAGTTACGAGAGGACATAGGAATGGACATACATACATACATACATACATAGATACATACATACTTACATAGATACATACATACATACATACATACATACGGGTCAAACACATAACCCTTCCTTCTTCGCATTCGGGTAAAAAGTATGAAATAAGAAAATTTTCAAGAATTATACACAATTAATTTGCTCCTCCGCGACAACAAATCGGCTGCCCAAAGCAGAAATCAAGCATATCAAAATATGGGCAAAATTATTTTTTTATACATTTCGATTCGGCTTCTAAAAATACATCCTTCAGTCTTGTATTTTTTTTAAAACAATGTATACTTTTCAAAATATCAGAACTTTTTAAAATCCAAGTATCTTTTTTGAACGGGGTATTCTACGCTAAAGTCAAGTAAGTACCTTAATTATTGACATATGTGTTAAGTGTTGTGGTGTTTTTACGTTTACTGGATATGGGAAATGTTACTACGTGACATCTCTTATATATTTAAACATGGAGAACAGTCCGTTTAACCGGAGTAGCAGGACCCCTCGCTCCCCGCCGTCCGCGCCCACTCCCGCGCCCCGCCCCGCAGCGCCGCTGCCTCACCAGGAAGACGATGACAAGCCTGATCTTATTTCCACTCCAGAAATACAAAACTGGATGAAAACTATCGAAGACTGCCTAAATGAGGTGTGTGCCATTTCTGAAGCAGGAAAGCTGAACACGGAACAGAAACTACGCATCAGTAATTTATGCCGAAAAGTAGGTCATGGCACATCTCAAATGGCAGTGGCGTACCAGTCCCTTAAGCAGAAAACCGTGCAAGCCTATTCATCTGTCCAAACCTTACAGGGAGACCTTAAACTTTCGCAGCAACTCCAAGACCTCAAGGTAAGTATTCAAGAGTCTGTGAAACCATCCACGAAGGGAGCTTCCTTTGCTGATATGGTAAAAAAAAGCCCTAATAATTACATACAGCCGGAATACGATAATTCTGTAACCATTTATCCCAACGACAAATTGAAGTCTAGTGATGAGACGAAATCTCTTGTCCAAAAACTAATAAATCCCGAACAGATGAAGCTGCACGTCAAAGGTTTGCGCAAGACTCGGAACGGTGGTGTCGTAATTAGCACAGATACAAAGGAGGATATTGAGAAACTGAAACAATCCGCCCAGATAAAAAACTCAGG
Source organism: Archips xylosteana (assembly GCA_947563465.1). Lineage (NCBI taxonomy): Eukaryota > Metazoa > Arthropoda > Insecta > Lepidoptera > Tortricidae > Archips > Archips xylosteana. Next base: position 349,937 of record CANOAX010000010.1, read on the forward strand.
CCTTACGATCGATGAAACGCAGAAACGTAGGCCTAGAATAGTAATTATAGGAGTGCCGACATCTATGTTGGAAATTGACGTTGTTTCCTGTTTGTACCACCAAAACTTAGCCGATAATCCTCACTGTGCTAGTTTCGATACGTTTTTGAACTCTATTAAGATGAGCCACAAGTCGGGAAAAAAGGATTCAGAAACTTGTAATCATGTCATAGAAGTTCCTGCAGCTATTCGTAAAGTCTTAATTACTAAAGACAAAGTCTTTATTAATTGGTCATCCTGCCCTGTTAGAGATTTTACTTTGGTCACAAGATGTTATAAGTGTCAGCAATATGGTCATGCTGCCAAGTTTTGTCGGGAGTCAACCGTCACCTGCGGCCACTGTGGCGAACTAGGCCATACCATAAAAGAATGCCTAAATAAGGCAGATGATCCAAAGTGCGCTACTTGCTTGCGTTTTAAAAAACCGAGCAACCATATTACAGGTGCGGCTGGCTGTCCAGCAAAAATCATGGCTGAAAAACGTTTCATAAGTTCAATAGATTACGAAGGCAACTAATAGCCACATTTTGTATCTCTTTAGGTTTTCGCAATAATTGTTATAAAATTATTTTACTTCATTTAAGTTTTTTTTTTTTTTTTGTAAATTTACCACTGTATAAAATATAAAACAAATGATGGCCATATGGCTGACCTATTAACATAAATTATAAATTATCTAAATTATTATTTTTACCTTAGGCATGAATATGTTAAGTTCTTAGTCAACAAATTTTCGCATCGGCTCTGACCCGGATAAAAATTGCAATGTAAGTTGGTTTATACGACCTTAATACCTTCTTATGTATGACGGATGATGTTTACGAACCTATTATTTAGATTTAAAAAAGCAATTGATTTAGCTATACTATTTTGTAATTACTTCGAATAATTTGTTATTTTTCTTTATTTTGTCTGGATTCAACTTTATTTTATGTCTGCATATTTTTATGAAATATTTGCACTGTTAAGCTTAGCTGATTATTTCTTTATTTTAATTATTTATGATAGCTCGTTTAGCCTGCGATACAGAGTTCTCTAGTAACCCTAGTGCAGGCATACGTGTAACATAGACTTTTGTAAAACATTGTATTTCTTGTCATCTTGTACTGCAAATTATTGAATAAATTATCTTATCTTATCTTATCTTATCTATCTTATCTTAATTCTAACTTAAAAACGAGTATCTTGCGATAAGATACTTGTAATTCATATAGAAACCCGAGTTACTTGACTTCTTGAAATTAACGTTGTTCATGTTACGATGTTACATTTGTTTGGCTTTTGTTAAGAATCGGGTGGGTGCATGAAAATGAAACATTTTACAAAATAAAAATATGTAAAAAAAACCGTCCAAGTGCGAGTCGGACTCGCGCACGAAGATTTCCGTGCCATTATCTGTGAAAACGGCAAAAATAATCACGTTTGTTGTATGGGAGCCCCCTTAAATATTTATTTTATTCTGTTTCATAGTATTTTTTGTTGTTATAGCGGCAACCGATATTACCTCATCAGTGAAAATTTCATTGTCTAGCTATCACAGTTCATGAGGTACAGCTTGGTGACAGACAGACAGAGAGACGGACGGACGGACTGCGAAGTCTCAGTATACTATAAATCTTCCTAGGTGAATATTTCGCTTCGAGCCCTTATCTTTCAAAACAAACGGTATCATCATAGTGTTAAGGTTCAAATTTAATGTAATGGCTCGAAGCGAAATATTCACTTGTGAAGATTTATACTATAAGTACCTGGGCGACCGAGCTCCGCTCGGGCTGAAACTCGGTACCAAGCGTTTTCCGGTTTCCAAGAGATAAGACCAAGCTAGATCAAATTTTCATCCCTGAAAACCCCCACATACCAGATTTCATCGAACATCTCTGGAACATTCTAGAAAGTGTGTGACAAGAATAGCCTATATGTGTGAAAGAGACAGACGATCTTGTTTCCGGAACATTCTAGAAGGTGTGTGACAAGGATAGCCTATAGTGTTGAAAGAGATTCCTTTTTGTTCAATTAAATTAGTTTTACGTTAAAGGCGTATTATCTATCTAACGAACCCTACAGCTCGTAACATTTGGTGTCAGAAGTGGGATAGAGAAATGCCTATAACACCGAGGGACGAACAGGAGGAGTCCGGCGGAGAAGCGCCAGCGATGCAGACGCGGGCACAAGCAGCACGTGTCGCCGCTCGTCGTCAAAGTTTTGACAACAACCGTGCCATAAGCGAAAATACAGACCAGTCCAGTCTGCTACTGGCCATGCAACGCATGATGGAGGAAACTCGTAGCTTAATGGATGAGCAGGCTCGACGTCAAAAAGAGGAAACTCGTAGCTTGATGGAGGAGCAGGCTCGCCGTCAAGAGGAGCAGGCTCGACGTCAAGAGGAGCAGGCTCGCCGTCAAGAGGAGCAGGCTAACCGTCAAGAGGAGAACACTCGTGCTTTCTTAGAAAAGCACTTGAAGGCAATCGGCGTGCAATTCAAGGAGAAAATAGAGAAGTTAAAATCAGAAGTAGAAGAGCACGACGACAGACTTTTAAAGCATGAAAAGCAAATTTTAAGTGTGAAAAAAAAAGAGCTAAAATGTTTAAAGTCTAACGGAATTGTGATCTCTAGTGCGTCTGCAGGCAAACTAAAAGCGCCCTCATTCGACGGTACTTCTTCTTGGGGGGCCTACAAGCTCCAGTTTGAGACCGTAGCCGATTCGAACGGTTGGACCAATAAACAAGCGGTAACCGCTCTTATGTTAGGGCTGCGGGATTAAGCCCTGACAGTATTAGACACCTGAAAGATGCCCTAGAGTCGCGTTATGGTGACTCCCACCTGAAACACGTTTACCGGGCTCAGTTAAAGGACAGAATGCAGCTAGCTAATGAGAGCCTGCAGCAATGGTGCCTGGAAATCGAGAAGTTGGTTAGAAAGGCGTACCGGTCCTCACCGTCTCTAGTGGACAGCATGCTAGTGCAGGCATTTATAGATGGCATTAGAGACTGTGAAGTGAAGACAACTGTGAGTCTCGGTCATCACAAGACCTTAAAAGATGCACTCGCTCACGCATTAGAAGTAGAGGCAGTTCGCAGGGATTATCGGTCTTATCGCGTCCGAGGTGTGACGGACAAAGCGAAACCTTGAAGCGGGCCTACGTGTTATGCGTGCGGGGAGGTAGGGCATATGAGATTTTCATGCCCTAAAAAAGACCCCAGATGTGATGTGGAAACCCATCACAGTGATTTTAGAGCTGCAGATGTGGTAACAGGCGCTGCCGCAGAAACGCGGCAGGGAAACGAATAAACGCCAGGACCGCGGGGCAGGTGCTGGCCGGTAATGTGAGGACGGCCCCAAAAATCATGATCTCTCAGACTCAAGATGGGAACACTTTAGTCATCGAAGGCGAAGTCAATGGGACTAAATGCGAGTTAACTTTAGATACCGGAGCCTTGCGCACGGTAATCAGGTACCAGCTTCTGAAGCCTTTTGGCGAGAGATACCCAACCTCACGTGGCAATATTCAACTCCTGACAGCTACTGGCCAGCACATAACCGTTCGAGGAGAGGGTGTCGCTACTTTCAAAATTGGTCGAAACTTCTACCGACACAAAGTTGTGATTGCAGACATAGTTGATGACTGCATCATTGGTTTAGATTTTATGAAAAACCATAGCTGCAAAATTGACTTAGAAAGCGGCATGTTCAAATGTGGCTTAGAGGAAATCGCCTTAAAAGGTGCAATGTCGAAAGGTGTCTACGATTTTCAAAGAACGATTGCTTCAGGAAGCTCACAAGGCCATGACAGTAGCGAACAATAACTGGTTGCTATACTTGAGACGTGCAGAGAGACCTTGTCAAAGGAAGAAATGGTAAAAGCAAGGAAACTGATATGGCAATTTTCCGATATTTTTGCAATTAATGATGGAGATTTAGGAAGGACTGGTATAGTCAAACATAGAATTGGGACTGGAACGGAATCACCCATAAGGCTCCGACCACGCAGGGTTCCTGTCGCATACGAAAGTGAAATACAGAAAATGGTAACCGACATGGAGCAAAACAAGGTAATTGAGCCGTCATCCAGCCCTTGGTGCTCTCCGGTGGTTTTGGTAAGAAAAAAAGGATGGTAGTCTAAGATTCTGTGTCGACTATCGCCGTTTGAACGATATCACAAAGAAGGACAGTTATCCACTGCCAAGGATTGATGACACTTTAGACACGCTTAGCGGGGCAAAATGATTTACCATGTTAGACTTAAAAAGTGGCTACTGGCAGGTGGAAATAGATCCGAGTCATAAAGAGAAGACGGCATTCTCCACGGGCAAAGGACTGTGGCAGTTTAAAGTTATGCCATTTGGTCTTTGTAATGCGCCTGCCACTTTCGAACGATTAATGGAAAGAGTGCTATCAGGACTAATTGGAGAAGCATGTCTAGTGTATTTGGATGATGTGGTCATTATTGGAAAGGATTTTGATGATCATATCAGGAACCTGCAACGAGTACTTAACAGATTGCACACAGCTAATCTAAAACTAAGCCCAAAGAAATGCTCGTTCTTTAAAAAGGAAGTTAGTTACTTGGGTCACCTTATATCTGAAAATGGAGTTCGAACTGACCCGGAGAAGATAGTTGCCGTAAAAGAGTGGCGAGTTCCTAAAGATAAAACCGAAGTACGCGCCTTCTTAGGATTGTGCTCCTATTACCGCAGATTTGTGAAAAACTTCGCTGACATTGCGAAACCTTTGCACAGACTGACCGAAGAGAAAAGACAGTTTATGTGGGACGCAGAATGTGAAGCTGCATTTGAAGAGCTCAAGAATCGCCTGTGTGAGACTCCGATTCTAGGCTATCCTGATCAAGAGCACAAATTTATAGTGGACACAGATTCTAGTGGGACTGGCATTGGAGGAGTACTATCCCAAATTAAGGGCGAACGCGAAGAAGTAATAGCCTACTTCAGTAAGGCATTATCGAAACCAGAACGGAACTACTGTGTCACTCGGAGGGAGCTACTTGCTGTTGTAAAGACGCTACAACATTTTAGCAAATATCTGCTTGGACGTAAGTTCCATCTGAGAACTGATCACGCTGCACTGAAATGGCTACTACAATTCAAGAACCCGGAAGGACAAGTGGCTCGATGGATTGAACAACTGCAAGAGTATGACTTTACGATTGAGCATCACAAGGGCAAATCTCACGGAAATGCAGATGCACTGTCCAGACGGCCATGTGATGTTGATTGCAAATATTGCGTGAGGCTACTCAGGACAGACACCATTAGTCCGGATTGGTGTGGGGAGGCAATACAAAAGGCACAACAAGAAGATAGCGACATTAAACCAATTTTGGATTGGATGAAATCTTCCGATACTAAGCCACGGTGGAATGACATCGCCAACACCAGCACCACAACTAAGAGTTATTGGGCTCAATGGGATAGCCTGGTTTTTCACAACGATGTGTTATGCCAAAAATGGGAAAATGCTCGTGGTGATGCATCCCATTTACAGCTGGTTGTACCAAGATCCAAGATCCGTGATATCTTAGAAATGTTTCATGGTGGTTCATCGGGTGGACATTTAGGGATAAAAAGGACCCTGATGAAAATAAAAGAAAGATTCTATTGGATACACTGCCGCGAGGATGTAGAAGACTGGTGTCGGAAATGTACAGCTTGTGCAGCTGTAAAAGGACCACAGACCAGAAGTAGAGCTGGGATGAAGCAATACAACGTTGGTGCTCCTTGGGAAAGGATTGCCATTGACATAGCTGGACCTTTCCCGGTATCTGAAAAAGGAAACAAGTACATAATGGTAGTGATGGACTATTTTAAAAAGTGGCCGGAAGTGTTCGCCATTCCCAACCAGGAAGCAACGACCGTAGCCGAAGTACTAGTGAACGAGGTTTTCTGTAGAGTTGGGGTACCCTTAGAGATACACAGTGATCAAGGAAGAAATTTCGAGTCCCAACTCTTTCAAGAAATGTGCCGAATAATGGGAATTCACATAACAAGAACTACGCCTTACCACCCACAGTCAGATGGAATGGTCGAACAGTTTAATCAAATGTTAGAAGACACCTGGCCAAGTTAGTGGATAGCCATCAGAAGGATTGGGACAAGTATATTCCGTTATTTTTCGGTCATATCGATCTGCGGTTCATGAGAGCTCGAATGTGACTCCAGCTCTTGCCATGTATGGTAGGCAGCTTCGATTGCCAGCGGATATAATCACCGGAAGAGTCCCAGATTCACCAGAGAGTATAACAGACTATGCCGCGGAATTACGAGAAAAACTGTACGAAATCCATGAACATGTCAGGATGTCAAAAAGCAAAATGAGTGAAAGGACAAAAACTCGATATGACAGGAAGATGCATCACGTGAACTTTGAAGAAGGCTCACTCGTCTGGCTTCATAATCCTGTAAGACTTAAAGGAAAATCTCCCAAACTGCAAGCTGATTGGGACGGTCCTTACACAATAATTACGAAGATTAATGATGTAACTTATCGCATAAAGAAAATGAGTAACGCCAGAAACCTGCCCAAGATTGTGCATGTGAATCGATTAACACGCTTCAATGGATCTAATGATGCTCGGGACGAGCATGTCTAAGGAGGGGGCAGTGTTACGGAGATGGGTCAACGGGAAACCAGTAAAAACATTTTTATGAAATTAGTAGCACTTGCAGTCGTTTTCAGCAGGCTGAAATCTGTTTTCAGGCCGTTCTGGAAGAAGTCCTAACACATAACGGTAAATCAGAAATTACCCCAAGTTAGCATTATTTTCAGCAGGCTGAAACATGTTTTCAGGCCGTTTCAGGACACTAAGTGTCACATGACACCATTTCCTGAAAACCCGTTTTCAGGCCGTTTCAGGCCAAGTTACAATCCACCTGTCTCTGGAACATTCTAGAAGGTGTGTGACAAGAATAGCCTATACGTGTGAAAGAGACAGACGATCTTGTTTCCGGAACATTCTAGAAGGTGTGTGACAAGGATAGCCTATAGTGTTGAAAGAGATTCCTTTTTGTTCAATTAAATTAGTTTTACGTTAAAGGCGTATTATCTATCTAACGAACCCTACGGCTCGTAACAATATTAGTCTAGCTGTTGCCCGGGGTGTGTTTTACAATACCGAAGTACGAAAGACCGAATGTATTAAAACATCGAAAGGGTCAAAAGACCGACACGATTTTTTTCTGAAACCGTAAACTTTTCAGAATTTATTAAAACGGCATCATACAGAACCCATTAGGTTAGGTTAGGTTAGGTTTGTTTTATAACAATCTTAAAAATTAACGGTCTCAGAAAAAAATCGTGTCGGTCTTTTGACCCATTCGATGTTTTAATACATTCGGTCTTTCGTACTTCGGTATTGTAATACATACCCTTTGCCCGCGACTCCGTCTGCGAAGATAAAAAATACCCTACGACCCATTTTCAGACCTACCGAATGTGGAGAAAAAGTTTCATAAAAATCGGTCAAGCCGTTTCGGAGGCCTTCGATAACAAACACCGTGACACGAGATTTTAATATATTAGGCTAGCTGTTCCCTGCGACTCTGTCTGCGAAGAATAGGGATAGGTATACAAAAAATAGCTTACAACCTATTCTCAGACCTACCGAGTATGGAGAAAAAAGTTTCATAAAAATCGGTCGAGCCGTTTCGGAGGAGTTCGATAACAAACACCGTGACACGAGATTTTTATATATTAGATATACTTGTATTTCTAAAATTATCAAGAAGAAGTTACCAAGACAAAATTAAAGCATCTCAAGGTACTTGTTTTTATATAAAAAACCTTTTAATGGTATTTTATGCAACGGTATCATAATAATGTCATAAAAGATACGCATGAGTGTCTCAATGGCTGATTATGAACTGTTGCATACATTACTTTTTCTATGAGCTCAAAGGGATATCTAGATGTCGTACAAAATTTTCTGCCCAGGTACAGTACAATGGGTGGAATCTTTTGGACCTGTATTATTTATTTATTTATTTATTAATTATGGTTCGCCAACAGGTACAACACTATAAAATTAACAAAAGAACAATGCATTTCTAATAATAAAAGAGTGATAACCCAATAACAGGCAAACACAGCAAGCATATTAATACAATCGATGACAGTGAGGAACGTGGCTTAACTAATTTTAACACTTAAAATAGCAAAATAAAACAATATAAAATACAAGAAAATGTTATAAAAGAACTAACAATAACCTTTTAACTAAGTTAAATAGGGACGCAAAAGGTTAAAATTAAAAATTACTAATAAAAAAAAAAACACGAATGCACAATAGGAGAAAAAGGGTAAAGACACGATATCAATAAACCAAGTCAAATTTAAAAACTAAAAACTAAACTGTATAAAATAAAACATGTACAATATAAAGTTTATTTATTTCTACTTGTACTAATTGTTAATATTGTTCACTGTTTGTTTGGTACAGTTAGTAAAATGGTATGGTATACTGGGTTTGCTTTTTCTTCGGTATTTGTGGAGGTGGATGGGATGTTAATATTATTTACTTCTTTGGTATTTTGGCTAGTTGTGATGGTATTAAATATTTTATTCGAAACCTGAGTAGTGTTTTCTTCTAAATTTTCTTCTGTGGTAGTTGTAAACTGCATGGCGGAAATGGCGGTGAATGTTTTTTGTGCACTGTTTAAAGTGGACGGTTCATTTTTGTTAAAAGCATGATTGTTAATATTTTGTTGGATACAGCCATCTTGTTCTGAATTGAATAATCTATATTACCCTCTGCAACCGCTGTAGATTTCCACCCACACCGTGCCGTTTGAGTACTGTTATATCGCCCCCAACGTCAGCCAATATCGTGGCAAAAGTCCGATGAAACCAGTGACCCGTATATGAATCAGGATCGGGCAAAGGTCCGGTCTATTTTTGTTTTGGTGTTTGAAATAGTCACCAAAATTGCAGTAGCAAGATCCTTGACATCATTGAATTTAAGTGTGTGGAGCTCTTGCCTACGGCAGGCACCCATGATCCCAAATATTAATCCAATCTGTAATAATAATAAATTACAATGATTAGATATTAGGTAACTAGCTATTTTGTGTTATAATTAAATAAATGTTTTTTAAAACATCAATATTGATAGAGTTTAGATAAGTAGATTTTATTTCTATGTCTATGAGTTGTATGTAAAATAAAGATTTATGTTGGCGACGGATCTCCGGTCCTAGTCGATTCGTAGGACCAGACACACTCGTCGGGTTCACAGCTGGGCGTGCGCCGCAGCTTTCCTCTCGGTGACGTCGGTGGGAGAAAAGTGAAACAACGCACGGTCGGTTAAAAGTGGACTGTATATTGGTTCGCTTCGTAACGTAATCGTAAACCGAGTTAACCGAGCCGGTAGCGTAGCCAATGTCGTCGAATCGCAGTGGGATCGCAGTCAAGACTGTCGCAAGTGGCTGCGGTCGACTAACTATTCGTAACTTTTCGCAACTAAACTGGACGGGAGAAGGCGCTTCCTTTTATAGTCGCAGACCCAAGGAGGCTGCCCTCACTCCTTGGCTGTTAGGTATTCCCAACACGTGCTTTTCGACCGACGCGCTGGGAAAACCCGGCCACCGGGTGGTCGGTTACCTGGGTTTACAGTCTTTTTTGGCGACGCGCTGGGAATTCCCGCCACCATGCGGTCGGCTATTTCGGTCTACACAAGCTTGTACACTTTTACTAAAACTTAAATAATTTATTGAATCAGGCGTTACTTTGCGGAGGTCCATATTAATGAACTAAAACAATTACTTTGCTCACCCGCCAATCGACTAATCTCAATACTAATTACAAATTTCGGGTAGCTGTCCGTAACAGTCTTCCCCCGCCGCATCCGTAGGGAAGGCCTCTTCTGCAGTGGGGAGGACAGCCAGCCGCGTCGTCGGCCGCCGGAACACACCGCCCCTGGTGCGCACGTCCGCGCTCAGTATGCCGCCATCAGGTCCAGGGAAAACCGTCTCGATGACGCCTCGGGGCCACACGTTCCGGGGAAGGCACGCGTCGACGACCACAACTAGGTCGCCGATTCGTAGCGGTCGCTCGCCCCCGCTCGGAGAGTGGCGGGGGGCAAGCGTCGGGAGGTACTCCCGGACCCAGTGGGCCCAGAAGTGGTCAGCCAGCGCCTGGCTCGCGCGCCAGGCCCGGCGATCGGCGTCGTTGCAGGGGCCAGTGAATGGGGCCCGCAATATGGCTCGATACGGGCCCGCGGCAGGTCACCCATGACAGATAGGCGCAGCGTCGCGCGCCACACGGCGCACGTGTGGCAGGCGCGCGCTACTTTCTTGACTGTGGGGCGAAGGTGCATCACCCACAGTCGCTGTCGCAGTTGGTTGGCCACCCGCTCGTTTGATGAGTGGGCGACGTCACGGTGTGCCTTCGTTACAAGAAGGTGAACGAAGGTGTGGCAGCCGTCCAGAATGACGGGCCGCTTCGCTGGGTCCGGCACCGGCGCGGCGTTGATTTGCCCGCGCAGGCACAGCAGGCCGTCCTCCAGGACGGGGTCGATTGGGTAGAGGCGGCTCGTCCTCGGCAGCCTCCCCCCGCTTCGGAGGAGGCAGATTTCCTCCGCAAAATCGTCGCTTTGGCACCTCTGATAGCAGAGGTGCTCCGCTTGTTTCACTAGTTTAATCGAGAGCTCACTAACACTTTTTAACCGACTTCAAAAAAGGAGGAGGTTCTATGTTCCACTGTTTATATGTTTTTTTTTTTTTTTTTTTTGCACCAAGTCAAGATTTGATGATGGAATCTTGGGTAAATCGACGGAAACCCTCAAATTTTATAGGCACAACTATGACGATTTTAGAATTTTTAGCATCTAGTCAAGCATTTTCATTCTGAAAATGTCATTTGGTAAACTGGATCTGATGAAGAAGATCACAGATGGCCAACGGAACTCCTCAACGGGTCAAATCTTGCAAGTTGAATTTAACCCACTTCCCGGTTTCTGAATTGAAATTTTGCATGCTTGTGTAAATTGGATGACAATGCAATATTATTGCAACATAGAGCTGGTCTGACGATGGAGCTGTGTTCTTCAGTAATAAGGTTCAATATCGTTTGCAGGTGACTTTCAAATAATAAACGCGTCTGATCTTTGTGTCTGGTTTAATGGAACTAACTCGAAATTAAAACTACATTCACTCACATACATAAGGTTCAAATTGACGCAACATATCGCCCACCAAAAACAACAGTTTTTAACTTAAGAATTAAACTTAACCTTAAACTTACATGACTGCATTAACTGCTTGTAATCACAACACAATTATCACATATCGCTGTGTAAACTTAACAAATCTATAGCACACTTATAATAATGAATCTAAAATCCAACTAAATAAACAAAAACTCGACGCGCATTTGTAGTAATGACCATTTATCGCCGCGCACGAAGAAATACTGTTCATGCAGGGTAGACATTTAAAGATATTAAATATTACGGATGCTTACAATCGACTAAAAACTAAACAACTACTATTACTTACTAGGTATCAACCATAACAACAAGTTTGAATATCAATTCTAATGGACTGTATAACTTAATGTTTGCTTTTTTATGGTTGACAGAAAACAAAATGAAAACAAACTTACATTAATAAACAGTAATAAATTGCCGAGTAATGGGAATCATTCGACAATCGAACATTTTTGTACCTTTTTTATAAGACAAATATTTTACAAAATTAATGTTTAAATGAATTTTAGCGAGTATAAAGTATACAAGGAAGGCATAGGCCTTATAGGTAAGTAACTAACAATTGCAATATTTGTTAGGTACTACACTACATACATAATTATGTTAAACTTAGGAGTTTAAACACACTTGTTGGTATAAATCACAAGCAAAAATAATAAGAAATATACTTAGATGGTAAACTTACATTACATTTTAGGCAAATAAAATTTGTGGGCAACATACTTATGTAAATTATAAGATAGGCTGCCAGTAGGTAAGTAATTGAAATTAACAAGTATATCATGGGATGATTAACACCAATTGACCTAGTCCCCAACCAAGCAAAGGTTTTATTATAGGTAGGTACTAGACAACGGATAAACATCTACCTATAGGAATAAATACATACCAAACATCCACGACTCGGGAACAAGCATTTATTCTTTCATACAAATATCAAGCCGACCGGGAATCGAACCCTGGACCAGCTTCGTAATCACGTATAACTATTATTAGGTAGTTACTAATACTAAGTATAAAAAGTTAGATCGCCCACCATAAACTAAGTAGTAACTCTTACAGGAATCGATATTAATCGGTATTTTTAGGTAATAGTATGATTTTTGATAACGGCCTTTTTATAACGTGGTCGCCCTTACATTTCAATGATACAACTCTTACCAATTGATCAGGTCCAGGGTGCAGAGCCGTAATCTTTCCTAGCAGCCACTTCGCTGGTGGTAAATCCTCTTCCTTGATGATGACAATATCGCCTATACAGGGTGATGGTACAATATCATGCCACTTCTGTCTTTGCTGGAGTGTATGTAGATACTCAGACTGCCATTTCCTCCAGAAGGCTTGCATTTGAGATTGTACAAGCTGCCATCGTGTCAACAAGTGTATATTTTTAAGCCCTTGATCTGTATCAGGGATGTTTATCATAGGTTCGCCTACAAGAAAGTGTCCTGGCGTAAGGGGATCGAGTGTATCCATAGTCTCGTCTAATTGACAAATAGGTCGAGAATTCAGACAAGCTTCGACTTGGGCTAAAAACGTTGACATTTCTTCATATGTTAACTTTGTAGTACCGATGACTCTCGATAGATGGCGCTTCATCGAACGTACTCCACTTTCCCACACCCCGCCGAAATTTGGAGATTTTGGTGGGATAAAATGCCACGATGTACCATCATTAGCTAAGAGTTCAGCTATTTCTTTAGCAATGTTGTTAGTGCCTTTCGAGAACATAGTTTTTAGCTCTTTCTCCGCGCCAACAAAATTGGTTCCGTTGTCACTCCACAACTGCGCGCAATGACCTCTTCGTGCAACAAATCTTCGGAATGCTGCTAGAAACCCTTGGGCTGTGAGATCCGTCACTGCTTCAAGGTGGATTGCGCGTGTGCTCATACAAACGAATAGGCATATGTAACCTTTACTGGATTTGTGGCCTCTTCCCTTAGTCGTTCTTAGATACACGGGACCGGCGTAGTCAACTCCACTGTGGTAGAAAGCGCGTTGTGGAGTGACTCTAGAAGCGGGCAACTGACCCATCAGTTGTTGTTTAGTCATTGCGTTGTTTCTTATGCAGACTATACATTTTCTAGTGAAAGCTCTTACTGCTGATTTAAGTCCAACTATCCAAAATTTGCTTCGAACATATGTCATTGCTTGAAGAATAGTTCCATGCAAAGTTTTTCTATGGGCCTCCGCTACTATGAGCTTTGTGATGTGCTGTCTATGAGGGATAATAATTGGATGTTTTTCGCTGTCTGGCAGGTCTGCTTTAGAAAGTCGTCCTCCTACCCTCAACACGTTATGCTCGTCTAAGTATGGAGTGAGCTTAATAAGTGAACTTTTCCTTTTGACCTTACTCTTCTTCTTGAGGTCTTCAATTTCCTCGCTGTATATCAAAGCTTGATAATATTTTATACATCTAATTTCGATGTCATTTAATTCAGCAGCACTCAAAATATTACCTCTATTATGTTTGTTTTTATAATCTAAAAATCTCTTGCATTGCGCTAATACTCTTTTCATTTTTACCATTGAAGAAAACCTCTCCCAAATTGGTGTTTCTTCAATTACAATATGGAATGACTTCTTGCTCTCTAATTCTGTTCCTGGAATTGTTATTGGCTTAAGTAGCTCGCTGTCCTTACATTTGAGCCATGCAGGTCCACTCCACCAAAGCTCATGATCTGTCATTTCACTTGCCTTGACTCCTCTTGATGCGATATCAGCTGGATTGTCAGCGGATTGAACATGCCTCCATCTGTTGCTGTCTATCTGCTGGATAATTTCTGACACTCGATTACCTACGAACAGTTGCCAGCGACTGGGTTGTGACTGCAACCAGGACAGAACCACCATTGAATCTGTCCACGCATAAATTTTATCCATCGGGACGTTCAATAAATCAGCTATTTCATGCATTAATTTAGCGAGCAAAACAGCAGCACACAACTCTAATCTTGGAACCGTTAATTGCTTTAGTGGGGCTACCTTTGTTTTCGACGCCAGAATCGTGACGTGGGTCACGTCGTCTTCATCTACGACGCGAGCATAGACCACTGCGGCTAGAGCAAGTGTGGATGCATCAGAAAATCCATGGAGTTGCACTTCTTTACAACGAGACGTTGTTTTTATCCATCGAGGGATTTCCACAGTTTGCAACTCATGAAGCTCGTCTCTGTAGCTCATCCACTCGTCTACCAACTCCAGAGGCAATTCGTCGTCCCATCCAAGACTGCAGAGCCATAATTTTTGGATCATCATTTTTGCCGTTACAACAACAGGTGAGAGCCATCCAAAGGGGTCGAACAAGCTAGCGACATCTGATAATATTACTCTTTTTGTTACAGGACATCTGCTTTGTGGTAAGTTAACTGAAACTCGAAAAACGTCATCTTTACGATTCCAGGTAAGTCCCAGTATTTTTATTACTTTGTCTAACTTAATCTCCATTTTTTCTTTTACAGGTTCCGGTGTGTTCGTGCTGTCCTTCAAGTCTTTCAGCAGTTCATCAGAATTACTACACCACTTCTGCATATGGAATCCACCTGCTTTCAGCAATTCATTAACTTCTTTACATATTAACTTTATTTCTTGTATATCTTCATGACCTGTCATAAGGTCATCCATATAGAACGAGTCTTTGACTACAGCTGCTCCTCGAGGGTAATTCTCCTGTTCGTCCTCTGCCAGGCGCTGCAGCGTTCGTACAGCAAGGTAAGGTGCAGCAGCAGTACCGAACGTCACAGTTAATAGTTTGTAACTCTCAACTTTTTCAGATCTGTCATCACGCCATACTATACGTTGTAAATCTGTGTGTTTATCATTCATCTTTACTTGACGATACATCTTTATTATATCGCCAACAACACAGATTTTGTGAGATCTCCAACGGAAAATAAGACTGCGGAGATCGGGTTGAATTGTAGGCCCTGTCATCATGCTGCTGTTTAAGGAGTGTCCGTTTGAGCCTTTCGCTGAGGCGTCAAATACTACGCGTAGCTTGGATGTCTCCTTATCCTCTCTAATTACAGCATGGTGCGCGAGGTAAATAGTGTTGTTTTCATCCTCTTTTATTCTATCAACTTTCTTCATATGGCCCAACCGTAAGTACTCGTGAATAACTTTTTTGTATTCTAATTTCAGATCTTCGTTCCTTACAAACCGCCTTTCTAGTTGTTCTAACCTTGTTACCGCTTGGTGCTTAGTATCACCACACAATTTCACCGTATCTGTAAGATTTCTTTTAAGCGGCAATTGCACTACATACCTTCCATCTTCATCTCTTGTGGTTGTTTTTGTGTAGATTTCCTCACATTGCTCTTCTTCTTTAGTCCACATTTTTTTCTTTGTGTACAGCTCCGTTTCCACTTCCCAGAATTTCTTCAGGAGACTGTTGTCTTCCTCTACTTCTCGAGTTATGTGCAGACTTGTAATGAGCTGTGGATTAGATGATAGATTAGTACCCCCTGACAATATCCAACCAAGGTGTGTGTTTTGAGCAACCACGTTGCCCGGCCCTCTCAATAAACCAGAGTCGATAATATGTCCATACACATCAGCACCAAGAAGGAGATCGATCCTACCTGGTTTGTAAAAAGTGGGGTCAGCTAACTTCATCTTATCTAATTGAGGCCAATTAAATCCTCTTACTTCCCTAGCTGGCAGCCTACGTGTTAAAGACTTCAATACATAAGCATTTACATCAACAGAAAATTGTATATCATACCTTGACATTATTTGTATTTGTACCATATGTCTAATACGCATCTGATTTTCTTCACCAACTCCAGAGACCACTCCGCTGATATCTTTTCTTCTCCAGCCCAGCAACTCGACCGCCCTTGCAGTCACGAAGGAAGCCTCTGAGCCCTGGTCCAGCAGAGCGCGCAGTACATGGGACTGTCCTGACTCGGACAGGACGGTCACCAAAGCTGTCGCCAACAAGACGTCTTGACCAGGTTGTGTTACACTCGAAGTGTGCGCAGATACGATTGGTTGTTTGTCTTCTTTATTGTTATTTGCTTCTCCAGACTTATGCGTTTCTTCACCTGTTTGTCTCTTATCTCGGTGTAATAACGAATGGTGTTTCCTTTTACAGATCTGACACGATGTTCTTTGTTTACACTTAAATACAGTATGGTTCGGTATGAGGCAATTAAAACAGAGATTACTTTTCTGCACAAACCTGTATCTCTCCTCCAAGGGTTGCTTAGAGAACTGCTTACACTGGTAGATATAGTGGTTTTCATCACAGAAAGTGCATTTGGATTCGTTAGTGGCAGTAACATGAAATGTTTTAGGTTTGACAGGTCTGTAACTCCGACTAGGTGGCTCCACCATCTCTAATGTACGAAACCTTGTCTCTAAAAATAACTTTAATCTGTCAAACCCAGGTAACTCGTCAGACGCATCACCACTAATTGCTTCTTCCCATTGTTTATGTGTACTGGGATCCAGCCTTGATACCACCGAGAAGTTCACAATCGCGTCCCACTGCTCCGTCGGCAACCCTATCTGTTTCAATGCACTCATACATTCTACTGAAGTATCCAAAAGTTGTCTTAAAGCTGTCGCTGATTCATGTGATATCGTTTTTTTGGGCAAAGAACTTCTTAAACACACAATTTGCAATGTATCTTTTATTTGCATAGCGTTTTTTCAGAATCGACCAAGCTTCTTTGTAATTCTCAGCAGTAGTTGTAAATTGACGTAATAATATTTCTGCTTCTCCGACTAAGCTTCCCTTTAAATAATGTAACTTTTGGACATTTTCTAATGACTTATTGTTGTGCACTAATGCTCTAAACATATCATGAAAGGACTGCCATTCAGTGTAGTTGCCACTAAAAGAAGGGAGCGAGATTTGTGGTAATTTAACGTCACTGCTAGAATTACTCGGTTTACATACTTCTTTAGCCTCAGATTGTACCGGAACTATCTTCTCCAACATAGACTTCATATCGCCTTTGTACGCGTAATACACTTCTTCGAATCCGTTAAACATATCGTCGGCAAAATAATATAAAACTTGACGTTGCTCCGTTACAACCGACAAAATTAGCTCTTCATGTACTGTATTAAACTCCTTCCAGTACGATTCCAGTGTGTCTAATCTGCCTTTTATATGACCAACCGTTAGTCTTTCCTTAGGTGACTTTTTGTAGTTAGCATACGATTTTTTTACTTTTTCTAAAGTATCCGCTTGAATTGTCATATGTTTTTTAATTATTTCCATTTTATTGTAGGACCAAAATCAACCGAAAAATGTAAGAAGAAACAGTACGAGTCCGTTAATTACTAGAAAGTTTTTTATTTTCTTAAAGTGCAGGGTAAACGCACGAAATTGTCCAACGGTTTTGTTTCTAACACAGCGGTCCGATAACGTAAAACTGCACTGTACTATTTAGTCCACACGAATACTGTCTTAAATCGATGCACTTATTCACCTTTGTCCGACAAATACACGTATTAATAACGTGATAATGTTTTTTGTAAAAACACTGTAATGTTCCAGTCTTTAACGTTATTTTTCCGTGATTCACCTTTGTAATTATATTGTTCAACGATTTTTACACGTAGCGATATGTATTTAATGTTATTTCACCAAAATTACACCGATTTTCTATAACGATAATATTAATTTAAATTGTCACTGTTAACGCATCCTGGGTCGATGGACCATGTTCTTCAGTAATAAGGTTCAATATCGTTTGCAGGTGACTTTCAAATAATAAACGCGTCTGATCTTTGTGTCTGGTTTAATGGAACTAACTCGAAATTAAAACTACATTCACTCACATACATAAGGTTCAAATTGACGCAACAAGCTGGATGGTGGCCATAGGAACTCTGTAATAAAACGGCGCAACCCCGTCGAGTTTGGGCTTGTTTCATTGGTCTTGACGAGCACTTTTATCTCAGATGGTAACCAGGGTCTGATGATGGAGCTGGAAGATGGCCAAAGGCACTCCAAAGTAAAACGACACAATCCCGTCGAGTTTGGGCTCGTTTTATTCGTCTTGACAAGCACTTTGATCCCAGATGGTAACCAGGGTCTGATGATGGAGCAGGAAGATGGCCAAAGGCACTCTACAATAAAATGACACAAACCCCGTCGAGTTTGGGCTCGTTTGATTCGTCTTGACGAGCACTTTGATCCCAGATGGTAACCAGGGTCTGATGATGGAGCTGGAAGATGGCCAAAGGCACTCCACAATAAAACGACACAACCCCGTCGAGTTTGGGCTCGTTTGATTCGTCTTGACGAGCACTTTTATCCCAGATGGTAACCAGGTTCTGGTGATGGAGCTGGATGATGGCCAATGGCACTCCACAATAAAACGACACAATCCCATCGAGTTCGGGCTCGTTTGATTCGTCTTGACGAGCACTTTGATCCCAGATGGTAACCAGGGTCTGGTGATGGAGCTGGATGATGGCCAATGGCACTCCACAATAAAACGACACAATCCCATCGAGTTCGGGCTCGTTTGATTCGTCTTGACGAGCACTTTGATCCCAGATGGTAACCAGGGTCTGATGATGGAGCTGGAAGATGGCCAAAGGCCTCAACAATAAAACTACACAACCCCGTCATGTTTGGGCTCGTGTGAATCGTGTTGACGAGCATTCTGATCCCAGATGGTAACTAGGGTCTGATGATGGAGCTGGAAGATGGCCAAAGGCACTCCACAATAAAACGACACAACCCCGTCGAGTTTGGGCTCGTTTGATTCGTCTTGACGAGCACTTTTATCCCAGATGGTAACCAGGTTCTGGTGATGGAGCTGGATGATGGCCAATGGCACTCCACAATAAAACGACACAATCCCATCGAGTTCGGGCTCGTTTGATTCGTCTTGACGAGCACTTTGATCCCAGATGGTAACCAGGGTCTGGTGATGGAGCTGGATGATGGCCAATGGCACTCCACAATAAAACGACACAATCCCATCGAGTTTGGGCTCGTTTGATTCGTCTTGATGAGCACTTTGATCCCAGATGGTAACCAGGGTCTGATGATGGAGCTGGAAGATGGTCAAAGGCCTCAACAATAAAACTACACAACCCCGTCATGTTTGGGCTCGTGTGATTCGTGTTGACGAGCATTCTGATCCCAGATGGTAACTAGGGTCTGATGATGGCGCTGGAAGATGGCCAAAGGCACTCCACAATAAAACGACATAACCCCGTCGAGTTTGGGCTCGTTTGATTCGTCTTGACGAGTACTTTGATCCTAGATGGTAACCAGGGTCTGAACATGGAACTGGAAAGTGACCATAAGAACTCCGTAATAAAACGATGTAACCCCATCAAATTTGGTCTCGTTGGATTTGTCTTTATGAGTACTTTGGTAACCAGGGGCAAAAAGTACAGTGAGCTAAAAAAAACTTGTATTAAGAATAGATTTTGTAACAAACTTATTTCGAGGTCAAACTGATGATTTTATCCTACGTATCTAACAAATACGTATGTACAAATACAACTCCATCCATCCATCCATAGCAGCCCTTAGTTCGTCCGTCTTCGGACATAGGCCTCCTCTCCATTTCTCCACGCCTGGCGATCGACAGCCATATGCATCCATCCTCCACCCGCCTGTCGGCAGATGTCGTCCTTCCACCTCATTGGTGGTCTTCCTCTACTGCGAGTGTTTTCACGAGGTCTCCACTCGAGTGTTCGCCTCGCCCAACGATCGTGATTCATCCTGGCAATGTGCCCTGCCCATCTCCACTTATTCCTCTCGATCTCTTCCACCACATCTCGAACTTTTGTGACTCGTCTGATCCACTCATTCCTTCTTCGATGCATGAGAGTTATCCCGAGCATTGACCTCTCCATTGCTCTCTGTGCAACACGGAGTTTCTCTGCGGACTTCTCTGTCAGTGTGGTGGTTTCCATTCCATAAGTGAAGACGGGCAAGATACACTGGTTGAAGATTTTGGTTTTAAGGTGCTGGTGAATCTTCCTCGACTGAAGGACTGACTTATTTGCACCGAAGGCCGCCCACAAAACAAAGCCGTTTAAACTAGAGAGGGGTGTACGACAAGGGGACACCATATCGCCAAAACTGTTCAACGCCGCTCTTGAGAACATCTTCAGGGGTCTAGACTGGATCAGTAGGGGCTTGGTAGTTGATGGAGAGAGATTAAGTCACCTAAGTTTCGCGGATGACATCGCACTGATTGCGGACAGCGTCGGCGACATGGTGGTCATGATTGATGAGCTACAACGAGAATCGTTAAAATTGGTCTGAAGATGAACGCCACCAAAACAAAAATCATGACCAACATACCGCCGGGAGCCGGAGACTGTCCATTGCCTTTCGAGGTCGTCAGCAGCTACGTGTATCTCGGGCACAGGATTACGCTTGGTTCTGAGGACCAAGTGGCTGAGATCGAACGTCGGATCGCGCGGGACAAATACAACTAAAAAGCAAAAAATAAAATAATTTTTAATTAAAAAATAAAACCGACTTCAAAAAACACCCAAAAACTAAAACGCAAAAAATAAAATAAAAATTGAACCGACTACAAACAAACAGAATAGAAATATCTTTCTTCTAACGGTGAAGCCACACGAGCGTAATTTTGTGAGTCGTGAGCGGCAGAATTTCGGTTCGCGCCATACAATATGCGGGCCATCCCGTGACACTCACATGACACAATGTATGGCGCAACCGAAATTCTGCCGCTCACAACTCACAAAATTACGCTCGTGTGGCCTCACCCTAATCTGTTTGAAGTCGGTGACTCAGCACGAGCCAGCAGGAGTGGACCTAGCCATCGACCTTACGTACGTACTATCTATTGGGTTTCTTTCTACCACTCCTGCTGGCTCGAGCTGAGGCACCGACTTCAAACAGATTAGGGTGAGGCCACACGAGCGTAATTTTGTGAGTTGTGAGCGGCAGAATTTCGGTTGCGCCATACATTGTGTCATGTGAGTGTCATGGGATGGCCCGCATATTGTATGGCGCGAACCGAAATTCTGCCGCTCACGACTCACAAAATTACGCTCGTGTGGCTTCACCGTTAGAAGAAAGATATTTCTATGCTGTTTGTTTGTAGTCGGTTCAATTTTTATTTTATTTTTTGCGTTTTAGTTTTTGGGTGTTTTTTGAAGTCGGTTTTATTTTTTATTGGGTCTCGGCACTTCGCGATATCTAACACTCGCGCCGTCGCTTTACTATCGAGCATATCATCACTAGCACTGAATGTATTTTCGCGCACTGTCGGGGGTTCCTGCGGCCACATGTCCTCCGGCAGCCGCAGGAAATCGGGTCCGGTGAACCACCGGTCGGTGGCAGCGATCGCGCGGGCACTGTCCGCCCGCGTCACTTCGTTCGCTGTGTTCGTCGTGGCGGCGAGTTCGTGGGCGCTGTCCACCCGCTTCGCTTTGTTCGCTGGTTTCGTCGTGGCGAGTCCGCGGGCACTGTCCGCCCGCGTCACTTTGTTCGCCGTGTTCGTCGTGGCGGCAAGTTCGTCGGCGCTGTCCGCCGGCTTCGCTTTGTTCGCTGGTTTCTCCCGGGCCTTCTTGCTCCGAGAGATACCCAGCGCGTCAATCTCGCAGTGTCGTTTGCACTCGGGAACGTCGCGATGTATTTTATATACGTAGAAGACGTTTTCGGTCCCGCCGCTCGCTTGGATAGCCCGGGGCACTGAGCCGTAAATGACCCAGCCCAGCGCTGTCCGGGCCGCTGCTGGCTGCTGTCGCTTGCCCGTCCGCCAGTTATCCGCACCAATGAGAAGGCGCGGAGTCGCTGTGGCGTAGCACGCCTCCTCGAGTCCCTGCAAGTGGGCGAAGCGGGTCACGTCCATGCCCAGCTGCTGCTCGTGGATCACCAAGCGCTCCACCGTGCGCGCGGTGACCCTGTGTGCATCGCCGCGTCCTTGCACCGTGATGGACACGCGGCGACTGTGTGGCAAGTCACTGGTGGCGCTTATACCCCGCATTTGCATCGGTACTGCGGGGCCGGTAGCGCCGATGGTGCGTGACAGCTCTTCATCGATATGGGTCACTGTTGACCCGTCGTCCAGCAGCGCGAATGTGTCGACCGCGCCGCTGGGACCGCTGACCCGGACGCGACACATCCTTAGCAGGATCTTGGCCTCGCTGGTAGTGTCGCGCACCGTTGTCACCGATTGCTTGTCGGCGATTGGCGCCTGCCCGATCCTGGGTGGCGACGCCGAATTCTGAGAAGCGGGCGACGCTCACCCGCGGGGGGGCCAACGCTCGCTGTTGTCGTCAGTGTGGCGTGGCACTGCTGCCGCGTTCGAGTGTAGTAGCGGGTGGTGCACGTGGCGGCACCCCTCTACTTCGCAGGTGCGGGCACGGCACGTCTCCCGTCGGTGCTGCTGGTCCAGGCACCGGAAGCAGACCCTGTTGTCGCGGGCCCACTCCCAGCGCTCATTGACCGTCATCTGGGCAATCCGTTTGAACCTCTGCGTCGGGTGATTGCCCCACAGCTGAGGCAATTGCAAGATATGCGAGCGTCCTGCGTCTCGGTTGCGTAGACCGCCCGCGGCGCGCTCAACGTAGCGGGCTTCGTTGGCGGGCGGGGTGCCGGCCCAGTCGACCGGGTGGCCTCTCTTCGGAGTGGCAGCATCGCTTTGGTGCCGGCGGACGTCGTGTCCACCGAAGTGTAGGCGTAGCGGAGGGCACGGTCCACCTCGCGCATCAGGAATCGCGACAGCGTCACGATTTGCGGCTCCAGGGACATCTGCTCAGCCGCAAAATCCCCGAAGCGCGCACGAAGGTGCGGGCTCAGCTTCTCCATCAAATCGTGTGCCAGCAAGGGGCTGGCCAGATAGCCTTGCTGCTCGAGTGACCCCAGCACGGTCACGATGTTTTGTAGCTTCACCGCGAACGTGTTTATTTCGGTCGCGCTGGAGCTCAGGCGCGGCAGCTTCTTGAGGTCGTCGAGGGCCTTGGATGCCAGGACCTCTGGGCGCCCATAGCACTGCTGGAGGGTCTGCATCACGGAATCGGGGTTAGCAGCAGTGTGAAGCAATGATTCGACGGCTTCTCGGGCGGCACCGCGCAAACACGAGCGCAGCCGCGCCATGTTGTTGTTGGGCGTGAAATTATACGCCCGCGTCGATTCGGTGTAGGCCGCATGAAATGGCAGCCACTCGCCCGCCGTACCAGAGAAGGCAAGCAGCTCGTATACTTGGCGCGGTGGTGGGAGCACCAGTGCCATCTTCTCTAGGGCCTCGGCGAGCTTTTCGAATCCTCTTTGCCCGCTCGTGCTACGCTCGCGAGTGGGTGTCGTTGGCGGCGAACGGCGCCGCCTCGTATCGTGGGCGGGCGACGGCGAGCGCCGCATTGGTTCCACCTTGGGCGCCTGTGGAGGCGTCGGCGGGTTTGCTGTGGTGCGCCGGAGCCAATCAACCAACTTGGCATGTGGTGCGATGATGCTGCCAGCCTGGGATGCCTCGGCTTCGATCATGCCGATCCGCTTCCTGAGCTTGGCACGGACTTGCTCCTTCTGCAGCTCCAGTTCTTGTTGCTTAATGCGCAGCAATTCCTCTTCGGCTTCTTCCTCGGCCATTCGGATGCGGTTGGCTGTCACGTCCGAGATGTGGGATGGGGCCGGCGATCTCGCATAGGCTCGTTCTGCCTGCTGCGTCGCCGGGTCGTCGTAGAAAGCGACGGCTCGCTGCGATCGCTCCCTGTTGGCAGCCCAGTCGGGCTGTCCGGCTGCACCCACATCCAAAAGTGGTCTGTTGTGGACCTCGGGTTCCCCTCCCCCCGCTCGGCTGAGCGGAAGGAAGTATGCGGCATGAGGTGGGGGCATGGCCTGCTGCCCCAACTCCCCTCCCCCCGCGCGGGTCAGCGGGGTGTTACCATCCTTGTCTCGCCGCGGGATAGCATCGCAGGTGAAATGATGTCGCGGTGGGCCATCCGCTCAAGTTGACGCTGCCAGACGTCCTCGGGTGTCGTCGTGGCAGCCGTCACAGCAGCGGTCGTCGTCGGGGGTCGTTCGGCGGCAGCTTGTTCGTCGGTGCATGGCGCAAGTTGCCGCTCCTCACAGTTATCCTGTGAACGGGTCACAACCATGGTCGAAACACGACGGGTCGGGTCGGGTTGGGTCGGGTCGGGTCGGGGTGGTTAACTCAATCCGGTTCGGTCTCGCTGGTTAACTTGATCCGGTTCGGGGTCGCTGGTTAACTCGATCCGGTTTGGGGTCGCTGGTCAGCGGTCGCTGGTTAAATCGATCCGGTTCGAAGTACCAAACACTGTTGCCGACGGATATCCGGTCCTAGTCGATTCGTAGGACCAGACACACTCGTCTAACAGCCTCGGGTTCACAGCTGGGCGTGCGCTGCAGCTTTCCTCTCGGTGACGTCGGTGGGAGAAAAGTGAAACAACGCACGGTCGGTTAAAAGTGGACTGTATATTGGTTCGCTTCGTAACGTAATCGTAAACCGAGTTAACCGAGCCGGTAGCGTAGCCAATGTCGTCGGATCGCAGTGGGATCGTAGTCAAGACTGTCGCAAATGGCTGCGGTCGACTAACTATTCGTAACTTTTCGCAACTAAACTGGACGGGCGAAGGCGCCTCCTTTTATAGTCGTAGACCCAAGGAGGCTGCCCTCACCCCTTGGCTGTTGGGTATTCCCAACACGTGCTTTTCGACCGACGCGCTGGGAAAACCCGGCCACCGGGTGGTCGGTTACCTGGGTTTACAGTCTTTTTTGGCGACGCGCTGGGAATTCCCGCCACCATGCGGTCGGCTATTTCGGTCTACACAAGCTTGTACACTTTTACTAAAACTTAAATAATTAAATCGACTAATCTCAATACTAATTGCACATTTCGGGTGGCTGTCCGTAACAATTTAATTACATATACAGTTTACCTTTCTTGAAAGATAGTTTTGATCAGGGGCTTCGGCTAAAAACTGTTTTATTTCGTTGGATAAAAATGTTTTGGATTTTTTTCCTTTAAATCCTTCCGCTTGACGTTTTAGAAAGGCGAGCAATTTTGAGTAATTTGAGATATTAGTTTGGTGGTTAATTACCAACGTATACTTATGCATAGAATATTCTGTCCACAATGTGGACGACTTCAATTTTTTTGACAATTCTTGAAAATATGCCAGTAAGACGTTTTCAGAAAAAGATTTTGCATTATTCCTCATTTTTCACCCCAAAAACTTTTCGTAACATTTCTCATAAACCTTTTTCGATTTTAAAGGTAATAAATTTCTGGTCACTTCCATTGTCGCCCGTTTTATTTCTGGTGGCGTCAACATTTCTGCATCACTTATTTCACCAAAGTCACACATTCTCACAGATAAAAAGTCGATAGTGATTAACTCTTATTATTTCTTTCACAAGAACTCCGTGCAAAAGCAACACAAATTCCCGCTATTTTGAAATGTTTTTTTTTTCACTAATCACAACCTTAGAATGGACCCGGGAACTTTGTTATACAGCCAAATTGAATGATGTTAAAATATTCATATTTATTAATAACTTTAAAATTCATTTATTGTCCGTTATTTAAGTATTCATTATTTAATGCTGCTGCTGCTTAGTCCTCAATCCCGGCAAATCGAAGTATGTAGTTTTTGGATCGAGGCATCAAATTCGGAATACTATTGATGCTCTGATACCGGGAATGTTGCCGTTATGGGTTGTAACGTAAATACGTTACATAACTTAGGTTATGTATATTAATAAAGGAATACTTCGAATAAACAGATTTAAACGTCTATAATTATTGATAAAAAACAAAGCTTAAAACCTTAATAATAACACTTACCTTATAAACAATAATAACACTTAAAAATAAACACTTGAAATATCTACATTAAACCTACATTTAACTAGGTCTATCGGATATCCGCGCTTGTTGCATGTTTCTGACGCCGACTATACTTAACTCGGAATGCTTTGTTTGTGAGAACCAGTATGCGCCCCCTTTCCCCCGACCGCGCGGCCCGCGGCCGCCCGGTCTCGGTCGTCTAGCTCGGCCGACAGACAGAAATTCGCTGCCCGCGTAGGCGCACGTCACTCTTTCCTAGTGCCATCACACGTCGCCTGCGCGTTCGACTCCTCGATTTTATTTTTCTAAATTTTATATCTTGTTCCGGCCTAGCTCTCAATTGTCAATAAAGTATTAAAATCAGTGTTTAACCCCGCTATTGGGTAAGTGTTGAACAGTTACTATGCTTTTAAACGTGTAACGATAGGTTTAAATTTAAAGGTGCGCACATAACGGTTTTGTTAACCGTTATAATGTTTCATGATTATTCTTGCTTGCTGTTAGTACTTAATGCCTTAATCGCACATTCCCCATATTCTTACGCAAGCTTTATTGCTATGTGTTTTCTTGTGTAAATTAAGTAATTGTTTAGTGCACACCTTCTCAATTGTAAACTCCGTCTGACTGTGACATCCGTACATCATCAAGCCATTTCATGTCACCATCACGTAGTGCCGCTACCTGCTTCTGCTTAATGCCAGTCACAGTCAACGGAGCCGATCAATCGGTGAACAAATATAACAGCGGACGTAAATTCCAGGGTGCTACTTTGCGGCTCGAGCCCACCGTCACTGTTCCCGGGTACCGGCTGACGCCCGTTGGCTTCCTTCATCTCCTCGGCGTCGGCAGCAGCAGAGCAGGGAAGTGCGGTTATGGTGTTTGTGGCGTAGCATAGCGACCCCTTAGTACCAGGAGGCTTATACCAGACCGGCTTATTGTGACCCTCACCCTACGACTTATTCGTGTGCTAGCGACGCGGTTTTCTTTGTAAGCAGGAATAAATTGTTGTAAATAGTTAACCTTTGTTTTAATTATTTATCTGCGACCGGTAAGCGTAGCAGGGTAAACCAATAGAACGGGTGGTAGAAGCCAATAACCTTGGTCTACTTATGGACGGCAAGCTAAGCTTTGCGAACCACATCCTAAAAGTTGTGAGTAACTGTTTCTACCGCCTCAAGGTTCTGTACAATATACGCGATTACCTTAGTGTTGATTTGCGTGTTAACCTTTGTGAATCGCTTATACTGTCCAGATGTCAGTGTAGCTTGGTGGTGGTGATAGTTGGGTTTATGTGATTTGTGTGTGTTCGTACAGTGTGGAGGTGGAGGAGCTGCATAAACGCACATTTCATGCATAAACGTAACTATTGTAAGGTCGCGGGTGAGCAAAGTAATTGTTTTAGTTCATCAATCGTTTTCATTAAGTTCATCTTTAAGACTCAGCGACTGTTGAGTTATAACGTCACATGTCGCATAGGTATATACATATCCTGTTATGTCATATTTTTTAGGATTCTTGTATTTTGATCTACGTGCTATTAATATTGTAGAAAGGTTTTTTGCGTTTTGATCACCCAGTATAATAATCTTATTTTTCCTTACTTCTCCTGCTCCTTTACTCAATATATACTTTGATTTGTGTTCAGTTTGCTTCTGTGATAGTGCCTTATTACCCGATTTTTTATCACAATCTCCAAGTTTATCAGCGATTATGTGTGGTGTTGGCGCATGTTGGCATTCAGTTTCATTTGATGTTTTATTATTTGGGGAATTTTGTGTTGTCATGTTAAATTCTATTGATTTGCGGTTACACTTTTTTTTCCCTTAGGTGTTAGAGGTCGATTTGCGCTGCCAGTCATAATAATTTTATATAGGTCAAGCTTTTTATGATGTTCCTCTATTTCCTTTTTTAGCAATGTAGATTCAGAGTTCAATTTTTCTATTTCCTTGTGTGCACTGGTTAATTGAATAATCAAATTGCTGACCTGTTGTTTTAAATCAATTATCAGTACATTTTCTGTCAGGGATATATTTGGTAGGCTGCGGCAAGTGTCGTCTCCAATAGTAGTACTACGGTCTTCTAACTCGGATCCCGAAGTGGCATTATTTAAAAGCGAAAAAAGTTTTTCGGGTGCGCCGGTGGGATTCGAACCCACGTCTCCTGGGTATGCGCTCCAACGGATGTTCTACCAATTGAACCACGTCGCATCCAACCGACTCCCCCGAAATTCTCCACGCCACTTTTTTCGCTTTTAAATAATCTTAGATTCGGTGAGCAGCCGTACTGCTAATAAAATAAATAATATTTGAATAAATAGATATGGTACATCATTTCTTACGCATTTCCAATGTAATTTGGAACGTAGGAGTCGTAGCTTCTAATAGTTGCGAAGGATGTTACCACACGCCACTGTTGGTGTATGTAAGCGATTAAGAATTTCGGGGGAGTCGGTTGGATGCGACGTGGTTCAATTGGTAGAACACCCGTTGGGGCGCATACCCAGGAGACGTGGGTTCGAATCCCACCGGCGCACCCGAAAAACTTTTTCGCTTTTAAATATACTTAGATTCGGTGAGCAGCCGTACTGCTAATAAAATAAATAATATTCCCGAAGTGGCAGTTAGTTCTAGAGATGTTGTATGCAATTCATGTCTAGGTTTGCGCTGCGTTACATAATTAAGCTGTGACTGGTCATCCTGTAATTCGGCTTTAGTGATTTTGTTTTTTCCCGGATCGCTTAATAATTTTGTATTGTTTTTAATTTTTGGTGGTCTAGATTCCAGTATTATGGCATATCGAACATTTCCATTTATCCCTTGTTTCTTTCGTCATTAAGTTAAATCTCTTTGAACTGACTTTCGTCTTTAAAATGTCATATATTCTGTGACATTTTGTACATTTGAGATAATCATGACCTTTTATTTGTTTTGTTGGCATTTTATTGCATATGAATATTTAGTATAAAAATAAAAACAAAAAACAAAAAATCCCTGAGGCGCGAACCCAGAAACCGCAGTAGCGTGCTTCCAATTCTACGAGCAGTTTACAACTGCGCCATTGTGACCAACGATAAGGCGATCGAAATTGACCATCGCATGCGTCTCGCTGCAGTAATATCATTAGTGGTGTGGGCGGTGGCCTCCACTCCGATAGATCCCGAAATTATACGAAGTGCTTACGAGTCTTTGGGTGAATTCAAATTTCAAACTCGTTCAACGTTCAATCGTCACACTTGATTTAGTCTTTTCTTGCATTTTTGAGCATTTGATTATTCACTTTTATAGGTAAGACACTTCCTAACAGGTTTTTATGTATTTTTAGTACGTAACTTTACTTTAAACGTTTTTATTTATTTTTTCCGGCGGACACAGCTAATACGCGTTCGTCGTTGCACTAGCGCTTTCTCATTGTTGGTCGTTCCAAGAAGCTTTTACAGCGAGTGCAAAACGCAAGCGCTCGTTTTTGTTTCCGTGTCCCTCCCCGGTCCCACATCACCCCGTACCTGAACGCCGCTAACATGCTAAACATACAAAATACAAATACAAAAATATTTATTTGCTTAATAATTCACAAGTGTACAGAGTAAGTATTCCTGACGGACCCCAAACTAGGCTGAGCCTGTATCTTGGGATCCTGGAGTGCAATATGTGAAACAGTAGAAATAATTAAAAAAAAAAAATACAAAAAATAAAATTAAAATTAAATTAAACAGAAAAAAAAAACAAATTTTAGTCCAGAGAAACATAAACTACGTAAAAGAAAGCTAAGACAAGCGCATGCGCCAGGTGGTTTGCGTGTGTGTGAGTGTGTGTGTACGTGAGCGTATGTGTGTGTGTGCATGTGTGTGCGCGTGGGAATGAATGTGTACCAGTAGGAGAAATGAATTAACTGGCAAGAAGTAGGGCCTCCGAATCCTGATAAGAAAGTGAAAGTAACCACAACTTCACGGTCACCTTAACTTTATTGATTGTGCAAAGTTGGATACTATTTATTTTGCAAATATTATTATATATACGTCGGTGTATATAGTCTGGCGAACGCTTAGCAAGGGTAGATCGGTAATTCGGTAGGGGGACTCTAAACACACGTTTGGCCAGGAGCTGCACGTAGATAGGTAACCTTAAAACCACCGCATGCGCTCGAGTTGCCGCTTTCAGAACATATAGTCGCCTTACGCTTAACAGCTTTGATTCCCGATAAAGAATGTCCGTTGGGTAATGAATTCGTTTCCGGAGCATCACCTTTATCACTGCGCGCTGTGCCCTCTCCAGCAGTAAAAGAGTGCTTTTTGGAGCGCTATCCCATATTGCTATACCATATTGAAGAATAGATTCGCACAGCGCACAGTATACAACTTGTAGCACCGCCGCCCCCGCAGAATAAAGCCGCAAAGTGCAGTTACCTGCTTTTTATTGTTCATTCAGTTTTGACATCTACGCGTTAAAATACATCACCTCAATTTTTTCCACATTTTTCTATTAAGTACTTCCGAAGATACAAAAAATAAAGACATTATTCTTTGTCACAGACAAAACCCGAAAAATCAGCAATATGTTATTGCGTATCAGAATTGAAATAATGTTTTGTGTAAAGTATCAAACTGTTGTTATAAGGTGCAACTGAAATAGAAAATTAATTGCAAACCCTTTTGCAGTTTTCTTCTGGTGCAGATTTTAATATTACAATTCCGTAACATCCATTTGAAAAAAAAAATCTAGATAATTTAATACGATAACATCCTTTACTTTTCTGTTTTACCTAAATATTTAGTATAAAAGCCGTTGCCAAACCGAATAGGCCATTTTTTACGGAGCAAGTGATGTCGTTTTCACTTTCTACCATAGAGCGAACCGCGTCGCGGACGCAAGTGACCCTTCATTCCGCTTTCGGCGCTGCTAACTCAGTCTGTTGTGTTACATTACAAATTCTTTACTTACTGCCCCTGATACACACAATGATTTTCATCACATTGCGAGGAAAAAAAAATCTAAAAATAAAATTATTCGGTCTCTAAACACTTAAATTTAATAAAATAGTGGCTACCCGCCAATACAGATTGTCACTTTTTTCGAGTCATGTATCGACAATGCAAACTGTGTTTAGTTTCTGCCAACATTACACTACTACATACAGACCTATATGTTTATTATCAATTCCTGGAAAAGTGTTTGAGTCCTTGGTCAATTCTGTTTTAAATGCTCACGTTAAGTCGCTTTTAATTCCAGAACAACATGGTTTTCGCAGTAAAATGTCAACAGTTTCAAATTTAGCTTTGCATGTTTCCGAAGCAGCTGAGGCTTTAGATAAAGGCTTGCAGTTGGATGCCATTTACACCGACTTTAGTAAAGCTTTTGATCAGGTTGATCATTGCCTTTTGATAAGTAAGTTGAATGACAGTGGTGTTTATGGAAGGCTGTTGGACTGGTTCTCATGTTATCTCACATCGAGATCCCAAAAAGTTGTAGTTTGTGGTCATAAGTCGGAAATTTATGAGGCTACTTCCGGAGTGCCCCAGGGCTCACATTTGGGACCAACGCTATTTTTAATATTTATTAATGATATGGCTAACATAATCCAAAATTGTGAATTTTCATTTTTCGCTGATGACTTAAAATTAACCAAGGTTATCGTTGGTCCCTTTGACACCCAAAAGATGCAGGACGACTTGAATCGCATTTCAGATTGGTCTGTGGAAAATAAACTTCCCTTAAACATCGGTAAGTGCAAGCATATAAAATTCACTAAAAAGCGATTGCCTTTGAACACATCGTACGCTATCAATGGTATTCTCTTGGAGGAGGTTTCGCACATACGAGACTTAGGTGTAACATTAGACAAAAAATTATCATTTAATTTGCACATTGATAATATTATAAAAACGTCAAATAAACTATTGGGTTTTATCTGGCGAAACTGTAGCAAATTTAGATACTTTTCAGCTTTAAGATCAGCTTATTTCGCCTTAATCCGCAGCTTGTTGGAGTACTGTTCTAATGTGTGGAACCCCGTGTACAGATGTCATGTTGAGAGAATTGAACGCGTTCAAAAATTATTTCTATTTTTCACAACCCTCCACCAACGAAAGCTTCGTTCACTGCAATCGTATAAACAAAGATTGACCCACTTTAAAATGCAACCCCTTGAAGATCGACGTTGGGTCTCGGATCAAGTCTTGTTGCATAAAATAGTAAATGGGGCCATAGACTGTCCCCGTTTGTTACAAAAACTTAATATGACCGTTCCGAGACAGCACGCTCTTGCGGCAAATTTTCGACCATTTGCTACAAAAACTTATAGGACCAAAGTTGGATCTCATAGTATTATTCCAAGGATTTGCAGAAATCATAACGAGTTTTTTAAGGATACAAGAGTCGATGTTTTAAACGTTTCTATTAATACATATAAGACGCTTCTGTTTAGATTTAAAATAAATAATTAGCATAGGATCGAGACCCAGTAGTTGTAATTGTCTTACGCTTTCAAAACTGTAGCAGGTTACTTGGGTAACGATTTAGTTCTTATTGTTTGCCGCTGCTTCTGGTTGTGGTAGGTATAGTTATAGTTGTAGGATCACTTTTGTTCTCACTTAGTTTTATTATATATTATATTGTTTCTTCATATTTCTATGGTTACTAGCTCATGTCGTAAGTGTTGTTTTGTAGTAATTTGTCTTTTGCGACATGCGTATGTTTATGTTTAATGCATGCTGTGTTTGCCTGTAATTGGGTGAATACTCTTCCATTTCTTAATTAATAATATGTTGTAGTGCAAGTTTTATAGTATTTTACCTGTTGGCAAACCATAATAAATAAATAAATAAATAAATAAATAAACATTTAAAAAAATACTTACAAACAGAACCAAACAGATTACAGCCTCTACTCTAAAGCTCATGGAAGATCGACGTAAGATGATCCTACAGACATCTGGTGACGCTTGCCAATACCAACAGACAGGTTTACAGACAGATTTTGAAGTCTCTGAGTCGCGATATACGCCAATTTAGTACTAATAGTATTGAATTGGCGATATAGCGCAATAGAGGCTCTAAAGTGTTTGCAAAGAATCTGTATGTTGGGCAAAGCCAACTGGCAAAGTTAAAGACCGATGAAGGTAGGATCGTGACATCTAAACCGGAGCTATTGTTAGAAGTCGAGAAGTCCTATGGACAGCTATACACATCAACGAGAAAACCCAACATGGATCTAGCTCTAGACCCGAGAGCTAGATTAACCCGGCACTATAGCGAAGATATCCCGGACGTCAGCTTGTACGAGATTAATACCTATGACTCTCAAGCAACTCAGGAATGGGAAAGCCCCTGGTGACGACGGAATAACGGCCGAACTTTTGAAGGCGGGAGGAAAACCATTGAGGACTGGTCATTCAGAAAGTATTCGATTCCGCCATTCATGAAGTGGTGCTGTTCTTCCAAAAAGGCTATAATACCTTATTGAAGAATTATTATAGACCCATTTCACTCCTGAGCCGTGTTTACAAGCTGTTTTTGAGAGTCATCCATCATGAATCGTCTCGCGCGCAAGTAAGACGACTTCCAGCCTCCCGAACAAGCCGGATTTCGAAAGGGCTTTAGCACCGTAGACCACACACATGCGTTGTGGCAGGTAATACAGAAAACCGAAGAGTATAACCGCCCCCTTTGCCTGGCATTTGTAGACTACGAGAAAGCCTTCAATTCGATCCAGACTTGGGCTGTACTGCAGTCTCTCCAACGGTGCCAAGTAGACTACCGGTACATCGAAGTGTTGAAGTGCCTGTATAATAACGCCACAATCTCCTTCCGACTTCAGTACCAGATGTCAAAGCCTATTTTATTGCAGCGGGGAGTCAGTCAAGGAGATGTTATTTCACTGAAACAGTTCACCGCTGCACTAGAGGATGCGTTCAAAACTCTGGACTGGAAAGAGCGCGGCATCAATGTAAATGGCGAATATACATCACTCACCTTCGATTTGCCGACGACGTGGTGCTTATGGTTGAGACCTTGGAAGACCTCAGTGCGATGCTTGCTGACCTCGGAAGAGTCTCCGAGATTGTTGGACTTAAACTGAACATGGACAAGACGAAGGTTATGTCGAACGCCCAAGTTGTACCCACTCCCGTCGTAATGTGAGACACTTTGCTCGAAGTTGTTGACGACTATATCTACCTGGGACATATAATCCAATTATGTAGGCCCAACTTCGAGAAAGAGGTCTATCAACGGAAAAGACTCAGTTGGGCAGCGTTCGGAAAGCTTCGCAATATACATTGTCTTTGTTCGCAATATCTTGTCATCCAGTGTCTCAAGTCAAAAGTCTTTGGACTTGTGTGCGTTGCCAGTGATGACTTATGGCACTGAGACGTGGCCGCTCACAATGTGCCTCATAAGAAAGCTCAAAGTCACTCAGAGGGCGATGGAGAGGGCTATGTTTGGAGTTTTTTCTGCGAGATCGCATTAGAAATGATGAAATCCGCGCAAAAACTAAAGTCACCGACATAGGTTTCTCTTTTTGCATTACATGGGGTATGCAATGGTACGCCAAACCAGATAAAAAAAGTAAATAGGAGTAAATTCAGGAGTCTCCGAAAACGTTGCTCGATCTAGATTTACGAGAAACAATAGCATAGATTCAAGATACATTTTCTCGCTCATGATTTAAATAAGTCTAATGTCGAACGTGAAGAATCTCCTTATCACATCCATTTACTGCAGAAATTGAATCGTTTTTACGTAATTATTTTTAATTTTAAGTCTGATTGTTTTAGTGCTTTAAAAGAGTTAAAAGTAGCATAAATGTTAAGTAAAGTTTAAATGTTAAATACTTAGATTGCAACTGTACAACTAAGTCTTACAGGCTCTACTTAAATTATTGATCTCTTGACATTAATGTGCCAATAAAGAAACAAAGTGTCATTTTATTAATTAAGTTCAGAGTAAATTGACTATTTTTGTGATTTTTAAGTTCTTGAGCTGTTTGTCAATAAATACACAAAACTAACTAAGTTTATTAACAATTAGGGAGATCAAAGAAACCAATCGCAAATACTTGTTTATGATAAAATTCTTGGGAGTATTTTTAAGTTTTATGGTGGCTACTTATCCTAATGGCTAGTTTTAATGAAAGATTACGTTTTATTGCTTATTAAAAACTATTAAAATTACGTTTTTCTTACTAAGAAAAATTTATTACTTTATCATTTTAACTCGTTCTCCTTCTAGTATTTTGTAAAATGATGTTACAAATATAAAAAGATGCTGTAAAATACTGAAAAAAACCTTAATCATCTGTTACTTTGTCATTAATATTATAAATGGACCAGAATAAAACAGTAATAATGTGTTGCCATTACAACTGTATTGCAAAAAATACAAAGAACATAAAAGTTATTGTTCATTACAAAACTAAAAAAAGAAAAAAAATATACGAACAAAACCGTAAAGTAATTTTACAAATACTAGAAAACGCAAATAGTTTTGTAAATCGTTTTTTCATCAATAACTTTTAAATGATGAATCTAAATCCAAAACAGCTATTGAAATATGTGGGGGAAAAAATTAGGTTATGAATGCCACTAAAATTTTACTCCTACTGCTTATTATTAAAAAGTTGTGGATCAATTTCGGTTTTTATTTATTCGTGTAAAATTGTATTTTTTCATTTGCGGCTTTATTCTGCGGGGGCGGCGACTTGTTCCGAAGCGCAGTGGCGAAGTTGCATCATTATGTAAATGCATTTCCTGACCCTACTAGACAGTGCCGAGATGTGTTGTTTGAAAGATAGCTTATCGTCAATTATTAGTCCAAGATATTTGACTTTTTCGGACCTGACAAGCGAGCTACATGAGCATGAGATAGAGACACCATCACGATTGCGACATTTACTAGCGTGGATTACTAGATAACTACGTAGATGAACAGGGGAAACTGGAGTCTTAAAAAATGATAGATAGTTAGATTTGCTGACATTAAGGGTAAGTAAGTTATTTTCCAGCCATAACATTCCAGACATAAGTCTCTCCGTGAAAAAGCACTACCGTATCATCTGCGTAACAAATCACCTCCGCACCATCCGGCCCAAGTCTAAGGATGTCATCATCATAAATGAGAAAGAGTGTGGGGCCGAGGATGCTGCCCTGAGGGATTCCAAAAGAGATCTGCAACTCGTCGCTACTAAAATCACCAACCTTAACAGCTTGTCGCCTTTCAGTCAGGTAACTGCGAAACCACCCGAGAGCTATCCCTCTTATACCCAAGGCATTTAGTTTACTAAGCAGGATGTCAATAGATACCGTATCGAAAGCCTTACAAAGATCCAAAAATACGCCCACACATTTATGGCCACTATCAAGAAAACGGGATATTTTATTTGAAAGTTGGATTGCTGCGTCTTCCGTAGATTTCCCAGTCCTGAAACCAAACTGGTTATCTGAGAGAGCTTTGCTTTTATCAAAAAAACCACTAGACGAGAGTTGACTATTTTTCTAGTATTTTAGAAAAGACGCTAAGAAGAGATATCGGACGATAGTTGTTGGGATCATTCCTAGATCCGTTTTTGTAAATGGGAGACACTTGAGCTAGTTTCCATCGATCCGGGAAGCAACCCGAAGACAAACTTAAATTATAAATGTGAGTTAGCGGTTCCAGAATAGCATCCTTTATTTCCCTGACAAACAGAGGCTTCACAGAATCTGCACCCGGCGCACTATCGACTTTTAAGTTAGAAATAATTATATCAACTTCGTTAACGTCAGCGGGGCGGAAGAAAAATGAGTCAGCGGGTGAATTACGTTGAGTCACTTTTGAAGCTAAAGATGACTGGGTTTCAGAAAGTTTAGAAAGGATGCCAACAGCCAGCCTTTGGCCCACCGTAACAAAATGCTGGTTACAGATATTTAAGGAATCAGTCGGGGAGTTAGCCAATTTGGTCAGTTTGTTTGCGGAATTGACAGTGTTTTGAAAATGACAGATGTTCTTTCTAGATTTCCATAAATTTTTGGATCGTCCTTCGCCTCAGTTAACTGTTTATTTTGATATTCGTTTTTTAAGTTGTAGAGTAGGTTGTCAAAGAAGTTCCTATACCTCTTATAGATGGTCTGAAGGACATAGTTATTCGTTGCATCTCTTGCTCTGCTGTGCAGTTTATCCCTGTGCTTCATACACCTAATAAGACCGGGCGTGATCCAAGGCTTCAGATTTAATTAGGAGCGGCTAAGTTTTACAAACATGCCTGCACGCAGGCGCATGCACCTCGCCACTTTGCTGTTCGGTATGAGACGCTACAGGACACCATTGTACCTCTTCAATAAAATTGTTTGGTCGAAGAGTGAGCGCAGGAGTGCTATGGTTATTGTGCCTAAACACCGGACAGCGGCATTCCGTGGAAGTTTTAAGTTCGCGGCGTCTAAGTGCTGGAATGATATTCCTCCCCCTATCCAAGGAGCGTCAAGTAGGTACACCTTCAAGCGCAAGCTGAAGGATCACTTCTTAATGCTCCAAAAACCTATCCGTAAAAACCAGCACCCATAAATGGTTCGATCACCAGAAAAATATTGTCGTTGGGACGCTCTTGCTCATTGTCAATGAGCAATGTAGCCCCATGAAGTGGAAAATTGGTCGTGTGGTACAAGTCCATCCAGGGATTGATGGAATTTGTCGTGTTGTTACCATTCGTACAGAATCTGGCGAACTTAGAAGACCAGTAGTTAAGCTGTGTCCCCTACCTTTGCAAAACTAAAAACTTATTAACTTACACTTGTCGTCTTATAACTTAGATCTATCATAGATTATATTATATTAGATTTAGTCGATAATTAAACTATCCCTAGTCATAGTGAGTTCTATCTTGTCCTCGTGTGATAGAACCTCTAGATTTTTTTTAAAGAAAATACCTTGTATTTTGGTGGGCGGAAATGTTTAGGATTTTACCCTTGTTTTTCTTTTTAATTTCGCCTGGCAACATTTTGTATCGAATTTGAATTTAAAAAAAAGTAAATCGCTTGTCATTTTTTTCTTTTCGAAGTTTGAATAACTGTCGTGTCGTTTGTCGGCGTCTTACCGCGCAAATTATATTGCAAGTAAATTCTCGTGTCGTTTTCATCTAAATCTTATTTATTTTGCGTCAACTACGTGTGAAAGTATGAGGAAGGCTAATCCGCTGGAGGAAGCACTGTCCTAGCTGTATCCTAGTAGTTGTGCTGGTTAATGGTAACCTTGTCGGAGGTAAGTGCGGACGAGCCAAAGATCGAGGAAACCTGCGCCAGCCACTACGGCTAGGATCTGCACCATCATCTGCAGACGTCGAGGTGAGTGCTTCCAACCACAAATCTCAGCCTTTATCCCAAATCAGTTGCCGTATGTATTATATTTATCAACTGTCGTTTGTCGTCTACAGTCCACTTAAAACCCCAAACAACGTCAATTATTAATATTTTTATACATGAAGGATATAGCAACAGATTATAGCCATAGTACTTAACTGTCATGTAACCACGGCGACGGCTTGTAAGAATTGGCCTTTTATAGGTTTGCCTTGCCGTCTGGGTGAGTCGCAAACAACTGACGTCACCAGTGTTAGACAATCGGAAAGTATCTTAATTATTATTTCGCTTGTCTTTAGAGCCAAGTATTACCTAAATTACAGTGGCGAGGCGTGAATTTTTTTCCAGGTAAAGCCGGACGGAACAAAAGCAAACAAAAATCATACCCCATTTAGTACTAGGTTATATTCTTGAGAAATAGTACTTGCGTGTAGTAATTCGGTCCATAAGACTGCAGCATACTTATCCTTTCACTGATATCAGTATCAAAACAATATGTTACTTATACATGAATTAGACACTGAATTATAATCAGATTTAAACCTGACAGACGATAATATGTACGATTAAATTTCACAGATATTGCGTATCAACACTGATGTAATATTGTGTTTTATCTTAAAATATTTCACATAATTTTATTATAATATAAATAAACAATTTACGACAAAACACTGAGCGATTGACATGACATTACCTAATGTTGCCATTTCAATAAATACCACACCACAAGCAAATCGACCGCGCTAGCGGATCACGTCCGGCACGTTCTATGGCTCCGAATCGTACATACAGTGCCACATTCCGGCTGCGCGGCGCAGCGTATACGATTTGGTTTTGTGCAGCGCGCTGAGCACAGCCTGTGGCGGTTTAATTTTGTCTGTTTATAAATCTTATTATAAAAATAGATAAAATAATTATCGTAC
Source organism: Archips xylosteana (assembly GCA_947563465.1). Lineage (NCBI taxonomy): Eukaryota > Metazoa > Arthropoda > Insecta > Lepidoptera > Tortricidae > Archips > Archips xylosteana. The sequence continues at coordinate 389,210 of CANOAX010000010.1, forward strand.
TTTTTGTTTTACACTAAAACTCGATATTTTAAAATTAAATTTCGCTCCAGTAATTTTAAATAAGTTTACGAATGGCTGTATGAATGTCAATTCCGTCGGTTATTCCAGTGGGATAAATTAATTAAAAAAAAATCTTCTGTAAAAGTGAAATTAAGCCTTATGCACAATATAGAAAGTCTTTTTTTAAATGTGATAAGCCGATAGAGACCGGCTTATTTTGAGCCTATTCCATGCCTATTCTTACAGTAGACGCTTGTAGTGAATCTATGGTTTTATGAATGAATATTTACATGTGTGAGTGTAAGATTCCTGACGGCATACTGAATTTATGAATGACTGATTGGTCTTGTGGATATTTTGATGCGTTTTGTTACTGCACCATTTTGAAAAATACTTAAAAGTTTATTAAGGAAGAGTAAGTCTCTATACAAACAATCGGTTACTAAGAGAAGCGTTTGGTTACTTCAAAATTTTAGGCAACCCGCCGGGAATCGGGTTGTTAGTACCCTTCGCCACTGCTAAATTATCAATTCCATAATTATATCTCATTTACTTACTTATTTTACCCATATAATTTTATCACCTTACATATCTAATAATATTATAATAGTTTCTATTACTTAGTATATCTAACACCTGCTTAGAATAAAACTACATTTAAATACGCCTTATGACGTGAAGGGACAAAGTTAAACGTCGAGGCAAAGTCAAGGAATATTTTAGTGGGTGACCTTTTAGGGAAAATTGTGGCCACGTGTCTACCTAAATAGGATTAATATTTACAAATCTTGACAAAAGCTGAAATAAAGCGTGAATTTAAGTCTTGCTGGAAAGAAATCTAGATTAAGGCTGTCTTGATGATGATGATGGTGTAAACTGGAACTAGAACAGCTAGCTCAGTCAGCCCAGTCATCATCATCATTTCAGCCGAAAGACGTCCACTGCTGAACATAGGCTCCAAGAGCCCCCCCCCCCCCCAGGCTCGCCAAACAGATCGGCCCTGCGCCATCCGCATCCAATACGTTTCCACCGCCTTCACCAGGTCGTCGCTCCATCTTGTTGGAGGCCTACCTGCACTGCGTTTTCCGGTCCACGGACGCCACTCGAGAAACTTTCGGCCCCATCGGCCGTCAGTTCTACGAGCGATGTGCCCTGCTCACTGCCACTTAAGTCTAGCAATTCTTCGAGCTATGTCCGTGAACTAGAATAGTAAGAAATAGTAATAGTACTATTATGTATATTGCTCTGCCCTTACAGGGTAAATGTTGAAGCTGTACCTGTCTTCATGACAGCATTTGATGCAATAAAGAGTTTGATTTGAGTTTGTTATCCCTCAGCACCGCTCTGTTTGAACATTTTTCGGTACTTTTTATGACCATAAATGGTGGTGCTCACTAACCATTAATTGAATTGTGATGCGGTGATTTTTCGCAGACGTGGTCGCAGGAAATAGCTACTGTACCTAATATATTTTTTGCTGGCAAAAATGACTTACTGCCAAGTTTTTTGCGGCGCAGTCCTCTTGGCAATGATAGTTTTTCCAAAAGCACTGGTGGTGTCAAAAAATAGAACATGTAAAAGAGCCCTTACAGAATAAATGTTATGATTTAGATTTTTATGTAATCGAGCTTATGTATCGTCCACAGGTCTGCCGAATGACTTGTTGGTGTGCTGGCACCAGTACCCTTACACTCTGGGCATCGTGTTCTGATAATTTCGGGCCCTCATCTCAGAAGCGTGAGTTTTTTTTTTAATTTATTTACTAAACAGAAAAAACAATAGAACATTTTACAATAATGCAACGAGCAAAACCATACTAAGGTTTGTAACTGCCGTTGAATTTACTCACAAGGGTAAGTAGGTAATTAATCAATCACGCAAACTTTAGGCTAGGTATATAGGTATGCTTAACACAAAGTTCACGTTAGATAAATTGCTTCAACAATACGTTTACAGTGGTGTGGCGTTTCACACACACTCGTAAGTATGTTGTGATCGAGTTCGTTGAGAATATTAGGTAACATGTATTCCCATCTCCGTTTTCTTTACACATTGTTACATTTTGGCAGGACAAATGTGGGTAAGTAATCTAATTTTCTAAGGTTTTCCGGTCTACTGGTTTTTTTATGACTTCCAATATTTTCTATTTCGTCACTAAGTATGAGTATTTTGGGGGTACGTATCAAAATGTCTAAAATTAAAAAACCTAACGTAAAATAACCTACGTTCAAAATCCCTAAAATCTAAATACCTGTAATACATATTCATTACCTGGTTCTACTTTATTGTAACCGTCTACGTAAATATTACCGGTAAAAGCCACGTCATTGACATGGATCGGTACGATACTGCTTTGGGTTTATGACGGTAGTTTCGGTGACAAACAGTTTAAGGTTCGCATTAACCCCATTCAAATTATCCTCAACCGGTGTATTGTAAAACACTAATTTCGTATTATCTTTCAACACTGTTATACACGGGAGTTCTGTGAAATATTATCCGATTAGTAAAGGGGTTTGCAAATATTTATCTGGTACAGCTATTACTTCAATAGACGCTTCAATCTCGTCAATCTTAATGTTGATGAGGGACTTGAACAAAGGTGTAATAGCAGAGCCTCCAAACCCTTTTACGATCGGGACGCCTTCCAAATTCTTTACTAGTCCTAACGTATCGGCATCCGTGCACCGAATGAGACTACATTCACTACCAAAATCAATGTAGGCGGACAATGTTTTATCATTCGCAAGAACTGACTTAAATAATTTTTCGTTGCTATTGCCTCCGATATCTATTTTCAAAATAGTCTTATCATTATTGGCATCACTACGCTGTCTGTTGTCAGGTTTCAAAGGGACTAATTTACAGTTTTCGTTGTCATGTCCTACCCTGTTACATTTTTGCACTTAGTTATAGGTTTGGGACATTTATAGAAGGGATGACCTTTCGTTCTACAATTGAAACAAACAAGTGACGTTTCATTAAGATTTGACTGAATGTTATTGCTGCTGGCACTAGGAATACTTCTGGAAATATTACGCTTCCGCCCTTTATATGTAGTGAGTTGAACTACCGTGCGCAGAGAACACAGAAAGTGGAGTAAATCTTCAGGCTCAGAGCAGTTTTGTGCTTGTGCACTGTTTCTGATAGATTGATCGCTAATACCATGTACAACACAGTCAACCGCGTTTTTTCCGGTAATGTTACACCTATTTATAAGTCCTAATTTGTCATAAAAGTATTCGCGCACGATTTCGTCGTTACGAAACTTGCGTGCTAACATCTCTTCTAGCAAATGACCGTAATTATCTTCACTAGGAAATGCTTTCCTAAGTTCGGCCTGCCATTAGGACCAGGTAAAGACAACGATGGGAAGAGACTCAAACTATTTCTTCGCAAGTCCGACAAGCTTCTGTAATGAGAAATTAATGTTTGTTTCTCGTCCCACCCGTAAATCACAGCGCATTCGTTCACCTTTCTTATCCAAATTTCTATGTTCTGAGCCTTGTTACACGGATTAAATTCTGGTACAACATTGTGCAATGTATTATTATTTAAAACAAAGTTCTTACTAGAATCTCCTTTCAATGTAGTCAGCATTTTAACGACGTCTTCTCTTCAGTCGTGAGCCGGCGTGAAGTCCTCCTAGACTTCCGCCGAGGACTCTCGCTACTGGACGACGAACTCGTCGATGTTCTGTGACGTCGGCGCCTTTTCCTTTTCTTCTTTTTATTCACTCTGAGTGGGGGAGTTCGCGATGTGCAACAGTTTTTCATTTTCACTTTTTAACAGCCAATGTTTCATACTAGGTATTAAAATAATAAATAATAAATAATATAAATAATAATAGGGGATCCGACGCCCGTGCGGGTTCGTACCTGGTGCAAAGGTTGTCCATCGCCATTCAACGTGGTAACGCGGCCAGTGTGATGGGTACCTTTGCGCCAGGGACAACTCGTGGGGGACTTTTTGACTAAACTTAGGCTAGTCTTAAGTTATAAATTTATTGTTTTGTTTTTTGTATTTTTGACTTACGATAAATAAACCTATCCACTAATAATAATAATAATAGTTTATTTTCCTTAAACAAAAGTGCTTAGCATACAACTAGGTTGAGACCTCCTATCTTCTATATATATAAAAGAAGAAACTGACTGACTGACATATCAACGCACAGCCCAAACCACTGGGCCTAGAGATTCCAAATTTGGCATGTAGGGTCCTTATAAGGTCTAGGGGTGCACTAAGAAAGGATTTTTCAAAATTCACTCGCTAAGGGGGTGAAACGGGGGTCCAAAGTTTGTATGGGGAAACAAGATTCGTTCGACTATTTTATTCGAAACTTCACAGAAGTACTCCTAATGATAAATGAGTAAACACGTGTTTCAGGTTTTTTGAGAATTCAACCCCTAAAAGGGGGAAAAGGGGTAACAAAGTCTGAAAATCAACATGGGTGTTCATTCTATGGTTTATCGGGTCGCTGGTTATGAAAACAGCAACGGTTTTAAAATCCGACGTGACGGACGTAAAATACCATCTCCCTGGATGGAGTGCGGTGGGGTAGAAATGTCTAAATAAACTAAATGACTGTTGATATATCAATGCACAGCCCAAACCACTGGACCTAGAGACTTAAAAAATTTTGCACATAGATACCTTATACAATGTAGGCATCCACTAAGGAAGGATTTTTGGGAATTCCCACGGGGACGGGAAAAAACGAGATTTATATATTCGATTCCGAGTGACCCTATCTCAGTAACTATAATAACTAGACTCTTCAAACTTGATACACAAGTACATATTACAATAGTTAAAACATTGATTTCAGGATTTTTCAAAATTCCCACGGGAAAAGGAAAAAAACGGGATTTATATATTCAGTTCAACGGAATCTTATGAACTATAATTACTAGACTCTTGAAATTTGGCATAGAAGTAGGTAATTATAATAGTAAAAAACAGTTTTAAGGATTTTCGGAAATTCCCACGGGATAAGGAAAAAACGGGATTTTTCGTTTTACTGGTCGTAGAAAGCTGAAATTTGGCATGTAGGTTGCTTGGGGAGTGTAGAGGATCATTGAGAGATGACTTTCCAAAATTCTTACGGGAACGGGAAAAAACGGGATTTTTCGTTTTACTGGTCGTAGAAAGCTGAAATTCGCCAGGTAGGTTGTTTGGGGAGTGTAGAGGAGCATTGAGAGAGGACTTTCCAAAATTCCCACGGGAACGGGAAAAACAGGATTTTTCGTTTTACTGGTCATAGAAAGCTGAAATTTGGCAAGTGGGTTCCTTGGGGAGTGTAGAGGAGCATTAAGAAAGCATTTCCCGAAATTCTTACGGGAACGGGAAAAAACGGGATTTTGCGTTTTTCTGGTTGTAAAAGCTAAAATTTCAAAATTCATAAGTTTATACTGTAAGTTACGCATTCAAAAGGAGGTTATGCATTCCACTTTATGTATTTTTTATGTAAGTATGTTCACCGATTTCTTGGTCAATTGTGGACCGATTATAAAAAATATTTTTTTATTCGAAAGAATACAATATACTCCTGAGATGGTCCCATTGTCACCAAATCAGGATCTGATGACGGGATTTCAAGGAAATCGAGGGCAACCCTCAAATTTTGTAGGCATGCATTACGTTTTTCATATATTTTCTCAAGCTATTTAAGTGTTTGCGTCTGGTAGACATCATATCATGTTGATGAGCTGATGATTGAAAGTAAATCTCCTTAACGGTTAGGAGTTGAGGATAATTTTTCAAATATTATAGGTACGTATAGACCGATTGTTGTATTCTTTCAGGTTATCCGGGTGAGCTGATGATGGAAGGTTAAACTCTTTAACGGTTAGGAGTTATAGGAAGTTTCTTTAATTATCATATGCACGTATAGATCTTTAGTTGTATTCCTTCTGGTTATTCAGATGAGCTGATGATGGAAGGTATAACTCCTTAACGGTTAGGTCACACAACACCTTTACAAAATACTATAATATGTATAATATCAATGCTAAGTAGGTACACAGCGCTTCCAGTTACTCAAGTTTCCGTAGAAGGTAAGAAAACATTGAATTATACCTAATGCAGGACAGGGGAAAGTAATAATAGGTTTTATATTATTAACAAGCCTGGTAATTTTAGTGCCCGCTTCCGAATTTGTGAAAAACATTGTATATAAAGAAATACTGTAAAGGACCGTATCTACCTGAAGTTTAATCGGGCTTGCTTGCACGCTTGCTTGCACGCTTACTTGTACGCTTTCTTGCACGCTTGCTTGCTTGCGTGCATGCTTGCTTGCTTGATATCTTAGTTCTTTGGAATACTCATGGTACACGCGAGCGAAGCCGCGGGCAAAAGCTAGTAACTTAATATTTTTGGTATAATAACGTTTTGAAAATTTGAAATTTCCTCTTATTTTTACGATACTCTGTGTATTTGTATGGGAAAAAAGTGCTTCATTTTAAAAAGTCGTAAAACAAAAAACATTTGTTTGAGTGATAGGAATTCAGGGTTAAGAGGATGTCAGTGAATTAAAAATAACCCTGTATATTTCGAACGCAATCTTTACGAATTTGAATTAAGAACGTGACGTATTGCACTTTATAGTACTTCTGTGGCTATATACTGCTAGGACGTACACATTTTGTAATATATCTCATAATACATATATTCGTATTATTACGTAGTTGTAGCTCGAAGAATCGCTAGACATAAGTGGCAGTGGGCAGGACACATCGCCCGTAGAACTGACGGCCAATAGGGCCGAAAGGTTCTCAAATGGCGTCCGCGGACCGGAAGTCACAGTGTAGGTAGGCCTCCAACAAGATGGAGCGACGACCTGATGAAGGCAGCGGGAACGCATTGGATGCGGATGGCGCAGGGCCGATCTGTTTGGCGAGCCTTGGGGGAGGCCTATGTTCAGCAGTGGACGTCTTTCGGCTGAAATGATGATGATGATGATGACACCTACTAGAAGTTATAGTGTCTTTAAAGTGCTCTGCCCTTATGTTTCATCAGGACACAATTATATTTGAAAACGCGAGAGGTATGGATATATTATTTTGTTAAATGAACTAAAATTACGCCGGCTGTGTCATTGCTACAATGTAAATCACTGGTAAGTATGTACAGTCACGAGCATTAATATATATACGTTTCCTAATTTGCAAAATAATATATCTATGTAAGATTTCCCAACTAAATACACGTACATAACGTTCAAAACATTGTATCCAAAGAAAACACCCCAATAATGTACACGATACTTATAGCAAAATTAAGTCAACAACCTCGATCACAATCTATATATATAAAAGAAGAAACTGACTGACTGACTGACTGACATATCAACGCACAGCCCAAACCGCTGGGCCTAGAAATTCCAAATTTGGCATGTAGGTTCCTTATAAGGTCTAGGGGTGCACTAAGAAAGGATTTTTCAAAATTCACTCCCTAAGGGAGTAAAACGGGGGTCCAAAGTTTGTATGGGGAAACAAGATTAGTTCGACTATTATAATCGAAACTTCATAGAAGTACTCCTAACGATAAATGATTAAACACGTGTTTCAGGTTTTTTGGGAATTCAACCCCTAAAAGAGGGAAATGGGGTGACAAAGTCTGAAAATCATTATGTGTATTGTTTCTATGGTTTATCGGGTCGCTGGTTACGAAAACAACAACGGTTTTAAAATCCGACGTGGCGGACGTACTGGATGGGGTGCGATGGGGTTGAAATGTCTAAATAAACTAAATGACTGTTCATATATCAACGCACAGCCCAAACCACTGGACCTAGAGACTTGAAATTTTGCACATTGATACCTTATACAATTTAGGCATCCACTAAGGAAGGATTTTTGGGAATTCCCACGGGAACGGGAAAAAACGGGATTTATATACAGGGTTATTTGTAATTCACTAGCATCCTTTTAACCCAACACTCCTACCACTTATACAAATGTTTTTTGTTTTACGGCTTTTGTCATAACTTAATATTTTTGGTGTAATAAGGTTTTGAAAATTTGATTCTGCCTCTTATTTTTACGATACTCTGTGTATTTGTATGGAAAAAAAAGTGCTTCACTTTAAAAAGTCGTAAAACAAAAAACATTTGTTTGAGTGATAGGAATTCACGGTTAAGAGGATGTCAGTGAATTAAAAATAACCCTGTATTCGATTCCCTATCCCAGTAACTATAATAACTAGACTCTTCAAATTTGATACACAAGTAGGTATTACATTAGTTAAAACACAAATTTCAGGATTTTTCAAAATTCCCACGGGATAAGGAAAAAGCGGGATTTATATATTCAGTTCAACGGGATCCTATGAACTATAATTATTAGACTCTTCAAATTTGGCATAGAAGTAGGTAATTATAATAGTAAAAAACATTTAAAAAAATAAAATAAAAGAAATTTTTATTTACCAACATACAAAAAGTTACAAATTTACGAATATAGTACTACACATTATCTAGTATTTTTAAGGATTTTCGGAAATTCTTACGGGATAAGGAAAAAACGGGATTTTTCGTTTTACTGGTCGTTGAAAGCTGAAATTCGGCATGTAGGTTGCTTGGGGAGTGTAGAGGAGCAGTAAGAGAGGACTTTCCAAAATTCTCACGGGAACGGGATAAAACGGGATTTTTCGTTTTACTGGTCGTAGAAGGCTGAAATTCGGCATGTAGGTTGCTTGGGGAGTGTAGAGGAGCAATGAGAGAGGACTTTCCAAAATTCCCACTGGAACGGGAAAAACGGGACTTTTAGTTTTACTGGATGTAGAAAGCTGAAATTTGGCATGTATCTAGGTTGTTTGGGGAGTGTAGAGGAGCACTGAGAGAGGACTTTCCAAAATTCCCACGGGAACGGGAAAAACGGGATTTTTCATTTCACTGGTCATAGAAAGCTGAAATTTGGCAAGGGGGTTCCTTGGGGAGTGTAGGGGAGCATTAAGAAAGCATTTCCCGAAATTCTTACGGGAACGGGAAAAAACGGGATTTTGCGTTTTACTAGCTGTAGAAAGCTAAAATTTCAAAATTCATAAGTTTATACTGTAAGTAGGCCGCAAAGGGCTCTTTAACCGACTTCAAAAAAAGGAGGAGGTTTGCATTCCACTTTATGTATTTTTTTTATGTAGGTATGTTCACCGATTTCTCGGTCAATTGTGGACCGATTATAAAAATATTTTTTTTTATTCGAAAGAATACAATATACTCCTGAGATGGTCCCATTGTCACCAAATCAGGATCTGATGACGGGATCTCAGGGAAATCGAGGGCAACCCACAAATTTTGTAGGCACGCATTATGTTTTTCATATGTTTTCTCAAGCTATTTAAGTGTTTGCGTCTGGTAGACATCATCTCATGTTGATGAACTGATGATGGAAGGTAAAACTCCTTAACGGTTAAGAGTTGATCATATTTTTTCAAATATTATAGATACGTATAGACCGATAGTTGTATTCTTTCAAGTTATCCAGGTGAGCTGATGATGGAAGGTTAAACTCCTTAACGGTTAGGAGTTATAGAAAGATTCTTTAAATATCATATGCACGTATAGACCTTTAGTTGTATTCTCTCTGGTTATTCAGATGAGCTGATGATGTAAGGTATAACTCCTTAACGGTTAGATCACACAACTCCTTAACAAGATACTATAATATGTATAATGTCAGTGCTAAGTAGGTACACAGCGCTTCCAGTTACTCAAGTTTCCGTAGAAGGTAAGAAAACATTGAATTAAATACCTAATGCAGGACAGGGGAAAGTAATATTAGGTTTTATATTATCTTGATTTTTGGGAATACTAATGGTTCACGCGAGCGAAGCCGCGGGCAAAAGCTAGTATTGTATACGCCATTGCTCCCTTTTTGAAATATACGTGACAGTTTCTAAATAATGTCTACAACGCAGTGTCATTAATATGTAAACAATTACGTTTGGTTCATTTTTCATAACAATGTATACGCGTGGTCTTAGCGTTACTCGTAATTTACAAGAAAAGGCGACAATCATTTTTATTTTTTTAATGAATCTACCCTCAAATGAATGAAGTATAAGAGATAGATGCAGATCAAATATTTCATATTTGTCTACGTCACGCATTGCAGCTGTGAACACGTATTTTTATAATGGGTGATCATCAATTGCCATATCGTATTTCGACATATGAGAAACATAAAATTATTATTTTGAAGGAACAGGGAGCCTCAATTTCGAATATTTCAAATGAGTTGGGAATCACAGTAAGTAAATATTCTTTTCTTTTAACCGACTTCAAAACAAGAGGAGGTTCTCTATTTGGCTGTTTTTTTATTTTCATTTTAGCGTTCTGTACCTGTAAAGGAAGTCTTATAAGTTCACTTTGTTGTCCGTCTGTCGTTCTGTCAGTTAAGACTGTGTGATAATATTAGACCTTCGTCTTTTGCGAACTGATCTGAAACAGATTTTTTTCCGATTTAAAGCAGCTTGTCACTACATAATGTTTTTATGTTTATTTGGGTACAAACGGTACAATTTTACCTATTTAAGTACATCTAATGTGCTTACATCTAACATTACTAACATTACCAATAAAAGCATAACCCTCCTTCGGAAGTTAAGTAAAAAAAATAGTTTTCACTTCTCATGCTCTTAAAATGTTACTTTAGTCTCTGCATATCGGGACTAAAGCTCTTTTTTGATCTCTAGGGTTAAAGTAATTTTTTTTAAATTTACTTTGGAACCCCCTAAACTGCCAATCACGGTGTTTGTGGATGGAGGATTATTGCCATTTTCAGTGACTGGGCATAAACAATTTTAAAGCTTTCCACAGATCGCAGCACGCTGCGGACGCTCCAAAGCGCTCCGTAGCGCTCCGTAGCGCCCTGCGCTTCGGTCTGTGGAAGCCTTTAGTGCGTGGAAATACCTAACCTCAAAATGACAACTGTATAAAAATATTTTAAAAAATAATAATTTCGTGAAACACCATGAATAATTACGAATATTAATCTATTTAATTATATTAAAGATTAAATTATTTTATTATGCATACTTAGTCCAATTAGCTATGAAATAATTTTCAAGTTTGAATCTGTTGGCCAAATATGCAAACATTTAAAGCGTCACTCAACAAAAAAAAACCGCGGAACACTTTGATCAATTATAACTGAAGATACACATTGCCGAACAAAATCCCCTTCAAAAAATGTCCGAACTTTTTTATTTGTTTGCATAACAATTAAAATCATCACCTACACAGAAATTTGAACCTAATCTTTACTTTATTACAGTCGAATTTCGGTTGACACTTGACAGCTAAACTTGACAATTTCACGCAACGTACTGAGAAAAAAGAAGGCCACTTTTATCAAAGTGGCGCTCATTTGGCTCGGACATTTTCGGGCGCGCGACTGTGGATCTACAGTTATAATTGATCAAAGGCGGAACAAATTTAAATTGCTTTTTGAATTCTGAACAGACGTCCATTGCTCGTATTGAGCGTACGTTTTATAAAAGTAATATTGTAGATTAGTTTACCTAAAACATCGTTTTTTTCCTCGCATTCAAAGTGAAAAGTAGAGTGTTTAACGCGAGACTAAACTGCCATAATGACACGCGAATTATAGCCACCCTCGCTCTGCTCGGGTGGCTAAATATCTTGTGTCATTATGGCTTGTTTTAGTTTTTACTTTTAGTTTACTTTTGTATAGCTTGGTTCAGTCGCCATGGTAACACAGTAAATTTAATACATTGGCCGCCAAAAAGCCCTGATCTAAACCCCATAGAGAATCTATGGGGTTTGATGGTCCAGCAATGGGACAGCAATCAATCGAGAACTAAAGAAGCTCTTATCAATCATGTCTATGAGATATGGGAAAGTTTTAGAGGGAGTGATACCTGCTTCAATATGGTTTCATCAATGCGAGAAAGGTTACAAGGTAAGGCGAAAAATTTGACTAAATATAATTTAAAATCAAAAGAAATTGTTACATATTTTGAATTATTGTTTAATTATAGAGAGAATAAACAGTTTTTTTTTCATAAATTGTTTTTTATTGACTTTTGATTAACGTTAGGTGTTTGGATGTGTCACACAGAATAGATGTGTTATGGGATTAAGACATAGGATAAATTCGGGAAAATGCAAAGTTATATGTCGATTGAAATAGGCTTATTTTTTCCCGGGAAAGTGCAAAGCTCCCGCGGGATAGAAATAATTATTTAGATCGATATAAAAAACTTTCACTAATAGAAAATCTACAGTTCTTGACTGACATTGGATAACTACTTTTCCCCCGGGAAAACGCAAAATTCTCGGGGCACAGAAATAAGAGAATTCTACATTTAGACAGATCAAAAATCTTTCACTCATAGAAAGCTGCACTGTTTTTGATTGACGTAAGCTGCTTTTATCCCGAGAAAGTGTAAGGTTTCCGCGGGATAGATGTAAGTTAACTTTTTTGACCTATTTTGAAAATTCTTAAATGTCAATCAAAGGCAGTGTATTTTTCTAGTAGTGAAAGATTTTTTTTAAATCAGTTCCGAAATTGAATTCACTTACTTTTGTCCCGCGGGAATTTAAATGTTAGAAAAACCATTCTATATCCTTTCCCTGGACTCAAACTGTCTATAAACCAAATTTCATTTAAATGGGTTCAGCGGTTAGGTATAATCCCCATACAAACTTTCACCTCCCTTTTTGCCCCCTTAAAGGGTGATTTCTGAAATAAAAACCACCTATGTCCTATCCTGGCATTCAATTTATCTGTATACCAAATTTCATCAAAATCGGTAAAGCGGTTTAAGCGTTAAGAAGTAACAGACAGACAGACAGACACACTTCCGCATTTATAATATTAAATATAGATTGAAGAAAGAAGAAAAGAAGCTCTATATCTTGAACCGTAATAGCTAAACATTTCTGTGGCCGCTATAACAACATATACGTTGTATTATAGCCTTTATATAAGTTGTATTGTAGCCTTTGCTTTGTCCGACTGTCTTATTTTTACTTACTCTTTGTCGGTCCCTTACTAAATGCTCCATTCATCCACTCAAAGGTTGACTGGTAGAGATCCCTTAAAGGGATAAGTTCGCCTTTGTACATGCATTTCAACGGTTGTCAATAATGTATTTCTTTTTTTTTCCTTATTTTTGTACAATAAAGAGTTTACATACATACATACATATACTAATCTATATATATAATATAATAAAATAAAGTTAAAAACTAAAGGGGGTCTACATACAACAAACGTGCTTTTTCAGCGTTTTTATCTCCGGCGACGGTTGCTAGGTGACAGCTGTTATGCTGTTCAGACGTTTACCTAGCTATAAGCTTACGATTTTGGTGCTTACAGTGTGGCGATTTTTTACTGAACAGTATTTAAAAAAACTCTGTACGGAGATAAGGAACCCTTCACAGACGAGTCCGACTCGCACTTGACCGGTTTGTATAATGACTTAAGAAATGAACAAAAATGTTCCAATCATTGTATTGGTATACATTGTTATGAAAAATGAACCAAACGTAATTGTTTACATATTAATGACACTGCGTTGTAGACATTATTTAGAAACTGTCATGTATATATCAAAAAGGGAGCAATGGCGTATACAATATTGTGATCGAGGTTGTTGACTTAATTTTGCTATAAGTATCGTGTACATTATTGTGGTGTTTTTTTGGATACAATGTTTTGATCGTTATGTATGTGTATTTAGTTAGGAAATCTTACATAGATATATTATTTTGCCAATTAGGAAACGTATATATATTAATGCTCGTGACTGTACACGCTTTGCTTGAGACACGCATATTTGCCTCCTGATCTGATAAAAACTGTGGTCATTTCTCTAGTTAAGAATCCTACAGGAGATCTCGCGGATAAAAGTAATTATAGGCCGAAATCTTTAGCTACAGTCACTGCAAAGATACTGTATAGGATTTTGGACACATATTTGAACCGACATATCAAATTGCAGGATGCTCAATTCGGCTTTCGTGAGGGACTATCTACTGAAAGTGCAATATTAGCCTTGAAACATACTGTAAGCTATTATGTCAAAAGAAACACGCCTTTTTATGCCTGTTTGCTAGACTTTTCTAAGGCTTTCGATACCGTTTCGTATGATATACTGTGGTCAAAGTTGAAGGAGACAGGCATAAATCCGGCTGTGACAGGAATCTTGTCGCATTGGTACAGCAGACAGATAAACGTGGTAAAGTGGGCTAAAGAATATTCAGACCCATATGTGCTGAAGTGTGGAGTGAGGCAGGGGGGATTAACCTCACCTAGATTGTTCAATTTGTACGTGAATGAATTGATTGGTGGGCTCAGCAGCATTCATGCCGGCTGTAGAATTGATAATGTTTGTGTAAATAATATTAGTTATGCGGATGACATGGTGCTGTTGAGCCCATCAGTATCAGGGCTAAAAAAGCTAATTGCTATATGCGAGATGTATGCACAACAGCACGGTTTGAAGTACAACGCGTGTGAGTGTATGTAGTGTGATGATGTGAGTGTATGATTTTCAAAGGTAAAATTAAGTGTCCAGCCTATTCACCAAAAATAAGGTTGAACGGAGTTCTTTTGAATCGTGTCACACATTTCAAATATCTAGGTCATATTGTGAGCGAGGACCTGAAAGACGACCTTGATATTGAGCGAGAGCGTGGGGCATTGTCGGTTCGAGGTGGGATGCTGGCGCACAGGTTCGTACGTTGCAGTGCCCAAGTGAAGCTGACTTTATTTAGAGCGTACTGTCAAAGTTTTTATACGTGCGGTCTGTGGGCTAGTTTCAGGCTGAGGTCCTATAGTGCCCTACGAGTCCAATACAATAACATTTTCAGGATGTTGTTTGGGCTTCCTCGATTCTGCAGTGCTTCAGGGATGTTTGCAGATGCTAACCTAGATGACTTTTATGCCATAGTACGGAAGAAGACGGCCTCTGTGCTGATGCGGATGAGGGGGAGCACGAATAGCATCCTGAAAATGTTAGCAGGAAGGTGGGATTCGGATATTCTCCGCCGATGTAAAGCTTTTTAAGAATAAAATTGTTAGCTTGATATAAAAGTTGTCAAACATAGAAATTCGGCCTTCCAACGTTTTGACAACTTTTATTTCAAGCTAATAGTTTTATTCTTAAAAAACTTTACACAATAATATAAAGAACACTGTTTTACGAGCGCAAATACCATATGAAGTTAAACAGTTACACCGTTTACCCACAATAAATTAGAAACTGTAAAAAGTTTGAAATTCGCGCCTAGAGCGTGCGCTTCCACCTTAATCAGTGTCGCATTCAATAAGAAGAAAACTTTTCGGATCCCGCAGAACTAAAACATGTTATATCCTAAGTTACAAAACAATTAAAACTAAACCTTAAAAATATTTGCCGAAATTTGAATTTGCAATACTAACGATAGTAAGATTACAATGCGACCGGCACAGCAGCGCTTTTGTAACATAGCTTCTCGCTACAAGAGATAGCGCTAGTGCGGCCATCTTACGGTTCTATGTTGAACTACTGCGCTTGGTTGCCCAGCGCTGTCAGCCGCTAGGTTAGTAAGTTGCATGTGAAGTACTAGGTGGCGCTGCTTGCAAGTGAAAGCATTTTAGTTGCCTAGTTCTATGATGTCGGATCGATAGGCAACTCAGTGTTAACACAAAAAAAGATGGCGCTACCAATCTGTAAGGCGTAAGGCAAGCCCCAATTAGATGGTACGAGTTCCTCGCACGTTTTGGGGCGAGAAATCGTACGGCATTATCGTATGCGATAATCGCCAAGCGAGTATCGTATGAAAATGTTTACATTCATACGAGAAATAAAAACTCGCTCACGATTATTTATTTTAACGACCGCTTTAGCCTAGTTGGTAGTGACCCTGCCTACGAAGCAAGAGGTCCTGGGTTCAAATCCCGGTAAGGGCATTTATTTGTGTGATGAGCACGAATATTTGTTCGTGAGTTATGGATGTTTTCTATGTGTTTAAGTATTTATTTATCTATATAAGTATGTCTATCGTCATCTAGTACCCATAGTACAAGCTTTGCTTAGTTTGGGATGTGAGTGAAGTTAGCACCGCCATTTTGGAAATTCAAAAAAAAAAAGGTTGTGCTAGGTTGTGCTAGGGTTGTGCTAGCTTGTGCTGCAATCCATTTTTGGAAATTCCTATTAACAGAGCGAATATTTAAAAAAAACTTTTTTTACGGCTAGCACCGCCATTTTGTCCAAATTAAAAAAAAAAACTTGTGCTAGGTTGTGCTATACTTGTGCTAGCATGTGCCGCTAATAGTTTTCCGATATCACTAATAGTGGCTCAAAAAATCGCAAAAGAAAAAAACGTCTCAGCACCGCCATTTTGGAAAATCGAAAAAAAAAATATTGTACTAGTTTGTGCTAAGCGTGTGCTCACTTGTGCCGAAAACCGTTTTTCGATACTAATAATAGCCACAGAGAAGATCGCAAATAAAAAAAAAAATCAGCACCGCCATTTTGATAAATCATTTTTTTTAATGTTGTTCTAGTTTGCGCTAAGTCAGTGCTAGCTTGTGCTGAAGTCGATTTTTTTATATCTCTTTTAGATGATCAGAAAATCACAAATCAAAAAAAGTACTAAGTGACATTTTTTTGAGATTTTTGAAAAAATTAATATAGCGGTAGAATGTGCTAAGCTTGTGCTCACAAATGCTGTAAACTGTAACCTGAGATGACAGTTAGATTTTTATAAAACACAAAACATAGTGTAAGAGGAAATATCTGTCATGAAATACACTTAGCATCAAAAAACTATAAAAAATATATATGTTATAGTTTGTGCTAGACTTTTGCTCACTTGTGCCGAAAACCGTTTTTCGATAACTATAATAGCCCCGGAGAAAATCAAAAATAAAAAATCGGTACACCCATTTCTGAAAATTTAAAAACAAATCAATTTGCTAGTTTGTGCTAGGCTTGTACTCAATTGTGCCGAAAACAATTTTTCAATAACAATATTGGCCTTGGAAAAAAATCGAAAATAAAAAAAATTCGGCACACATTTAAATGTAAATCTAAAAACAAATCATTGCGCTAGTTTGTGCTAGGCTTGTGCTCACTTGTGCTGAAAACCGTTTTTCGATACCAATAATAGCCTCGGAGAAAATCGAAAATTAAAACAATTCGGTACCGCCATTTTGTAAAATCTTTTAATTTTAAGTTGTTCTAGTTTGTGCTAAGCCAGCGCTAGCTTGTGCTGGAGTTTATTTTTTTATATCTCTTTTAGATGATCAGAAAATCACAAATCAAAAAGTACTAAGTGACATTTTTTTGAGATCTTTGAAAAAAAATAATAAAGTGGTAGAATGTGCTAAAGTGGAGCTCGCAAATGCTGCAAACCGTTTTTCGATAGCTATAAAAGCCTCGGAGAAAATAGAAAATTCAAAAATTCGGTACCCCCGTTTTTGAAAATCGAAAAACATAATGGTTGTGCTAGTTTGTGCTAGTCTCGTCCTCACTTGTGCCGAAAACTTTTTTTCGATACCAATAATAGCCTCGGAGAAAATCGAGAATTAAAAAATTCGTTACCCCCATTTTTGATAATCGAAAATCAAATGGTTGTGCTAGTTTACTTTGTGCTAGGGTTGTGCTCACTTGTGCCAAAAACCGTTAATTGATAGCAATGATAGCCCCCCCGGAGAAAATCGAAAATTAAAATTTCGGTACCACCATTTTTGAATATCAAAAATGGAATGATTGTGCTAGTTTATGCTAGGCTTGAGCTCAGTTGTGCCGAGAACCTTTTTCGATAGCAACGATAGCCACGGAGAAAATCGAAAATTATAATTTTGGTACCTTCATATTAGAAAATCTAAAATAAAATAATTTTGCTAGTTTGTGCTAGAGTTGTGCTCACTTGTGCCGAAAACCGTTTTTCGATAGCAATGATACCCAAGGAGAAAATCGAAAATTAAAATTTCGGTACCTTCATTTTTGAAAATCAAAAATATAATGATTGTGCTAGCTTGTGCTAGGGTTGTGCTCACTTGTGCCGAAAACCGTTTTTCGATAGCAATGATAGCCATGGAGAAAATCGAAAATTAAAATTTCGGTACCTCCATTTATGAAAATCGAAAATTGAATGGTTGTGCTAGTTTGTGCTAGGCTTGTGCTCAGTTGTGCCGAGAACCGTTTTTTGATAAAAATAATAGCCTTGGATAAAATGGAAAATTAAAAAATTCGATACCCCCATTTTTAAAAATCGAAAATCAAACGAATGTGCTAGTTTGTGCTAGGGTTGTGCTCACTTGTGCCGAAAACTGTTTTTCGATAGCAATGATAGCCACGGAGAAAATCGAAAATTAATATTTCGGTACCTCTATTTTTGAAAATCGAAAATCAAATGGTTGCGCTAGTTTGTGCTAGGGTTGTGCTCACTTGTGCCGAAAACCGTTTTTCGATAGCAATGATAGCCACGGAGAAAATCGAAAATTAAAATTTCGGTACTTTCATTTTTGAAAATCAAAAATATAATGGTTGTGCTAGCTTGTGCTAGGGTTGTGCTCACTTGTGTCGAAAACCGTTTTTCGATAGCAATGATAGCCATGGAGAAAATCGAAAATTAAAATTTTGGTACCTTTATTTTAGAAAATCATAAATAAAATAATTTTGCTAGTTTGTGCTAGAGTTGTGCTCACTTGTGCCGAAAACCGTTTTTCGATAGCAATGATAGCCTTGGATAAAATGGAAAATTAAAAAATTCGATACCCCCATTTTTAAAAATCGAAAATCAAACGTTTGTGCTAGTTTGTGCTAGGGTTGTGCTCACTTGTGCCGAAAACCGTTTTTCGATAGCAATGATAGCCACGGAGAAAATCGAAAATTATAATTTTGGTACCTTTATTTTAGAAAATCAAAAATAAAATAATTTTGCTAGTTTGTGCTAGAGTTGTGCTCACTTGTGCCGAAAACCGTTTTTCGATAGCAATGATAGCCATGGAGAAAATCGAAAATTAAAATTTCGGTACCTTCATTTTTGAAAATCAAAAATATAATGAATGTGCTAGCTTGTGCTAGGGTTGTGCTCACTTGTGCCGAAAACAGTTTTTCGATAGCAATGATAGCCACGGAGAAAATCGAAAATTAATATTTCGGTACCTTCATTTTTGAAAATCAAAAATATAATGAATGTGCTAGCTTGTGCTAGGGTTGTGCTCACTTGTGCCGAAAACCGTTTTTCGATAGCAATGATAGCCACGGAGAAAATCAAAAATTATAATTTTGGTACCTTAATTTTAGAAAATCAAAAATAAAATAATTTTGCTAGTTTGTGCTAGAGTTGTGCTCACTTGTGCCGAAAACCATTTTTCGATAGCAATGATAGCCATGGAAAAAATCGAAAATTAAAATTTCGGTACCTTCATTTTTGAAAATCAAAAATATAATGTTTGTGCTAGCTTGTTCTTGGGTTGTGCTCACTTGTGCCGAAAACCGTTTTTCGATAGCAATGATAGCCATGGAGAAAATCGAAAATTAAAATTTCGGTACCTTCATTCTTGAAAATCAAAAATAAAATAATTTTGCTAGTTTGTGCTAGAAAAGTGCTCACTTGTGCCGAAAACCGTTTTTCGATAGCAATGATAGCCATGGAGAAAATCGAAAATTAAAATTTCGGTACTTTCATTTTTGAAAATCAAAAATATAATGTATGTGCTAGCTTGTTCTTGGGTTGTGCTCACTTGTGCCGAAAACTGTTTTTCGAAAGCAATGATAGCCATGGAGAAAATCGAAAATTAAAATTTCGGTACCTTCATTCTTGAAAATCAAAAATAAAATAATTTTGCTAGTTTGTGCTAGAAAAGTGCTCACTTGTGCCGAAAACCGTTTTTCGATAGCAATGATAGCCATGGAGAAAATCGAAAATTAAAATTTCGGTACTTTCATTTTTGAAAATCAAAAATATAATGTATGTGCTAGCTTGTTCTTGGGTTGTGCTCACTTGTGCCGAAAACTGTTTTTCGAAAGCAATGATAGCCATGGAGAAAATCGAAAATTAAAATTTCGGTACCTTCATTCTTGAAAATCAAAAATAAAATAATTTTGCTAGCTTGTGCTAGGGTTGTGCTCACTTGTCCCGAAAACCGTTTTTCGATACCAATGATAGCAACGGAGAAAATCGAAAATTAATGTTTCGGTACCTCTATTTTTGAAAATCGAAAATCAAATGGTTGCGCTAGTTTGTGCTAGGGTTGTGCTCACTTGTGTTGAAAACCGTTTTAATAAAAGCCTCGGAGAAAATCGAGAATTAAAATTTCGGTACCTCCATTTATGAAAATCGAAAATTGAATGATTGTGCTAGTTCGTGCTAGGCTTGTGCTCAGTTGTGCCGAGAACCATTTTTTGATAAAAATAATAGCCTTGGATAAAATAGAGAATTAAAAAATTCGATACCCCCATTTTTAAAAATCGAAAATCAAACGAATGTGCTAGTTTGTGCTAGGGTTGTGCTCACTTTTGCCGAAAACCGTTTTTCGATAGCAATGATACCCAAGGAGAAAATCGAAAATTAAAATTTCGGTACCTTCATTTTTGAAAATCAAAAATATAATGATTGTGCTAGTTCGTGCTAGGCTTGTGCTCAGTTGTGCCGAGAACTGTTTTTTGATAGCAATGATACCCACGGAGAAAATCGAAAATTAAAATTTCGGTACCTTCATTTTTGAAAATCAAAAATTAAATGGTTGTGCTAGTTTGTGCTAGGGTTGTGCTCACTTGTGCCGAAAACCGTTTATTGATAGCAATGATAGCCCCGGAGAAAATCGAAAATTAAAATTTCGGTACCTCCATTTTTGAAAATCGAAAATGGAATGATTGTGCTAGTTTATTAGCTATTGAGCTCAGTTGTGCCGAGAACCGTTTTTTAATACCAATAATAGCCTCGGAGAAAATCGAGAATTAAAAAATTCGATACCCCCATTTATGAAAATTGGAAAATTGAATTGCTAGGGTTGTGCTCACTTGTGCCGAAAACCAATATTCGATAGCAATAATAGCTCCGGAGAACATCGAAAATTAAAAAATTCGGTACCCCCATTACATTCGAAATTTACCATGAGCTTCGTGGCGAAGAAAAACATCGTCGAGAAACCTGCACAGACCTGAGAAGAAATTCAACAGTGTGTATGTGCAGTTCCCAATCTGCACTGGGTCTGCATGGTCCGCTAAACTCCTTTAATTCTGAGAGGAGGCCCGTGCCCTGCAGTGGGTGTAAGCTGGCTGAGATGATGACAATAAAAAAAGAAAAAAAAAATCTTTAAGAAATTCTTTAAAAGATTGTCACTGACCACATCTGTATTATCGTGGGCCTCGTCTATGTTGGTGCCGGCCATAACCAATTTTAATTTTCCTGGCAGCAAGAGTACACGGGTTGTCACAAATTTGTCAACACGCATCGTTGAAGCGACATTTTATAACGTACGTACGTATCCAGCTCGCCATGCCCCCAATATTTGCGGTAGCAGCTAGTTTCACAATGGAGTTTCGTCTGATCTCAGTTCGGAGTTTCAGCGTGTTCATTAAAATCTCTGCTCTCGTTTAAGTAAATGTTTTTGGAAAGCCCTGGCCCTGGCAGCTCGAAGGCGCAAGCGAAGATTGGAAATGTAGAGCTGATTGTATTGTTTTTGACTTATAAACGTCATATTGACTTGTTGCAAACGCCACAATCTGACATATACTGTCTTTTTTATTGCGCCAGTTATGTTTAAGTGCATCAGCCAATAAGACCGCCCTATATGACATCCACTTGTCAAAATTTACTGACATTAAAATTTTTTTTTTTTGTGTGCTTTCCACCTCGTAAATTGGGCAGTACTTATTTTTTTTCTTACGCAGCTAGGGTCGTTTTTTAACATCTAGTTCGCCATGTCCCTAATATTTGCGGTAGCACCTAGCTTCACAATGGCGTTTCGTCTGATCTCAGATTGGAGTTTCAGAGCGTTCATTAAAATCTCTGCTCTCGTTAAGTAATTTTTTTTGGAAAGCCAGGCCCGAGCAGCTCAAAGGCACAAGCGAAGATTGGAAATGTAGAGCTGATTGTTTTTGACTTATAAACGTCATAATGACTCGTTGCAAGCGCCACGATCTGGCATAGACTGTCTTTTTTATTGCGCCAGTTATGCTCGGCTCGCATCTTGTCTGTATGGATAATGTATTGTTATCGCCCTCAGTTTTATCTGCGTTTTTAGCGGTGGTGATTAACGGAGGAGTAATTTTTATGGAAAACTTGTCATTTTAGGTCTTGTTTATTTCGTTTTTGACCTTCAATTCAAGATTGTCACTGACCAAATTTGTATTATCGTGGGCCTCGTCTATGTTGGTGCTGGCCATAACCAATTTTAATTTTCCTGGCAGCAAGAGTACACGGGTTATCACAAATTTGTCAACACGCATCGTTGACGCGACATTTTTAAACGTACGTACGTATCCAGCTCGTCATGTCCGCAATATTTGCGGTAGCAGCTAGTTTCACAATGGAGTTTCATCTGATCTCAGTTAGGAGTTTCAGCGTGTTCATTAAAATCTCTGCTCTCGTTAAGTAAATGTTTTTGGAAAGCCCTGGCCCTGGCAGCTCGAAGGCGCAATTGAAGATTTGAAGATTGTAAATAATGAAATATTCTTTTATTTCAATATAAGAATCTAAGCAATCACTGAAAACCGCATCAAAAATTGGACTAGTAGTTTTGGAGAAAAATTACACAGGGCTCTATCTCTGGAACCGTAACAGCTAGACACTTGACGACGACTTAGCCTTTAATAACAGTTGGTTGGCTGGGAGCTTGGCGACACTTCGCTAATAAACTAAATAAACTAATAACATGAAATAGGTATTAATAGTATCGAAAAACGGTTTTCGGCACAAGTGAGCACAAGCTTAGCACAAACTAGTACAATAATTTTTTTTTCGATTTTCCAAAATGGCGGTGCTGAGACGTTTTTTTCTTTTGCGATTTTTTGAGCCACTATTAGTGATATCGGAAAACTATTAGCGGCACATGCTAGCACAAGTATAGCACAACCTAGCACAAGTTTTTTTTTTAATTTTGACAAAATGGCGGTGCTAGCCGTAAAAAAAGTTTTTTTTAAATATTCGCTCTGTTAATAGGAATTTCCAAAAATGGATTGCAGCACAAGCTAGCACAACCCTAGCACAACCTAGCACAACCTTTTTTTTTTTGAATTTCCAAAATGGCGGTGCTAACTTCACTCACATCACACATTATCACATAATTCATATTATTTCTAGTTTCACTTTTACAGACAGATCTTTTAACACCTCATTCTTAACTTTAACAACACTTCATGTGTCCAAGTATCCCCATGAGTGATAATTCGACCGCCTCACGGTTGGATGACAAGGATTTCCTGTCTGTCCTTGTATCCTGGCATATCTTGCTAAATTACCAACTTGTTCAACAGCGCATCTCGTGCAAATGCTGTTAACAACGGCAATTTTCCACTAACCCAATCTAACTATTTCACTATCTACTTGAAACCCATTCAAAATCCTAACAATTACATTTTACTCATTAAAACTTCAGCTCATAAGAATTTTAGTAACCTTTAGCTGGCCACACTAATAGTTCACAAAAAACTTATTCACTTCCGCCTATGCCTGCCCAAAAACTTGCTAAAATCTGTCCATACCTACTTCTAAATATAACAATAATCCATACTAAACGCAACCCTGATACCTATATTATATTTATTGTAGTAAGTTATAAAAATGTTATCTGTCTCTAACGATAAAAAACTAAACACGCAAACTTTACTTCTTTATTGAATAATTTGGTTAATTACTGTAAGCACTGAATCAACTTCAATAATTATATTGCCACAAATAATTTAAATTGACTTCTGGATGATCAGTCCATCAGCAAACGTAAATTATTTTTTAACTTTTTTTTTTTTTAAACAACTGCAGCAGATTAAAAAAAAAGTCAATAGAGCATTCCTATTAATTTGATTTACTTACCTAAATCTGTATGAACATATCTTTGATAAGTACTTATCATTCCAAATTTAACATAGTCCTTAAATGAATAATGCTGATAATGTGATTGTTCCTAAAACGGTACTCGATTCCTAGATGCGCGGCGTGTTATCTGAGACGAAATAACAGACGCTGCATGCTTTACCTTTTTGGTAGCGCCTGGCGTGATCGAGACCACACAAGTACTAAATTTATAAGATAATGTTAACTGTATGAATATGAATAAAAATAATATTATAATAAAAAAAATATCGCTATGGTTGACTGTCCAAACTACGGTCCTACGTTGACTAAACATATAAACAAATAATAATTTTATACGTGCTAATAAACTCGTCATCAGCGGCATAGCAATGTTAATGGTGCGTTATTATAATTGCACTCATAATATAATCAAAATTAAACATAGTACTAACCGGTACACTAAAATATATTTATTCATGATTTCTAAGTTTAAAAAACCGATAACAAAAAAAATAAGTCCAGCTCCCAACTCGATCAAACCGATTCCACCTAAATTAGCGTCAATTCACTTTACCAACACTTTCACGTAACTTGCACGGTAGTCAAGCATCCTATGAACACCGGCAACTCCCGGCCGCATAACATCATCCTCTGGCACAGGTCGTATGATGTCGAAACAGTCTCCTGGCGGCAAACCTGGTTTTTTTCTCCGATTTAGTCATTTTTCGTCATAATTATATTTTGTTCTACTTGTACTCTTCTTTCTTGGTTTCATTTCATACTTTGTATTTTCTTTCTTACTTTTGTGTCTTCATTTTTATTTATTCTTAAATTTCTTTATTCTTCATTTTCATTGTTTTTATTCTTCTCTTCTTGCTTCATTTTATTTTATTCGTATTTTCATCATATTTTATATCGATTTCTTTTTATTCTCTTCTTAGGTACTTCATTTCATTTTATTCGTTCCTTTCCTTCTTCAATTTTATATATTCTTCGTATGTATTTTATCTTCGTTTTCTTTTTTCATCTTCTTTCCGTAGTCTTATTTTTATTTTATTTCTTCTTTCTTCAATTGTCTTGTCTTCTCACATTTATTAATTGTACATATAAATCTGAACTGTACTTCTGTACGTACTGCACACACTTAGTACTAATTAAATTGTCATTTTCTTTCCATTGTCCACACTTTCACTTAAAAAAGTTTTAAACAAGTCCGTTAACTGGTCGGCGCGGCGCGCCGCCAGTGCAGCGCGAAGGCCGCACTGGCAAGGTCGCCATGTAAGGATGGCGTTAGGGAAACAACCGATAGGTCTAAGATATGATTTATTACTACTTACTTATGCTAAGTTACATGATTATATAGGGAGATGTAGGGAACATGTGTGAGTGCACACTACAGGCATGACATCCTTTATCAGCACTATTTTATTTATTTTCCCAAACATTTTATTCTTTGTTTTTATTTTTCATTTTTATACTTATGTTAATATATATATCTCATGTGATGAAGTCTAAGATTTAATAAGAAAATTAAAACTACCTTGTCTGAAATTTTACAAACAAATAGCTCGGCCAAACTGACACATCCATAAATAATAAAAAAAATATTTAAAAACAACACAAATACACTGTTAACGTCGAGATAAAACTGTACTGTCACTGAATTATTTTTTGTGTTCAATAAAAAATATTTGTATTGTATTGTAAGAAGTGTAAAAACGTGAGTTTTCCATCTATTTATTCCTTTTTATAATCAACGTCATTTTGTGTCAAAATAAGCAAACCGTTTAAATCATTTACATTAAGTGTTGTATGTTACGATTGTTCATAATTTTTAAAGAAAACTTAAGTATTTATTATATCACTAATAATTATTAATTTAATAATTTTAATAACATTTTGACATCGATAAAATTTTTATTTAGTTGAAATTTGTAGTATTTTTTGTTACTTAATTTAATGTAATGTAATTTAATTTCATTAAGTGTAATTTAATTTTACTGTATAACTAAATATAATGAATTATTTTAATAACCAGGTGAGATTCACCCAAGCAGAATAATACAATACTATCTACCCGTGTAGTCCACAGGAACGAAATTCCGCCATCGCTATCCTACCCTACGGAAACATTTATTATTTTGTCAGAGTAAAAAAAAAAACTGGACAGAGCCATTTTTTTTTAAACTAAGCTTCTACCTGATTTGCATAATGCCTAATTCACTAAATTGACTAAACAAATTTTCATGGTCTCGTAATAAGTAAATATCGATTGGTCTCATTCCTAAAATAAATAAATAAATAAATGTCATTTCCGATAATGTCCAAATATCGAAATGTACATTTCTTTATATGTAATACCGAATCACAGATATGATAATCCTTCAAAATAACTTGAACTGAAAACTCCAGAATGGCAAAATATCAGTTTTAAAATGCTCAAGTATTTTTTTTTCAAGCTTACGGTTTGCGGCAATTATTATATTTGCCTGACATAT
This sequence comes from Archips xylosteana, assembly GCA_947563465.1. Classification (NCBI taxonomy): domain Eukaryota; kingdom Metazoa; phylum Arthropoda; class Insecta; order Lepidoptera; family Tortricidae; genus Archips; species Archips xylosteana. The sequence continues at coordinate 415,691 of CANOAX010000010.1, forward strand.
ATCGTACCGTATCATATCGTATCGTACCGTATTGTGCTTGTCGTACTTAATCTTTTTTTTTTTTTTTTTTTTATATAAGTATTTCAATGTAAGTGACCAGGACTAAAGAAAGTAGTGAAGCTAATTGTACCTACGTGAAGGTTAACTAGCTGTTTAACAGACTTCATTGAAATTTAAGTATCCTGTTAACTGGTTGTTTTGAATATACTATGTTCTGGAATAAGGGTGTTGTGAAGTCTGTTATAAGACTCAATTTATTTATTTATTTATTTAATTCATTACATTTCACAGCATAACAGATCAACCAAAGCACTGTGAAATTCAAATACAATTTTTACAAAGAATAGATACACATAAGAACAATAGAGTTTAAAATAAAACAGAAGAAGGTCGAATATCCATCTTCTCGCAATATCTCATACATTCCTCACACAGTTGTAACCATCTGCTCGCAAACAAATCACAGCCTGGGGTCGATTCGAGGAGTAAGTTCATCTGTTGCAAAGCTCGAACTAGCGGAGATTTTCTGCGGGACAGTATACTTTGGTAGTCTCTGGTTCAATGTTAGTAGGCAAGTCTGTCAAGTCTGTCCGTGTGTCACGTCTAAGTATGTCAAGCCGCTCATGTGTTTTTATAACTATAACCTCGGGCCTCTCCGTAAAATTCTGTCCTACAAGTAATGCTTCATTCAGTACAGAAGGGTCAACAATATATGCATCTACGTCAGTCGTAACTTCTCCTATAGTTAACGAAAACTTTGTTCGTCCTAAAGGGGTATATGAATTGTTTCCAAATCCCCGTATTGTTGGTATGTCATTGTCAAATCTCGGCAAGGAATGTTTGAATGGAACAATATCTCGTCTAATCAAAGTACAATCGCTTCCAAAATCAATGTAACACCTTATGGGGATTGTAGTGTTTATAAATGTGTGTTTATAAAATTTCGTATCGGGTTTATGGCTCTGAGCAAACATTGTCTTTTTATTATCTGTGTTTTTGTTGTTATTAGTATTAACTGACTTATTACGGAAACAGTCATTCGCTTTGTGGCCAAGAAGATGACAGTTATCGCATTTAGCAAGGGGTTTGGTGCATTTATTTGACATATGTCCTTTCTCTTTGCAATTATAACATATAATTTCCTTTGTATTAGAACTGCGACAATTAATGCTACGATGTCCTGGTTTATTACATTTGAAGCAAATTATATCATTGGAAGCGTTAGTATTTGTTCGTTTAGACGTTCTCAGATTACTTTCCTTACTAAAATCCTTTAAAAATTTAAATAAATCCTCTGGATCAGCTAATCGTGCTGACATGGCGCTAGACCGCAAGATCCTATCGTCTATGGCAAACATTAAACAATCGACAGCTTGTTTTCCTGTAATACCACACGCATTTAGCAAAATCATTTTATCATAATAATATTCATCAACCGATTCTCCATATTTCAAACACCTATCTAACATCTCCATTAATAATGCCGCATAATTGGTTTCAGAAGGAAAAGCTCTCATTAAACGTTGCTGCCATTCATCTCAGGTCATAAGTATTGACTGGAGTCCTTCGTACCACTTCCTAGCATACCCGGTCAACTTAGGTAACGCGAAATGTGAAGTCTGTTCGTCGGTCCATTTATAGATTTTAGCGCACTCGTTTACTTTAGCAATCCAGTTCTCTACTTTTTGATTTTTTTGTGCAGGGTCAAAATTTGGGATAATATTCTTATCGTATGCTATTTTCTGTGTATTGGTGTTCAATAAACTTTGAAAAAAACAACGCGTAATCACTCAAATTTGGTTGTACGCTAGTCTTAGGTACCTCGCCGTCCTCTCGCGAAGGTACCGGTATCGCGTACGGTGCCTCTGCTGGCCCCGACGCCTGCTGCTCAGCCACCTGCACCACCGGCCGCGGCGTCGGCCCTGACCCGGTGGCCTTTCTCGCCCTCGCCTGAGACGTCGACGGAGACGATTGTTGCTGAAATGGACATTGTTAAGCGTTTCATTATCTTTTCGTACCAATCTCACACTTAATAAACAATACACAAGAAATGGGGGTAGGTACAAGAAAAAGAAAGAACAAAAAGAAACAATTACCAGGTCTCACTACCATTTGATGATATTATTATTCATCATCTAGTCTCGTTACGTCCCACTGCTGGGCACAGGTCTTTTCAACTTTCTAATGACTGGTTTATTCATGTGAATCTACCCGATATATATAAAATTTTTCTTAACACAAGATTCGGTTAAAAGTTATTCATACATACCTACCTCCAGTAAAATTAAATCGTATAAAGTACAGAGAAACTGATGAATCAAGAAGAAGAAAAAAAAAACTTCCAAGAAAATAATTTACTCGACTGCAGTGACGAGAGAGCAAAACAAACAAAAAAAAATGAGAATAAGAAAGAAAAAGAAAAGAAAAAAAAAGGAGTTACTAAATTACTCGCCTTTTCTGGTTCCCTTACACCTGGCTGCTGGTTGTGGCTGGCTGATCGTATCGCATGTGGTGACATATTAGTGTCACTCGCTGGACGTTCACGATGTCGCCGCCGTCGCTTCGAACGAGAACTCCGCTTCCCCTTGTCGTGATTCGTTGTAGATTCCGCGGAGGTTTCTCTGCTCCTATTTCGGTGTCGCCGTTTACGATGCCGAGACCTTCGCCTGGATACATGTCGCGTAGACTTCTTGCGGTGAGATCGTCGCCGCTTCGAACGTGAACGTCGCTTCCCATCGGAGTGTCTGTTTGTGGGGTCCGACGAACGTTCCCGACTAGGATGCCTTCGTTCGTGATGACGAGACCTGCTTCTTGCTTCCATCATATCACAATCGCCTACCATGACGCGATTAAGTCCTTAATTATCCCACTTCTGATATAAGGAATGTGGCGGTAGAAGTATAAAATCGCGTTATGTGCACTGAATAGATTTATTTTCTTAAAAACAATTATGCCTCACAGATATTCTATCAGAGTGGCGTTACGACCGTTAAAGTAGATGTTGCTATCAAGAATGCCCGTCCTCGAATGCCTCTAGTGTTTTATTAACCGGCCAACGGTAGCACCACCTCCCCGTCCGGACGTGACGTCACACTCGGTTATTATTTTAACTGAACTGTGCCTTCTATTTATTTAGTCAGATCAAACACTGTCTATTAGCAAATAATAATATAAGACATGAAATAAAATGTTGTAAGTATATAAACTGATTTTCTTACAGATGTCAAATTAAAATAAGGTTAATATCATATTCTCTTACAGAGTACAATGATTTGTCCATAAGCAGTTTTTTAAGCCGGCGTCCAAATGTTTCGTCCGAACATTCACGTTTTAAGTCAGAGGGTACGTTCGTAAAACCTAGGGCCTATGACGCGCGCGCTATTCTTATTCTTATTAAATAAGTCGAGGTGAGAAAAGTAAATAGTGCCTGACAAGGAATCTATGATTTCGGTGATATTGGGTAGTGGGAATTTGTCATCTTGTATGCGGTTGTTAAGTTGCCTGTTATCTATAACTAATCGTCACTTTTTATCGTCTCCTCCCTTACTTTTCTTTGGCACTAATAGTACTGGGCTCGACCAGTCACTATTAGCAGATTCTATAATATCATTTTCTAATAATTTATTTATTTGTTTATTAAGTTCTTGTTTTTGTGAGAGGGGTATTCTACCGAATACTAAACACAAAAACTGGGGATGAATTTGGCTTTAAGTGAATTTTTTGTTTACATATGTTTGGGCTGAATAACTGTGCAAAACGATCAACAGCCTGCCTGGCTCAGCAAGGCGTCCCCATACAACATCATCTTCAACCATCACCACCACCAAGCTACACTGACGCGTTTCGAACTTAACCAGAGCTCATCTTCAGAGTTATCACAACCGTATGCTATGCTACCAAATGTTAAACTAACAAACCAAAACAAATGTTTTAACTTGTCATTGTAACTTCACAACTACCCAACAAAAATTAACTTTTACTGACATATTATAAAACTACCTTGAATTTTTGTTTATTTATTTATAAGGCATATTTTATTAATACTATTCAAATTAGACCCAAGCCGCAGTAAAGGAGAAAATACTAAATTTACCTGTTCATTAATAATTGACCCCATAGTATTGTACCTAATTATTTCCATGCATTCCAGAGCATCCAGACGCAACCCCTTGCCGCAATAATGTAACACTTCATAAGAATCTGATTATAACAATGAATGATTTGATTCCAACAAATGTTTTGCAAAATTCGATCTATCTGGATGCTCATTCCTATATGCCAAAACATGCTCTTTAAATCTAGTATTAAAACTTCGGCCTGTCTGTCCTACGAATATCCCATTGCAGTCATTACAAGTAAGCTTGTATACCCCCGATCTAGTTCCCTTATCTACCTGTTCTTTGTGGTTACATAGCCTAGAGTACAAAGAGTTGTTAGTCTTAAAGGCAACATTAATATTGTTTGATTTTAAAATGCCATAAATCTTATCAGACAAACCCCCAACGTAAGAAATGCTAGATCTATATTTGTTAGTAGACTGAGAAGGTAACGCAGCGTAAAGCATGCTATTTACTAACCGTGCCTGCTTCTTTTGAACTAAACTATCTACCATTGATTTTGTATAACTATTTGAGATCGCTATCTGATAAATAGAACTCAACTCTAAATCAAAATTTTCCTTAGAAAGAGGCACAGTCAGCAATCTATTAACATAACAATGGAAAGCAGCCAGTTTATGCTGCCACGGATGATTAGAAGATGCTGGTATAACAGCATCTGTGTACGTGGGCTTACGGTATATTTTAAATTGATGTTTACCATTTCATTTTGAAATCGTTAAATCCAAAAATTAATTAAATAATTTTTGTGGGGTAGTTTGAGAATAAGAAAAATAAAGTGGGTACTTGTGAAGTTACAGTGACAAGTTAAAACATTTGTTTTGGTTTGTTAGTTTAACATTTGGTAGCATAGCATACGGTTGTGGTAACTGTAGGTAGTTTATATGGTTATGTACAAACACATGAGGGTAGGTAAATAAAGCATGTATTAGTCTTACACCGAGCTTGTAGTTTGATTCACGTATCCTTCTCCTAAGACATAAACATGGCGCAGCCGGTTATAAACTAAAGAACTAAAATATAAGTAATTAAATTAGTGAAGTGATATACAGTTTGAGACTTGTAGTGATTTACTTCAAATGAGTACAGATTAGATTAGAGTGTTGTATTAAGTAAACTAGACAACATTTTCTGCTACAATGGAAGCCGTCCTACCGCCACCACCCCCGTTTCACTTTATTAATAACCTGGAAAACGTTACATCAGGAAATCTTTCAAAGGAATGGGAGAAATGGAAAAATGCGTTCAACATTTACTTTGAGGCATGCGAGCTTAAAACTAAAAGTGAAAAAGTACAAACTAACATTTTATTGCACGTCATTGGTGAACAGTGCCGTGAATTATTTTCGCAATTTGACAGTAAAGTAAAGGTTGATAATGTTGATAAAGTCCTGCAGCAATTCGACTTATTTTTTTTACCGAAGAAAAACATCACCATTGAGCGACATAAGTTTTTTATTCGCAGTCAAGAACAAGGCGAATCTGTAGAACAATACGCATTTGAATTGAAAAAATTGGCGAGTTCGTGCGAATTTAAAGAACTTATGGAGGATTTGATAAGGGACCGAATAATATGTGGAATACGGGAGGACGGTTTACGGGAACGTCTGTTACGGGAGCCTGATTTGGACCTGAAGAAATTGTTGGATATATGTAATGTAGCACAAATATCAAAATTACATGCGGGTGTTATCAAAAGAGAATCAAATGAACATGAGGTTTACAATATCACTATGCCGAGTCAACGAGAGCAATATACTTTTGAGGATGAGGGTAACGCGCGCTCGGTGGACTGGGTATCGAGAGGAGGATTGCGCAATCATCGCAGTGGTCAGCGCGGCCGGGGTCGCGGCCGCCCACCGTTGGGCGATCCGCGCGCGGTGCCTGTGCGTTCCGTGCCGCCGAGATTCAACGCCCAGTCGGCCACATCACCAGCGAGAAATGCTCAGTATCATCCGCGCCCATACCAAAGGAATCGACAGACAAGTTGCCCAAGATGCGGATTCGCTCATCACGGCGGGAGCTGTCCAGCAACCGGGAGGAGATGTTTGAGGTGTAACAATTACGACCACTTTTCCCGGATGTGCAACGTTAATGAAGTTATAGCAGATGAGTCAACCGACCAGGTAATTTACTATTTTTCAGAAACTTATAATGGCTGGACCGTAGATTTGATGATAAACAATTGTGAAATTAAATTTAAATTGGACACTGGGGCTGACGTCAATGTTTTACCGCGTTCATTTTTAAGAAAAATAGGAATTTTAGAACAAGATTTAGGGCCGTCGTCCGTTCGCTTAAGAAGTTACTCTGGTAATAATATTAAAGTAATTGGGCGTTGCAACTTAAAAGTAATGCATAAAAATCGTGAGTTTATTTTGGATTTCCTGGTAGCTGATGTAACTTCCCCGCCTATTCTAGGCCGAGATTCATGTAGTGAATTAAATGTAATCAAATTGGTATTGTCAGTGAGTAGCGATAGTAAGCAAAGTACGAAGAGTAAAATTTTTAGAGACTATTTTGACGTTTTTGAGGGAGTTGGTTGTATGCCAGGAGAGTATAAAATAGAAATAAATAAAGATATAAAACCTGTGGTTCATGCGCCCAGAAAATTACCGTTAGCATTAAAGGATAGTGTCAAAGCAAAATTAGACGAAATGATACGAGATGGAATCATTGCTAAAGTTGAGGGGCCCACGGATTGGGTGAATAGCATGACAGTGGCTAGGAAAGCTAACGGCGATATAAGGATTTGTTTGGACCCGCGTGATTTAAATCAGGCAATTCGGCGTGAACATTTTAAGTTGCCAACGTTAGATGAAATAACTGCGGATTTAGGTGGGTCTAAGTATTTCAGTACATTAGATGCGAAGCACGGGTTTTGGCAACTGAAATTACATACAGAAAGTTCCGATCTCTGCACTTTTAATACCAGTTTTGGCCGTTACAAGTTCTTACGCTTGCCATTTGGCATTACTTCGGCGTCAGAGGTCTTTCATAAAAAGATGTACGAAAATTTCGATGATTTACCAGGCGTATGTTTGTTTGTTGATGATATACTTGTGTATGGTTCCACTAAGGAAGAACATGACTACAGACTAAGAATGGTACTAGGTAGGTGTAGGGACCTAAATATAAAATTAAATAAAGATAAATGTAGATTTGGGTTAACAGAAATTAAATATTTAGGACATAAAATCACCCAGGAGGGTATTTATCCTGATGATTCACATACCTCAGCAATAAGAAACATGCCCCGTCCCAGTAATGTTAAAGATTTAGAGAGATTCCTGGGTATGATAAATTATGTTGGAAATTTTATTTCAAATTTATCTAGCAAGAACCATGTACTTAGAGAGTTACTAAAAAAGGACATAGAATGGCACTGGAATGCGGAACATGAAAAATCATTCAACGACCATTAAAAAGTGATATAAATGTATCTGAGAACCTACCTTGATATCAGGCATCCGAAGAATATTTAAAGATCCACGAAACACAGCAGTCTCTTCGAGGAAACTCAAAACGGTAACTAAATGTATCAGCCGTTACACTTTAAACTTAAACTGGAACCTAAAAACTAACAGAACTTATTATTTCATCAATAAAAATCTTAACGTTTACAAGTTTAGCAAACAGCTGATTGGGCAGAACTGATTGTTGTGGATGGTGTTTAGATAACTACCCACACCACTGACAGTATTAATTTGGCGGACGGTGTTGCCATTGATTTGTGCATCGAAGAAACGGTCCGAAATCGATCAATCGATTTTGTCGCACATACAAAAGAAAAGAATAAATAAATGATTATAACTGATATTTGAATGGATTTATTTTTAGTCCCATCTAACGACAAGGTAGCAAAATACGTTTTTGACTCATTTTAATACGTACTATTGGCGCTTATGAATAATACGCACTCTGGCATACTGTCATCTGACCACCCGATAAATCCACAAGATGGCGCCAGTGTGTGTAAAATGTAATGCGAAGTTGCCAAACAAAGAATTTCTTAGGTGCTCCAGGTGCAAACAGGCCTATGACTTACATTGCTCAGGAAGGTCCGCTAAGCTTTTCTATATAATGTCAAGCGAAAGCAAAAAATCGTGGATATGTCAAACATGTTGCTCCAAGCCCAATACTCCTAACCAAGTTGTCACTAATGAACCACCTATAAAACTAAAGAATACTGACGAACAAAATATTACGTTACGGAGGAAAAAATCCAAAATAACGTCGGCCGTACTTACTACTTCCTCTAAGGCGCAAACGCCTGATAATATTTCAGTCATTTCTACGCCTGTTCGCCAACACGGTTTTACCAGATCGAGTTCCACGGAAACATTACTGCGGACTGATGATTATTTGCATGATACCCTAAACTCATTTAATGAGGATCTATCAAGAAGCGTTGAACAAACAAATGATTCCAGTCTTTTTACTGAACTAAAGCACGAAATCGACCAACTAAAAATTGATTTAGCAAGCACTGAAAATGAACTGCACAATTCAATACTTGAAAAAAATGAACTCAAGCGTCAGATTGATAAACTGACATGGGAATTATGCACATTAAAAAATATATGCAAAACCCCAGAAAAGAAAATAAATGCTCGTAAGAGCTGGTCATCAACAGCGAGCCCCGTCGATGGCCGTAATAATTCCAGTTTTAATCCTGATTATACAATAAAGGTCTTAAATCTCGAACGAACAATTACTAAATTGCGGAGTGAGCTGTTTGACTCCAAACAGCAAATAATTAATCTCAATCAAATTATCAGTGATCTCGAGCAAGAACTCCATCGTACCACAACCACGCACATTAATCCCCTGGAAATCTGTAAAGATATTTTGCAGCCTGCATTAGGAAAAGTTAAACGTAAGAAGCAATTGAATAAATTGTGCATATTATCTAGTAGCTCAAGGTGTAGTTTTTTACGTAATTTAGAAGGGATTGATTTCTACTCGGATTTTGAGTCCTGTCATTATATCACACCTAATGTTGGAATGAATCATCTACTCAGAGACTTGAATGTAAAATTAAAGGGATACACGAAACAAGACTTTTGCATAGTTATGATTGGTGAAGCGGATTTTCATGCAACTCTTAACTACGATGCACTTGTTCTTTCAATTAAGGAAAAATTGAAAAGTATTACCAATACAAATATCATAATAGCGTTGCCAACGTACATCTGTGGTGCGCTTCTTCACAACTGCAGAGTCGAATTATTCAATAATAAACTTGGCCGCGACTTGCTAAAGTTTAACTATGGCTCATTATATGACTCAAACTTAAGTTTGACCTTAGATCAATTTTCTCAATCGACTGGTAAGATCGTCACTGCCGGAATTAGAACCATTCTCCGCGGTTTGGCTGATCTAATCTTAAACCTACAAAAGGAAAACGCTTCGAACTCAGAAACTAAACCTACTGAAGGACACTCCGAACTAATTGACACTGATTTTAAGTCTACTGAACCTGAATCCGCTGAGAGGCAAGTTGTTTCGATTGAATGTGAAACGGAACCTACTGAAGAGCATTCCCCTTTAGTCGATGATGAACCTGAACCCGTTGAAGGACACGCCGCTTTTAAAGATGGTGAACCAGAACCTACCAAACCTCTTAAACTTACCAGTTCTCCTTTTTTTCGTACAACTACATCAACGTGCTGCACCAAAATATAGCTGGGTTACTGAATAAGGCTGATGCTTTAACAGTATCTCTAGACGAACTTGCAACGGGCGGAAAGCATATTGATGTAATATGTGTCACTGAGCACTTCATGTTGGAGGGCCTCGAAGATTTGTTGATCATACCAAACTTTAAACTCGCAGCCAGTTTCTCTCGAGACAGTCGAAGAGGCGGAGCCTGCATTTTGGTTAGACCAGACCACGAATTTAAGGAACTGGATAGTGTTAAATGTTTCTCTGTTAAATGTGCCATTGAATGCTGTGCAATTGAACTTGTACATCACAGCATAATTATTGTTTGTATGTATAGAACACCACATTCAAATATTTTGTTATTTTTTGATAAAATTGACACTTTGCTTTGTAATATTTGTGATAAGACCAGAAAGCGTATTGTTGTGTGTGGTGATTTTAACTTAAATATTTTAAATAGAAATAATAATACGATACAATTTGAATCATTGTTGCTCAATCATGGCCTACACTTGGAGATAAAGCAACCAACGCGAATGAGTAGTAAAACATGCATTGACAATTTTGCTCATAACATCAAAGGAAGCAATGGCGAAGTTATCGAATTTGGTCTTTCCGACCATACGGCACAGATTTTGAGATGTCCCGTAAAAAAAAGCTGCATCTTGAAGTCCTGGCGGATTCAGCAACGTGATATAAGTCTCGAAAATTTGTTGTGCTTTGAAAAATGTTTAAGTAGCCTATCATTCCATGAAATCTATGATAGTTCCGATCCGAATCAGGCATACAATTCTTTTCTTAAGACATTTCAACATTTTTATTCTTTATGTTTCCCTCATAAAAGCATTAAAATTCAAATTAAACAGAAACCTAAATGGTTATCACGGGGAATCAAAATTTGTAGTAAAAAAAGACGAACACTGCTTTGGAAATTTAGATCGCACCCAAGCTCATTAAATAAAAATATATTTAAAAGCTATAGTTCTAAATATCAAAAGATAATAAATCTTACTAAGCGTTCTCAAAACACTCATTTCATAAAAACTGCCCTTAACAAATCAAAAGCGACGTGGCAGGTTATAAAGAATATAAAGCAAAATTTCCCTAGAGAACCAATTTCGAAACTGACAGTGAACGGTACAATTCTTACAAATCCAACGGATATAGCGAACGCTTTCAATGATTTTTTTGTCAACGATATTGGAGGTAATAGAGATGCTTTCCCCAATCCACCTAATGTCGTAACAAATTGCCCGGGATCTTTATACATGAGGCCAACTATTCCCAGTGACATACATAATGTTATCATTGCGTTAAAAAATAAAAACAGTGTTGGTCATGATGGCATCTGTACTGGGGTTGTTAAGCATGTCTCGCATATTGTCGCGTCTCCACTTAGTCATATAATGAATCTATGTATTTCAAAAGGCATATATCCCGATGAGCTTAAGCCAGTCATCGTCAAGCCCGTGTACAAAAAAGGAGATAAAAGTAATATTAAAAATCACAGACCAATAGCCCTTACTTCCGTTTTTTCTAAAATACTTGAAAAGGTAATTTACGAATCTTTGTATGTCTATCTAGAAAAATACAGTCTACTTGCTAGTGAACAAAAAGGGTTCCGTAAGAAGAAGACAATTAACATGGCTATTTACGATTTGGTGTATCCTGTGATTTCTAGAATGGATAAAAGGAAACATGTTTGTGCCATTTTCATGGATATGACAAAAGCGTTCGACTATGTGGATCATTCGATACTTGTGGGGAAGCTAGACGCCTATGGTATACGTGGGAATGTTTTGAAACTCCTGGAGTCATACTTGAGCAACAGGGAACAGTATACCGAACTCACCCAAATCTGTGTGAATTCAAAAAAACAAAGGTCTTATAAATCAGAAAAACGAGTACTACAGTGCGGAGTACCGCAGGGAAGTATACTGGGTCCGCTGCTGTTCTTGCTCTACATCAATGACCTTCCCAGGCACGTTAAATACCCTATGGTTATGTTTGCAGACGATAGCACTGTGATCGTTGAATGTAATGACATTAGAAGATATGAAATTGAAATAAATGAGACTGTTAATAGTGTAATAGAATGGCTTAGTCGAAATAATTTAGTCATAAACCTCAGTAAAACTAAAATTATGCATTTTCGACAGCGTATACCAATAATTCCCGTTAACTGTAATTATCAAGGACATGTTATAGAATCTGTTAATGTTTCCAAATTCTTAGGTGTAGCAATTGACAATCATCTGTCATGGAAACCTCATACTGAAGATGTTTGTAAAAAATTAAACAAATATGCCTTTGCTCTGTACAAACTTGCTAAACAGGTTAGTCTTGATGCAGTTATGTCCGCTTATCATGCTTATGTTGGATCAACCCTTCGTTATGGCATTATCTTTTGGGGAAACTCATCGAATAGAGAACTTGTGTTTAAAGCGCAAAAGAGATGTATCAGAGCACTGTGCGGCCTGAAGCAGACAGACAGTTGTACTCCTTATTTTAGGGACCTGAACGTTTTAACAGTACCTTGTCTTTTCATTCTTGAGATAGCTTTGTTTGTTCGAAACAGTCCGATGCTGTTTAAGAGGATATCCAAGGTATCTGATAGGAATATCCATCGCATCAATGATGTCTGCTCAGTAATAGCTCACACCGCTCTAATGCGGAAAAGCGTGATTTGCTTGGCAAGCAAAATCTACAACAAAATACCTATTGCCTTAAGATTGCTGCCACTGAGGGAATTTAAGATTGAGCTCTCTAAATATTTGATTTGTAAATGCTGTTATTCTATTTCCGATTTTTTGACAGATAATTTCAATTAAATGATTAGTTTTATGATTGCTGACATTCCTAGAATTATTATTTTGTTATTTTTTGTATTTTTAAATTAAAACGAGTATTTCGTTTTAATTTTAATTTTGATTTTATATATTATGATTGTTGTACGCCTATCGGCAAAACATAGTGTTGCATGCCAAGCTTTTCCACCACTGTAATCAGTTGTACCTATGTTTACAATTAAATCACTTTGACTTTGACTTTGACTTTGACCTTAAAAAGTGTTTGTTAAGTGTTCCTATATTGCAGTATTACAGTTTGAAAAAACCTGTAGTTATTTCGGTCGACGCTTGTAAAAATGGTCTTGGTGCATGTCTTCTACAGGACAATTTACCAGTCTGCTATGCATCAAGGTCACTTACAAAAGCTGAGCAAAACTATGCCCAGATAGAAAAAGAGCTCCTAGCCTGTGTATATGCCTGCGAAAAATTCTATACCTATTTATATGGCCGTAGTGATATTACAATCGAGACTGACCACAAACCGCTCGTCAGTATCATTTCTAAACCAATAGCGACCGCTCCTGCTAGGTTACAAAGGATGTTATTACGTTTGCAACCATACTGTTTTAAATTGGTTTACAAGCCGGGGAAATATTTATTTATCGCTGATACCCTGTCCCGCGCCGTAGAACCGGTTAGCGGCCCGCCGACGGAGCCGCGCGATCAGCTGGACGCGCGCGCTCAAGTATGTGCAGTGGCAGTCAGCAACCCGCTAGTAGATACACTGTTGTATATGTAATAATAATAGATCCGTATAACGACTATGTTTTATTCAAAGGTAATAACTAATGAGAATACATAAATCAGTTCGATGGCATAACAACGATGGCGTGTCCATTCTTCTGACATTTAGGTCGTGTAGAGGGCGCTGCTGTGCTATCGTTCAGAAACCACCTAACACTCTCCCTCGTTATTTATTTTACAAGTTCAATCGAGTTGGTGGTCTTCTAGTCCTCGTGCTTCGACGTGGCTCCAGCCTGGGCGGTGTAGATATATGCACCGGCAATGTAGGCGTCGTTGTAGACGTTGCAGGTTCAGGCGTATCTGGCCTGGTTATTCCTCGTGCTGGATTGTCGTGTGTCTGTACTTCAGGGCTCGGAGATCGTTCTTCAGGAGATCTTGGTGTATGTGTATTGTCGAGTAGATCCCTTGGCATGATCACGTAATTAGCGGCAATATTATTATTTTTACTCATGCATGCTGTCTTCAGAATTTGATCCACATGTCTTTGATGTATTCTACCATCTACTTCCACCTCGTAATGTAATTTTCCTTTCCTATCAATTATCTTTCCAAACATCCATTTATTATTGTAGTACATTCTTATCTGCACTCTTTCTCCTTTTTGAAACTCTTTCTTTACTATTATTTCTTCATTCCCGTTATTTCTTATGTCTGGGATTCTTTTTACTAAGTCAATCCGGGTTCTGTATATTCTTTTAAACATCATTTCTCCCGGGCTTAACCCTGTAGCATTGTTGGGTGTCTTCCTATACATTATTAGAAATCTCTGTAGTTTGTCTTGTAAAGATCCTTCTTCCTTAATCATTGCTTTAAGTTTATTTTACTGTTTGGACATATCTTTCTGCTTGTCCGTTCGTGGCAGGGTGAAATGGTGCTGTAAATTTTGCTTGAATTCCATTTCCTTTTAAAAATCTTTGCATTTCTTCTGATCTAAATTGTGTTCCATTATCTGAAACTTGTGTTATTGGTAGGCCAAATGTAGTATATATTTTCTTTAAAATGTTGATAGTTGCTGTAGCCGTAATTGAAGTAGTTGGTATGACCTCTAGCCATTTTGTATAGGCATCTACTACAATCAGAAGATATTGGTTCATGAATGGTCCCGCATAATCGATGTGAACGCGGCTCCACGGTTCCTTTGGATATTCCCAGCTATGTACAGGCACTTTTGTAGGATTCTTTTGCAATAAACAACATGCATTGCATTGCTTGACCATATTTTCAATGTCTGTATCAATGTTTTTCCACCACACATAGCTTCTGGCTAATGCTTTCATCTTCACTATACCAGTGTGAGCTGTATGCAATTCGCTTAAAATTTTGGATTGTAGTTTCTTGGGTATAACTATTCGTATGCCATAAAATATACAATTATTTTGTAATGAAAATTCATGTAGTCTTTTTGGATCATCTCTTCCAGATTGTATGTCTAAATATAGTTTTTGTAATTCTGTGTCAGTCGCTGTAGCTTCTTTAATCTCTTGTAAAGTAATTGGCATTTCTGCAATTTGGTTTAGGTAGAAAACATCATCATCCGTGAGTGTATCTTCTTTTTCATTCTTTGTATTCTGTAGTCTTGAAAAGTAGTCTGCGTTTGCATGTTCTGTAGTTTTTCTAACTCTTATTTCATAGTCAAACCCGGCTAAGAAGTTTGCATAATGTACGAGTCGTATAGCTGTAGTTGCTGGTGTTGCCTTCTCTGGATGTAAGATTCTGGCTAATGGTTGGTTGTCCACAATCAGTGTAATTTTTCTGCCATAACAATATTGGAAAAATTTCTTAAGTCCCCACACTAGTGCAGCGGCTTCTTTGTCTAATTGGCTGTAACCTTTCTCTGCCTTTGAAAGTGACCTAGAAGCAAATGCTATGGGTCTCTCAGATTTATCTGGCATAATATGTGACAACACAGCTCCAAATCCCGTTGGTGATGCGTCAGTCGCCAATGTGACCGGTAAGTTTTCATGAAACGGTGTAAGTACTTTCTCTCCCGTGATCTCATTTTTTAATTCACAGAATGCCTTCTCGCATTCTGTAGTCCATGTGAATTTTATATCTTTTTGTAGTAATCTGTATAATGGATTTAATTTTGATGCTAAGTTGGGGATGAACTGCTGGTAATAATTTACCATTCCCAAAAATGTACGTAAAGATGAAACATCTGTAGGACGTGGGCTGTTCTTGATATCTTTAATCTTTTCTTCTGTCGGGTGTAATCCTTTCTCATTTATAGTATGTCCAAGGTAAGTTATTGATTTTTTGTAAAATTGACATTTATTTTTATTCAGGTGTAGTCCACATTTCTGTAGTTTTTCAAATACTTTCCTGACTCTTTGAAGTAACTGTACATATGTATGTCCCTGTATTGCAATGTCGTCGAAGAAACAAGCTGTCCCCTCGATGCCTTGTAAAGTCTGATCCATATATCTTTGCCAAATATTTGGTGCAATTTTCACTCCGAACATTAACCTTTGTACTTTGTATGTACCTTTGCATGTGCTTATAGCTTGCATTTCTGAGGTAGGATCATTAGTTTTCATGTGCAAATATGCCTGATTAATATCCAATGTACAAAAATATTTTCCCCCACTCAATTTTGAAAATATTTCTTCGATTCGGGGAATCGGGTAATTGTCATTTTCCAGATTTTTATTTAAAGTTGCTCTATAATCTGCACACAAGCGGACTTTACCATTTTGCTTAATTACAGGAACAATTGGTGTACCCCACTGTGCGTATGTAACTTTCTGTAATATTCCTTCTTTTTCTAATCTATCAATTTCTGCTTCCACTTGAGTTTTCAATGCAAATGGTACGGGGCGTGGTTTCAAAAATACAGGTACTGCCCCCTCTTTTAATTTATATATTGCTTGATAATCTTTAATTTCTCCTATCTTTTCAGAAAATATTTCTTTGAATTCTTCAAATAGTTTGTGTAATTTTTCATTAAATACTTTTTCTGTTATATCATTTTCTTCTTTATGTATTGAATTTATGTCCAGTTGTATATTTAATTTCCTTATCCATTCTCTTCCTATTACTGGGTCTACTTCCCTGTCAATCACAAATATTCGTCCTTCTACTTCTGTATTTTTGTATTTTATATTAACTTTGCAAGTGCCCAATGGTTGTATTATTTTTCCAGTGTATGTACGTAGCTTTACTAATGTATTTGTCAGTTTCAAGTTGCTGAAATTATTCTTGAAGTATTTTGCTGAGCAGGTTGTGACTGCTGCACCCGTATCCAGCTCTAAGGTATGTAAACTTCCATTTATTTGCAATGTAATGTTGAATTTATCATTTTCTGTATCATTTCCTTGAATTATTTTCTGTATTTCATATATTTCCTCTTCATTTTCATCCATAGATAGCTCATATACTAGGTCTAACTGTCTCTGATCTTTGAAGCATACAGATTGGATATGACCTTTTGTATTACATTTCTTACAGTACAGTTTATTTTTCAGTTTGCACTGTGTCGCTGTATGATTTTCTTTTCCACATCGAAAACATTTAATTTCTCTTTCTTTATTGTTGTTGTATGTATTCTTTGTATTGTATGTAGATTCTTCGTGTGTATTTGTTTTATATGTACTTTTTGTATTTGGTTTGTAATTATTTTTATTCTTTGAGTACACCGATATTTTATTTATATTTGATTGTACATCTGGTCCCATTTCTCTGGTTTCCGATTTTGCAGTTTCTATTGCTAATGCAATTTTGATTAGATCGTCGAATTTCTTAGAAGCAGATTCTTGTAATAGCCTCTCTTTTATCTCGGCATTGCATAGTCCTCGTATGAACTGGACACGAAGGTGTGTCTCGAACGTACTCTGTTTGCAATTATTACAAATGAAATTACATTTTCCGCCTATTTCTTTCAAACCGGCTACATAGTTAGCTATACTTTCGCACTCTTGTTGCTGCCTCAGACAGAATTTGTGCTGCAAGGCCACTTCACCGGGTTCTGGGGCAATGTGGTTTTGTAATAATTTTACAAGTTCATCATATGATTTGTTTTCTGGAGTTTCTGGTGCCGTAATATTTTTCAGTATTTGGTAGTACTTAGGACCGATACAGTTGAGGAAGATTTGCACTTTTACTGTAGCATTTGTTACACCTTTTAAGGTTATGTAGTTTTGCAGTCTTTGTAAATAAGATGAGAATGATTCATTCTGCTCATCATACGGTTGTAATGTGATACCGCCAACTGCTTTATCGTTGCTTTGTAAAGCTTGTTGTATTTGTACTTGTTGTAATTGCATACCTTTCATAGTTTCCATCATTTGTGATAGAACTTGTCCTAATTGCTCCATTGTAGCGTAGGTAATGTATTTGTACGTAAATTTTGGAAAAGGGAAGGTGTGATGCGGGTTATCATCACAGGTATTGGAACCCTTGGAACAAAAGGAAAAAGGTGCACGGGCGCGCGTTGGGCTTTTTACAGCACTTGTCAAAGTTGTGTACGCGTGATTTCACTTTCATTATTCTTCTTCATAATCCACAATCCTCGTCGCCAATCTGTTGTATATGTAATAATAATAGATCCGTATAACGACTATGTTTTATTCAAAGGTAATAACTAATGAGAATACATAAATCAGTTCGATGGCATAACAACGATGGCGTGTCCATTCTTCTGACATTTAGGTCGTGTAGAGGGCGCTGCTGTGCTATCGTTCAGAAACCACCTAACATACACATTTTGTACAAATTCAAAGGTTAACTCGAGAAGATCCAGAATTAATTTTATTAGCGAATTATATTATGAATGGATGGCCAACACATAAACAGGAAGTAAAAAATGAAGTGAGATCATACTGGGGGTACCGGGATGAACTATCTTTTGCCTATGATATGCTATGGAAAGGGAATAGAATTATTATACCGTGCGCATTGCGGGGCGAAATGTTAAGGCGAGTACACATCGGCCATTAAGGTCTTGAAACGTGTAAACTTCGTATTAGAGAGATCATGTTCTGGCCTAATATTAACACTCAACTGGAGGACCTAATTAACAACTGCCAGGCTTGTTTAACTTTTAAAAACCAAAATAGAAAGGAATCCCTTATTCCTCACGAGATTCCTAACCGAGCCTGGTCAAAGATTGGTGTGGATGTTTTCCATTTTCATGGTAGTAAATATTTAATTGCTGTCGATTATTACAGTAAATACGTAGAAGTGGCTGAATTAAATTCTTTAACAACCGATCACATTATTCACCATTTGAAGATCATATTTAGCCGTCAAGGTATACCAGATATTGTTATGTCTGACAATGGACCTGAATTTAGTTCTCAGAGTTTTCGAAAATTTTCAAAGCAATGGAATTTTCAACATTTGACTTCCTCGCCGCATTATGCTCAATCTAATGGCCAAACAGAACGAATAATACAAAATATTAAAAATATATTAAAAAAAACACAGGTCGAAGGCGAAGAATTTAGATTGGCTTTGCTGGAATATTTGAACACTCCTATAAGCAATAGGTTAGCATCCCCGTCTGAATTATTAAACAATCGCAAATTGAGAAGTATTGTACCATGCTCACCAAAATTACTTCAACCAAAAATACAAAAATATGTCAAATCAGAACTACAGTTACGTCAAGCAAAACAAAAAGAATATTATGATAAAGGTGCTCGCGATTTAACGCCGCTGGTTCCGGGTCAAAAGATTAAAGTAAAAATTAATAGACGCTGGGCCAGTGGCACTGTACTCTCAATTCGTGGTATACGCTCGTATGCGGTACAGGTGGAGGGTGGTGGTATTCTAATTAGAAACCGACGACATTTGATACAAGACTCAGAACGACGTCCGGATGTAGCAATGCAAAAAGGCGCAGTATGTTCATTGCCTTATGACGACATAATTACCTGTAGCGATAACACGATGACCTCATCATTACCGAGCGCGCCGGCCGCCAGCGCGCAAAACGTACCCCATTCCCCTACAGCCCCAGTGTCCAACCCCAGAACCACTAATAATTATGTTACTCGTTCCGGCAGGACAGTAATACCACCTGATCGTTGGGGCTACTGAGTGCCGTCATCAAGTCAACAAATTGTCTAAGCAAATAAATAAATCCTCATCCAGAAAATTTATCTAGTCAACTAATATTTAATAATCGTTTACGTAAGCGTGCTTGGTCGGCTGACGGATTCTGTTGTTGTATATATATGCATATTGATAAAATTTTACACTTTAAATAATTATAATAAGCATGAGTTTTTTAATGTATTTAATTTAGTATGATTTAATGTATTTAATTTGAACATTATTAACTAATTTAATGTTATTATTTGTTTTTTCATTCCAATGTAGTATTGTATAAAATATTTAATTGCTTCATGTTATGTCTATTTATAACTAGCGCACGCAGTCAGTAATAAGAATTAAAATAATAATAATAATAAAAAAAAAAGAAATGCCATAATAATTGTATTTTAAAATTAAGTCCAGAAATGAAATAAAATAAAATAAAATAAATTATAAGCACGTTTAGCACAATATAAACAAATAAGTCAGTAAATAATGTAATGTGTAAATCGATTTAATTATTCAATTTTATTGTGCATCGTTTTCATCTTGATTTTTTTTTTAACACATGATAAAATGAATGAAAGTTCTGAATATGGAATATGAGCCTATTAATTATAATGAACTGAAACAATTACTTTGCTCACCCACGACCTACCTATTAATTATAATTTATCAAACACAAAATGCTAATTTATATTCAGTTTATTTTTCTCTGTTTTAAAGATGTGATGAAAAGATAAATTAATCTATTTACTTATTTAAAAAATAAGGAGGTTGTAGGTAATGATACGTTAATCTATTTATTTAAAAAATAAGGAGGTTGTAGGTAGTTTATATGGTTATGTACAAACACATGAGGGTAGGTAAATGAAGCATGTATTAGTCTTACACCGAGCTTGTAGTTTGATTCACGTATCCTTCTCCTAAGACATAAACAGTAACTCCGAAGATGAGCTCTGGTTGAGTTCGAAACGCGTCAGTGTAGCTTGGTGGTGGTGATAGTTGTGTTTATGTGATTTGTGTGTGTTCGTACAGTGTGGAGGTGGAGGAACTGCATGAACACACATTTCTTGCATAAACGTAACTATTGTAAGGTCGCGGGTGAGCAAAGTAATTGTTTTAGTTCATTTATATGGACCTCCGCAAAGTAACGCCTGATTCAATAAATTATACTGTAATAAACAATATACTAAATTACTATAAAAATCGGACACCTCAAAAAAAATCAGTCTATAATGGGTTAAAAATAAATATAAAATAAAAAGCTAAAATAATGACCAGATAAAAATCCAGGTCAACAAACATGCAGGCGTAGACTCCAATAAACTAAAGCCCAACTCAGAACAGTAAATAAACAATTTAAACAGAATTACCAAAAGTACAAAAGGCCGATTCTCATTTCTGTAATAAAATACTTAAAACTGTAACAAATAAACTGTACAAATTACCTTAGCGCAATAAAGCAATAAAATCAAATGTCAAAAAGCTAAAACTAATGGAAAAGGTCAATTAAAAATCAAAATGAGTATAAAATCAAAAATTAAAAACAATTTAATTTAATTTAAAACTCAAAATACATGAAGCAAAATTAAATAAATAACTTAGCGCAATAAGGCAATAAAATCCAATGTCAAAAACTTAAACTAATGGAAAAGGCAAATTAAATGTCAAAAATGAATATGAAATCAAAAATTAAAAACAATTAAATTAAATTCAAATTTTAAACTTAAAAATACATAAAGCAAAAATAAATAATTACAAAAAAAGAGGTCAAAAACCCGCGTACCATCCCCATCCCGCAATCAAACTGCACCCTATTAGATTGGCAATCAATTCAAGTAAATTACAAAATAAAATAATTGAACTACTAAAAGGAAATAACAAAAAGGAATAAAACAAGAAAATTAAATCGACAAGTTAGCACAAACTCTTCATTTAACCAAAAATCAAGTAATTCTACCAGCCGTTCCAATTTTGGAACCGTTACTAACGGCCACTCTCCTAACAATATTAAGCATTAAATCAATAACAGTGTCCCTAAAACGGTCATCCCTCAGCAGCACCTCCAAAGTGTGTTCTGCTAGCACCGTTCCCGTTCTGAGCTCGCAGTCGAGCCTTTCCCTGGCGAATCTGGGGCAGACTGTAAGCACATGTACCACAGTCTCCTCAGACTCGCCATCGCAAACACAGAACGGGGACGGGGCGAGCTTAAATATGTGGAGGTACTGCCGGTAGGCCACCGTGCCCAGTAAACACTTGACACAACAGATTATTCATGTGTACCTTGCCGAGTATTTTCTTGGCCACTCTAACATCCCCGAAGAACATTCTGGTGACCGCACCCGTAGCCGCCTCTTCATAAATTGACTGCCAACAAACAATCGTCAAGCTCTGGTGGTTCACTTGACATAGGACAACGTGAAACTCTCTTTAGCCAGACAATCAGCTTTCTCATTACCGGTTATACCGGCATGAGCCTTGATCCACAGTAGCTCAACTCCAACACCCCTCATCGCAGCCTCACCAATCTTCCTTTGTATCGCACCTGCTAGAGTTCAAAGTCTGCGGGCACGATATCGCCTGCAACGACGACCGCGAGTCACTGAGGATCTTGACTGGCACACCCTCCTCCAAGGCAAACTCAACGGCTCGGGCAATGGCAACCATCTCGGCCTGGAACACTGTGCAATAAGGCGCCAAACTGAAGCCCATGGTCCGAAATTCCAATCCGTTGCTCCACACCGAGACAGCTCTACCAACTCCACCATCAATCCGGCTTCCATCGGTGTAACAGGCCACAACTCCCAACTCCGCATCCGTTGCCTCCTCCTGCGTGTTTACATGCCCAAAAAGTAACCTCTTACGATCAGCGGGGTGTGGCATCTCCGACGGCTTCCGCCTCTCCTGCAGCCTCCTGCCGGAAAGGTCATCCAGCTGTTTTCCCCTCTTAATCTCGTAAACCAAGAGATTTTCTCTAGCACGGAGTCGCAAAGGGAGGATCTCAGCCAACAAAACGTCCGATGTGAATGACACCGTACGATGCACTTTAGCTATCTTCAAGGCAAACATCCTAGTGATCCGGTCCAGCTTCTTCTTAAAATGGACCCTATCCAGAACTATCCCCCAGACACCAGCTGCGTACAGTACTGTGGGCTCGATAACCGTGGTATATATAGTCCGTATAATATCCGTATTGAGCCCCCACTGAGCCTACGCCATTCTGGCCATAGCACCATACACAGCTGCTGCCTTCCTCGACACTTTCTCAAGATGACACCCAAATCCCAGGTTCCTGTCGATCGTCAGGCTCAGGAGGGTAACTGTGTCTATGGGCCTAACTTCAACTCCCTGAAGCCAAAACGAAGGGGCGTCATATTTTAACTTCTTAGTGACGACAATGGCCTGCGTCTTATGAGCCGCAAAACGAAGCCCCCTACAGCACCCCCACTCCTGTGTGACCTTCAGCGCCTTGTTGATCTTCTCCTTGAGCTGGCGGGCGGTGTCAGCTACGGCCATCACCACTAAGTCGTCGGCGAACGCTTGAATTTCGGCCTCCAGTGTGTCAGCCTCACGTAATAAAGGGTCCCCCTATCGACTCCTGTACACAAACCCTAGTGGTGTCAGCCTCCACCCTCTCCCCCATGTAGTCAAGCTCCATGGACCGGCCAAAAAGATAATCGATGACAAGACGAAACGCCTCCTGCTCCTCAGTTCTGGCTTCCAGCTCCTTGATGATGGCGGGCCACCAGGCCCCGTCGAATGTCCCCTCTATGTAAAGGGACACCAACGCAACAATCCTCTTTGCCCTCACGCCATCCCTTATGTAGGTAACCACGTCATAGAGCGCATCTTCGGCACTACGTTGGGGCGTGAATCCGTATTGTCTCCGACTAAATTTATCCCCCTGTACAAGTCCCAGGAGATTCGATTAAAGACGAGTTTTTCCAAGATCTTTCCTAGTACAGGGAGGAGTTCAATAGGCCGATGGTACTTGGGATGATGGTAAATCTCCTTGTTCGGTTTTGGGACAACACGGATTAACGCCCTCTTCCATTGCCTGGGGAAACGATCCAACCTCAGACACGCACAGTAAACGGCAATCAAGACAGGTGTGGCCGTCAAAGTCTTTGTACTTTAACGACCGCTTTAGCCTAGTTGATAGTGACCCTGCCTACGAAGCAAGAGGTCCTGGGTTCGAATCCTGGTAAGGGAATTTATTTGTGTGATGAGCACGAATATTTGTTTCTGAGTTATGGATGTTTTCTATATATTTAAGTATTTATTTATCTATATAAGTATGTTTATCGTCGTCTAGTACCCATAGTACAAGCTTTGCTTAGTTTGGGACTAGGTCGATTTGTGTAAGATTGTCCCCTAATTTTTTATTTTTATTTTTTTTTATATGTCCGAAGTCAGGCCGTCCACCCCAGGGGACTTCTTGGCGCTCATACTCCGCACAACAGCTTCTACTTCATCAATGGTGAAAGGGCGATGCGCAAGGGCGACAGTGTCCGCCCAGTTTCTCCAGCGATCAACCTCCGCTCTGGTCTCCCTCTGGATCTGCGTATCCGCACCCGGGTTGTCGGCAGGGAAAAAGGTCCTGACAAGCAGTCTCGCGGAGTCCACAGCACCCAGGATCCTCCCATCCGACGGGTCATTTAGCAGAAGCTCCTGCCCCGAGGCACCAGCTTTCGTCTTCTTGATAGTTCTATTCTTAGCAGTCCAGATATTTTCCAACGACTGCTTCGTACAATACTCCTTCCAGCTTCCCGGGATCGCTTCCTCAATCGACCCTTATACGTCGCCTTAGCCTCAAAGTATTCTTCGACCACGAAGCCACGCCTCGCGGGATTGGCCCCAGCTATTCTTCTCCTGATACGTTTCACCTTCTTCCTAAGGTCTCCCAGGTCATCAGTCCACCACGGGGTCCTTCTCTTCGCAGCCCTTTTTACTAACGGGATGGCCTCCATGCAGGCCTCCCTCACAACGGAGGTAACTCGGCCCACTATCTCCTCCAACTTATCACCATCCATAATCTCCTGTATCCCCCGCTCCATCAACTATATAAATATTAATGACCTTTTGCAATTGTCTATACCTAATTCTGAGGTCCTCTGTTATGCTGATGACACTGTAGTTTTGTTTGAGGGTGGTTCTTGGGAGGAAACTTATTTGATGGCTGAGCAGGGTCTTCGGAGGGTGGCGGCTTGGCTCGATAGAAACCTCCTAACATTGAATGTACGTAAAAGCCACTACATGCCATTTTCAAAAACTGTGGTCTCCTCTGCCTCAGTCTGTAAGGACATCAAAATTCACTCTTGTGGAACAGATACATCAAACTGCACCTGTGGTGACATAAGTAAATGCAGTACCGTAAAATATCTAGGCCTTATCCTAGATGAGCGTCTCTCGTTCAAGCCTCATATTATTGCCTTATCAAAGAAAGTCAGGAAGGTTATCTACCTGATGAAACGGTTACGTGACTGCGCTCCTCCGGACGTCTTACGTGTTGTCTACTATGCGCTGTGCCAGTCGATAATACAATATTGTATTGCAGTCTGGGGCAGCGCCGGGAAGACGGCACTACTGGACATTGAGCGAGCGCAACGTGCAGTCATTAAAGTCATGCTGAAAAAACCATTCCGCTTCTCTACCGATGCTTTGTACAGGGAAACGGGATACCTCAGAGTTAGGCAGCAGTTCATGCTAAACG
The DNA here is from genome assembly GCA_947563465.1 of Archips xylosteana. Classification (NCBI taxonomy): domain Eukaryota; kingdom Metazoa; phylum Arthropoda; class Insecta; order Lepidoptera; family Tortricidae; genus Archips; species Archips xylosteana. The sequence continues at coordinate 440,821 of CANOAX010000010.1, forward strand.
CAGTTGTTAGAGTCCACAGAAGCATAGCACAGTTGCCAAAAAAGGATGGCATCATGAGCCGACGGGTTTATAGGGTCCCATTGCCCAACGTCAAATCGGCGCTTGCTAAGCGATTCCCCACTTTACATACACCCTTTTGTGTACAATGCAGTCAGTAAAATCTGTAACTTAAAAGCATGTACCAGCTTCAGAGTTAAATCAATTTTGAAAAAATGGTTTCCTTCGTTATCTTATAGTGATACTGAGAATCTGCTGCTTCCTTGCGCTTAGGGGATTTTTTGCATAGTTGCTACTTAAGTATCTTGTTCACGTTTTCTCGGGCAGGCGTTCCATCTCGCTGTGTACTCATGCACATAGGTACTCACACACTCAAATGCAAGCTGTTATGTAGCTCTTTGTTTTTTGTTTAATTTATTTCCCGTTATTATTGTATTCTGTGCGGTTTCGATATTTTTGTTCATAGTTTTTAGACTATAAGTTAAGTTACTATGTAAAAGTAAAATGAAAATAATAATGGATAAATGAACTGGTTGGTACTTAATCACTCTCTAACAAGCAAACGCAACATCTCGCTTTATACTCACACACACGCACGCACATTCTATACACATACACATACACACTACACTCATACACGCACACACCTAAATTTAAATAGCATGCAGTCTTATTTTTAATTTCAATTATTTTATATATTTTTTTTTCTTTCTCCTTTCAAGATATTGTTGTGATAGCTTCATTGAATATTTTGTCACATTGCAACTGCAGTGTTTATGGTTATAATTTCACTATAGCCAATACGGGACAACCAACTTAACCGTGTAATCTGTTAAAGTTATAATATCATAATATTTGTAAACTGACTCAGTGAGTGCCAAGATACAGGCTCAGCCTAGTTTGGCGCTTACCGGATAATACTGTACTGTATAGGCATGTAATTTTGTTCTTTAAATAAATAAACTATAAACTAGATTACAAAAACAAAAAAAGGTTAACGATACAACAATAATTTTGGGGGTTAAAGACACTCGCGTCCGTAGGTTTACCCTCGAGACCCTACACATGACCCCTGGGTGGTGCCAAATGAGTGACATTTTTAGAGTGGTAGAGCATTGCTGTTTTACAGCACGAATTGGGCTGGCTCGCCCGGTGTAATGCCACCTTCACACAAAACGTCGGCGTGAAATGATTGTATTTATTACCGTTGTGTTTCACCTGATAAGTGTGAACTCCGGAGCCCTCCCCCCCCCCCTCTAATTTCAGTATGGCTGTGGTATTTAAAAAAACAACACTAACCCAAGGGGGTACCGCCACTTTTTGTGGAGGAGAATCCCCCCCCTGACCGTTCCCGTTCAGGCTGCCCGTCGTATTTTGGGGAGGGCAAAATCCCGCTTGTTACTAGTCGCAGGGGCGGAAAAGGACGGGGGTCATTGGCATCCCCTCGCACGCTTTGTGTGGATTTCTGCAACATAAGGGGAATTCACTCGAATCTTAATGCTGTCCATAAATAACCATCTTGAGACAGAGAAGCCAGCCCTGTTATTTTTAAACAAGACGCAGATATCCCCCCCTTCTGACATCACTTACCTGCGCTACCCGGGGTACAACGTAGAGCACTCTTTTGTGTCGCGCGCTCGGGTCTGCGTCTATGTCAGGGAGGATATGTGCGTCCGTCGCCTCAGCAGCCTCGAAGTAGGGGACCTGTCTGTTATCTGGCTACGCGTAGATTGCGACGACCATCCTCGTATCTACGCCTGCCTCTCCAGGTCCCATAGTGGAGATGCCGAAACTGATCGACTCATTGAGCACGTCCAATCGGTGGCGGATTCCCTCCTTCAGCAGATTCCCTCCGCTGAAATGTTCATTTTGGGCGATTTCAATGCCCATCATGCCGATTAGCTAGGGTCGCGCACAACTGACCATGCGGGGAGATCTGTGTATGACTTCGCTTTGGCCTACGGCTTGACCCAACTGGTTGCATCGCCTACGAGGATACCGGACGTGGACGATCATGTTCCTTCCTTACTGGACCTCATGCTGACCTCTCACCCAGACACTTATTGGGTTTCTCTTGACGCACCACTAGGCTCATCTGATCACTGTCTAGTCTCTTGCCTCTCTGATTGTGCCTCTCACAAGACCGACGCGCTCTCAATTTGAAACAAGCCGCCATGTCTGGCATTATATTATAAATCAGCGGACTGGGACGGGATGCGTACCTTCTTTGCGTCCTACCCTTGGGCTCAGGTCTGCTTCTCGGCGTCTGATCCGATTGCTACCGTTAGCGCCGACTCTATCACTGATGTAATCCTTCAGGGAATGGAATTATATATTCTAAACTCGTTGGTCCGCATCGGTGGTGGATCCCAACCTTGGTTTGGCCGTTCCTGTAAACTAGCCTCCCGTCAGAAGCAGGAATGTTACCGGACATGGGCTAAAGCGGTAGCGTCTCAGGATCCCAACACTTGCGCGTACAAAAAGAAGCTAAATGCTGCCTCTAGGTCGTTTAAGGGAAGCATTGCTAAAGCGAAGTCAGCATTCATAGGCAGAATTAGCGAGAAGCTACTGCGTCTTCCCTCGGGTACTCGAGCGTTCTGGTCTCTCGCCAAAGCTATCCTTGGAAATTTCTGCCAGCTGACCTTTCCACCTCTGAGCGCTAATGGTGGTTCCCTGGCCCACTCTGCGAAAGAGAAAGCCGATCTTCTGGGCTCTCTTTTTTCGTCTAACTTGAATTTAGATGACGGGGGTAATACACCGCCGACCATACCGCGGTGTGCTCACTTTATGCAGAACATTCGGTTCTTGCAAAAAACCGTGCGCAAGGCCCTTTTTTCCCTAGACATCCATAAGTCGAGTGGACCAGATGGAATCTCGCCAATTGTGCTTAAAATGTGTGCTCCCGAGTTGGCACCGGTCCTTACGCGTCTTTTCCGACTTTCCTACTCTACTGGCGTTGTCCCGTGTGGATGGAAGACAGCTCTCGTGCATCCGATCCCTAAAAAGGGCGATCGCTCAGACCCGTCCAACTACAGACCGATTGCTATCACCTCTTTGCTCTCCAAGGTAATAATAATAATAATAATAATAATAAATCATTTATTTTCAGATCAACTGAGAGGATCCATAGAGTGTTAGTTGAATCGATTATTAACCGCCAGCTCTTAGGTTGTCTGGAGGAGCACCAGCTGATTAGTGACCACCAATACGGTTTTCGTCGTGGTCGCTCAGCTGGTGATCTTTTGGCTTATCTAACACACCGTTGGGCTATGGCGATTGTGAGCAAAGGGGAAGCCTTGGCAGTTAGTTTGGACATAGCGAAAGCCTTGCACGCCTTGCAGCCTGGCACGGAGCTCTGCTGTCTTGTCTAAGCTTCCGGCGTACGGAATACCTGGAAAGTTGTGCTCTTGGGTTGCAAGTTTTCTTTCGGGTCGGAGCATCAAAGTTGTATTCGACGGCTCATGTTCTGACTTAAAGCCTGTAAACTCTGGTGTCCCGCAAGGTTTCATTTTATCCCCCACGTTATTTCTTCTGCATATCAATGATATGTTGCATGATACTAATATTCATTGCTATGCAGATGACAGTACTGGGGACACGTATTATACCGGTCGCGCTAATTTATCCAGGGATCACGTCATTGAAAGCCGGAATATACTTGAGTCTCAAATTGAGATCATGCTGAAGCATGTCGCAGATTGGGGTAGACTAAACTTAGTTCAGTTTAATCCCCAAAAGACTCAAGTTTGCACGTTCTCCACTAAAAAAGATCCCTTTGTTGTTTCGCCTTGTTTTGAAGGTACTCCCCTTGTTGCCAAATCGTCTATTGGGATCCTGGGTGTCGACATTTCGAGTGATGTTCAGTTTCGTGGTCATTTGGAAGGCAAAGCTAAGTTAGCTTCTAAAAAATTGGGGGTGCTTAATAGAGCGGGACGGTATTTCTCGCCAGCCCATCGCTTACAACTTTATAAGGCGCAGGTTAGGCCGCACATGGAGCACTGCTCTCATCTCTGGGCTGGGGCACCCAAGTACCAAATTCTTCCATTTGACCGCATCCAACGTAGAGCTGCTCGATTTGTCGGTAATCAGGCACTCTCTGGCCTACTCGATCCTTTGGCTTTGCGGAGGGATGTGGCGTCTCTCTGTATTTTATATCGTATTTATCATGGGGAATGTTCTAACAAACTGTTCGAATTGCTGCCTGCGGCTAAATTCCACTACCGCACTTCGAGGAACCGTTTGTCTTTCCATCCTCACCATCTTGATGATTGGCAGTCTAGTACCGTGCGTTTTAAGCGAAACTTCTTTCCTCGCACGACAAAGATCTGGAATCAGCTTACTGCGGCAGCATTCCCAGACCGTTACAACTTAGGGATCTTTAAAAAACGAGCCTACCAATTCCTAAAAGGGTCGGCAACGTACCTGTGATAACCCCCGTGTTGCGGGTGTCCATGGGCGACGGTGATCGCTCTCCATCAGGTGATCCGTCTGCTCGTTTGCCACCTCTTATATAAAAAAAAAAAAAAAAAAAAACACGGAATGAAAGGAAGTACCTGGGCGACCGAGCTCTGCTCGGGCAGAAACTCGGTACCAAGCGTTTTCCCAGAGATAAGACCAAGCTAGATCAATTTTTCATCCCCGAAAACCCCCAAATACCAAATTTCATCGAAATCGTTGGAGCCGTTTCCGAGATCAAAACACCGGAGGGGTGGGGGGGGAGAGGGGGGGAGGGGATGCGGGGGAGGTAGCGCGGTGGTGTCAAAGGGGGGATGAAAATTTCATTGATTTTGCCGTAGGATGCACCGTTTTCAAGATATTTGACAAAAACACCGGAGGGGGTGGGGGGGGGGGGGGGGTGAGTCACGTTAAACTATCGTCCGTAAACCGTCTTTACAGACAACCGGCTTTTCCTGTTCTGTGCTCCCAATAGGGAACGTGCACATAGACGGTGCTGCCAACTGGTGCCATAAGGGTGCCATCAATTTGAATGTTTTACCTTGATAAGTTTGTTTTACTGTCCGCATAGTGTCTCTTCTGTCGCATTAGTGCTGCCGCCTATAGTTACTGCACGTTCCCTATAATACTTTTTCTAACAAAAAAGTAACTTTTTCTCACAAAAGAAGAAACTTGACGTTTTCTCATGAAAAAATAAACTTAAAAAAAAACTAAAAATTTTGAAAAAAAACGTGGAATCGAACCGAGGTCGGCTGGATCCGCGACCACCCGATTTCTAATGTGCCATTATGATCTGCTCGAAGTCGGCGAAATTTAGCTTTATATTCTAATGCAAACAAAAATAGCCGGAAAACACGAGTAAAAACGATTTTCTGAAAATGAAACATAGCTAGATCAGTTTTTCATCCCCGAAAACCCCCACATACCAAATTTCATCGAAATCGTTGGAGCCGTTTCCGAGATCCTGATTATATATATACATATATATATACATATATACAAGAATTGCTCGTTTAAAGGTATTAGATTTAAATGAAATAATCGAATAAAGTGTAAAATTAAATTAAAATTGAATAATCAAATAAAATGTAAATTAAATTAAAATAAATAGTAAACAAAATAGTTTAATAAGTAATTTATTTATTGAATCAGGCGTTACTTTGCGGAGGTCCATATTAATGAACTAAAACAATTACTTTGCTCACCCGCGACCTTACAATAGTTACATTTATGCAAGAAATGTGTGTTCATGCAGTTCCTCCACCTCCACACTGTACGAACACACACAAATCACATAAACACAACCATCACCACCACCAAGCTACACTGACGCGTTTCGAACTCAACCAGAGCTCATCTTCAGAGTTACCACAACCGTATGCTATGCTACCAAATGTTAAACTCTGTACCAAATGTAAAACTGTTTATGTTTGGTTTAACATTTGGTAGCATAGCATACGGTTGTGGTAACTCTGAAGATGAGCTCTGGTTGAGTTCGAAACGCGTCAGTGTAGCTTGGTGGTGGTGATGGTTGTGTTTATGTGATTTGTGTGTGTTCGTACAGTGTGGAGGTGGAGGAACTGCATGAACACGCATTTCTTGCATAAACGTAACTATTGTAAGGTCGCGGGTGAGCAAAGTAATTGTTTTAGTTCATTAGTTTAATAAGGATAAGTACCTGGGCAACCGAGCACTGCTCGGGCAGAAACTCGGTACCAAGCGTTTTCCCAGAGATAAGACCAAGCTAGATCAATTTTTCATCCCCGAAAACCCCCAAATACCAAATTTCATCGAAATCGTTGGAGCCGTTTCCGAGATCAAAACACCGGAGGGGTGGGGGGGGGAGAGGGGGGGAGGGGATGCGGGGGAGGTAGCGCGGTGGTGTCAAAGGGGGGATGAAAATTTCATTGATTTTGCCGTAGGATGCACCGTTTTCAAGATATTTGACAAAAACACCGGAGGGGGTGGGGGGGGGGGGGGGTGAGTCACGTTAAACTATCGTCCGTAAACCGTCTTTACAGACAACCGGCTTTTCCTGTTCTGTGCTCCCAATAGGGAACGTGCACATAGACGGTGCTGCCAACTGGTGCCATAAGGGTGCCATCAATTTGAATGTTTTACCTTGATAAGTTTGTTTTACTGTCCGCATAGTGTCTCTTCTGTCGCATTAGTGCTGCCGCCTATAGTTACTGCACGTTCCCTATAATACTTTTTCTAACAAAAAAGTAACTTTTTCTCACAAAAGAAGAAACTTGACGTTTTCTCATGAAAAAATAAACTTAAAAAAAAACTAAAAATTTTGAAAAAAAACGTGGAATCGAACCGAGGTCGGCTGGATCCGCGACCACCCGATTTCTAATGTGCCATTATGATCTGCTCGAAGTCGGCGAAATTTAGCTTTATATTCTAATGCAAACAAAAATAGCCGGAAAACACGAGTAAAAACGATTTTCTGAAAATGAAACATAGCTAGATCAGTTTTTCATCCCCGAAAACCCCCACATACCAAATTTCATCGAAATCGTTGGAGCCGTTTCCGAGATCCTGATTATATATATACATATATATATACATATATACAAGAATTGCTCGTTTAAAGGTATTAGATTTAAATGAAATAATCGAATAAAGTGTAAAATTAAATTAAAATTGAATAATCAAATAAAATGTAAATTAAATTAAAATAAATAGTAAACAAAATAGTTTAATAAGTAATTTATTTATTGAATCAGGCGTTACTTTGCGGAGGTCCATATTAATGAACTAAAACAATTACTTTGCTCACCCGCGACCTTACAATAGTTACATTTATGCAAGAAATGTGTGTTCATGCAGTTCCTCCACCTCCACACTGTACGAACACACACAAATCACATAAACACAACCATCACCACCACCAAGCTACACTGACGCGTTTCGAACTCAACCAGAGCTCATCTTCAGAGTTACCACAACCGTATGCTATGCTACCAAATGTTAAACTCTGTACCAAATGTAAAACTGTTTATGTTTGGTTTAACATTTGGTAGCATAGCATACGGTTGTGGTAACTCTGAAGATGAGCTCTGGTTGAGTTCGAAACGCGTCAGTGTAGCTTGGTGGTGGTGATGGTTGTGTTTATGTGATTTGTGTGTGTTCGTACAGTGTGGAGGTGGAGGAACTGCATGAACACGCATTTCTTGCATAAACGTAACTATTGTAAGGTCGCGGGTGAGCAAAGTAATTGTTTTAGTTCATTAGTTTAATAAGGATAAGTACCTGGGCAACCGAGCACTGCTCGGGCAGAAACTCGGTACCAAGCGTTTTCCCAGAGATAAGACCAAGCTAGATCAATTTTTCATCCCCGAAAACCCCCAAATACCAAATTTCATCGAAATCGTTGGAGCCGTTTCCGAGATCCTGATTATATACACCGGAGGGGTGGGGGGGGGGTGAGAGGGGGGGGGGAGGGGATGCGGGGGAGGGAGTGCGGGGGTATTAAAGAGGGGATGAAAATTTCATTGATTTTGCCGTAGGATGCACCGTTTTCAAGATATTTGACAAAAACACCGGAGGGGGTGGGGGGGGGGGGTCAGTCACGTTAAACTATCGTCCGTAAACCGACTTTACAGACAACCGGCTTTTCCTGTTCTGTGCTCCCAATAGGGAACGTGCACATAGACGGTGCTGCCAACTGGTGCCATAAGGGTGCCATCAATTTGAATGTTTTACCTTGATAAGTTTGTTTTACTGTCCGCATAGTGTCTCTTCTGTCGCATTAGTGCTGCCGCCTATAGTTACTGCACGTTCCCTATAATACTTTTTCTAACAAAAAAGTAACTTTTTCTCACAAAAAAGTAACTTTTTCTCACAAAAAAGTAACTTTTTCTCACAAAAAAGTAACTTTTTCTCACAAAAGAAGAAACTTGACGTTTTGTCATAAAAAATAAACTTAAAAAACTAAAAATATTGAAAAAAAACGTGGACTCGAACCGAGGTCGGCTGGATCCGCGACCACCCGATTTCTAATGTGCCATTATGATCTGCTCGAAGTCGGCGAAATTTAGCTTTATATTCTAATACAAACAAAAATAGCCGGAAAACATGAGTAAAAGCGATTTTCTGAAAATGAAACATAGCTAGATCAGTTTTTCATCCCCGAAAACCCCCACATACCAAATTTCATCGAAATCGTTGGAGCCTTTTCCGAGATCCTGATTATATATATATATATATATACATATATACAAGAATTGCTCGTTAAAGGTATTAGATTAGTAGATATCAAAAATGTTAAATATTATTGCCAATAATGGTTACTGAAACTACCATTTGAATATATTTAACTTAGCAATTAACTACAATGACAAAGAAATTTACAATAAATTAAAGGTTCACCCAAATGCGGAACCCCAACACCGCTATCCATCGCGGGAGATGGGAGGGGCCCGAAAAATCCCGTCCACAATCTCCACCCAGAGAAGAGGGTAAGCCGGATAGTGCCATCCAAGGTAATGCCGCCGCTGAGAAGCGCACGAACCGCGGTCGAGGTAATGAGTTTCGTAACAATTTTTTAATAAAATCTAACGGTAGGTTACAAAAGCAAAACAGGTTAACGATACAGCACGGAATTAAAGGAATTTAAATTAAATAATCACATAAAATGTAAAATTTGAATTGAAATTAAATAAAATAAAATCTAAATTGACTTAAAATAAAAAGTAACCGAATAATTTAACAATAAGCCCCGAGGTAAACCCGGTCCCGGAGGACTCGATGATGGTATCTGCTCACGGGTTTACCCGGATAACGACCGCTTTAGCCTAGTTGGTAGTGACCCTGCATACGAAGCAAGAGGTCCTGGGTTCGAATCCGGGTAAGGGCATTTATTTGTGTGATGAGCACGAATATTTGTTCCTGAGTTATGGATGTTTTCTATGTATTTAAGTATCTATTTATCTATATAAGTATGTTTATCGTCGTCTAGTACCCATAGTACAAGCTTTGCTTAGTTTGGGACTAGGTTGATTTGTGTAATATTGTCCCCTAAAATTAATTAATTTATTTATTTTATTTTATTTATTTATGAGGAACAAAAAACCCAACAAATAAACTAGTCAGCCAAGGTTCTATCCAGACAAAACCCCAAATAAACCAAGAAAAAATAAAGTTACCAGACCTAAAAACGGCAAACCAGCACTACGAATACCCCCCTCAAACCCCCCCGCCGGTCACAGACCCAAAAAATCAAAAGATAAGCTAATTAGACAAGGTTCCATCAAACAAAAACCTCAGAAACAACCAATAATAAGTGAAATTAAAAAACCAAAACGGTAGAACAGCACTATAAAAACCCCCTCAATACCCCCCGTCAGTCCCCAGGGTCAATAACCCGCCTGAACAATGAGTACCTTCGGAGATGATGATGATGGCCAAATGTAAGAAGCCCCCCACAGACACCGTTTCAAGTTTAAAAGTATAAAAGGCTATACAAAATCGATTGCCCTAGTTATACCAATAAAAAATCCAACGGTCGAGCTATCAAGGGCCAACCGTCATCATCATCATCTCACCAAATTGCTGGTAAAAATAAAAACAATTAAATCAAATAATTAAAAATAGGCACCCCAACTTAATTCAAGGGTCAAGAAATGGTAATGGTTAAAATAAAACGGAACAAAAACAAAAATTAAATAATAATAATAAAAATAATCAAAAGTAAAAGCTAGTTTAATTAAATAATTACCGTATGAAAAACCACACAAACATAAATTAAGCATAAATCAAAGCAAAATAATGACAAAATGGTAAAGGCCTCCCGACCAAATTAGAGGGTGTCTGTCTACCTACTAAATTTCGCCAATTTTATAAAAAATAGAACAACGAAAACAAGCTAATAAAAAGTAAAAAGGGGATTGAGGGGGAGAGGGAAACACAAAAGATCCCAGTGAGACCCACAAAAAAGAATTCCAGAAAAATTTATTATTTAAATAAAAACAGTTGGGTAAACACCACCAGTGGGTTATCCACCGACAGTTGGGTATACCCCTTTCAGCACGAGATTTTTTTTTTATGACATAGCAATTATTTATACTGTTTCCTTAGCCTTTGGGTAATACTAAATGAGGCAAAAATACAAAAAAAAATCTCACCCTTATTTACCCCCTTTAAAACCCCCTTTAAAACCCCCCCGCACGATCGTATCATCACGTTTTGATCCAACTGAAGTGTGTGTTTTAATTGGTCGTAGTTGTACGATAATTATAAATGAAAATATGGGTGAATGAAATAAAAATAAGTTTAATTAACTTTTAATCAATGAATCAATGCGAGTATGGTAAACTTACCAATGCTCGACACCTCAACGCCCAGTAGATGACACCCATCTGTCACCTCTCTTACTATATGACATAAGATTGAACGTGCCATGTATTGGGTCAGTGTCGAGCACAGGGACGTTTACCTTTTTACAAAAATCACGTAACATATTTTTCTCACAGAGTAACGAAAACTTAAACCTTTAAAAAAAACAAACATTATAGCTAGGGAGCTACCTGTGGTAGCTACATTGCTTCTTAATGTACTGAAAAAATAATAGGTATGATTCCTCGAAATCAGATTGGTTGCCATCGCTAATTATTTCTGCCACTAAATCAGACGTTAAAAGCCCTAAAACAAATAAAAAGTATTTTTATAATGAATTATTATTTATCGCCGTCCGTCGTAACCACCACTATCGTGTTTTATAACTTCACTGCAAACTACAAACTAAAAACGTAAAAGTTTCACTCTAATTACAACTATTGATAAAAACTACAATGAATACTTAAGCATACACGTGTAGTAAAAAAAATACCTACTTTGTACTCTGCCGTCCTTTACGAACAAGTCCATACTTGTCGCGGCCTGCACGGTAACTGAGCCCGAACCTCGCTGTGACTATTTTTTTTTAATTATTATCAAACGCACGATCGAACGGTACCAGTTTGAGGCGGGAAAAAGGAATTTATGTTATAAAAATATTTTTTTAAAGTCGAACGCACGATCACTCTAATCTGTGCTGAAAGGGATACCAACCTTTTTCAAAAACTAAGATTAGGTTAGGTTAGGTAAACCCAGATACGCACACCACCCAATCACTCGCCTACCGCACAAGGGTACCCACAAAACCTCCGAAAAAAATTTATTTAAGACTTTCTAAACAAAAAAGGTGGGGCCCACTATCGGCCACACACTTCCCAAGGAACATATAACTACGGTATAAATAAGAATAAACAATAATATTAAATAATAAAATAATAATAATTACAGAAAAATTCTAAAATAAACAAAATGTATAATAAAGTAAAATGTCCAAAAGTACGATTATCAGTGAAAACCGCATTCAAAAACACAAACAAATAAAGAATTTATCGATTTTAATAGAATTTCCTAACTTTCGCCGGGATGAGGTCCATTTAGAATAGAATAGAATAGAATAGAAAAACGTTTATTCAGACAACACATCACAACAAAAAATAATTTACAAAATAAGAAAGAATATAAAAACAAACAAATAAGGATGTGAAGCCGAAATGGTCTCCACTCAGCAATGCCGTTGGCACGACTAGCGTTGTCAACGGCGCTGGTTTTCTGCAGAGCCAGCGAGGTGTGCGGGACAGCATACTGCGCGACTTACGTCAGACAAATTAAGTAAATAATACATAGTAATAATAATTATATAGTAATATAATATAATAAAATATAAATATAGTACTTACTCGTATTAATAAGGAAGGTAAATATAATAATTTAATTATTTGGCGGCCACCCAGAATCTGACAGTGTGATACCCTACGCCTGGGCAACAGTACCTTGTTGATCCATAAGATAGCTTTTTAGTTTGGACTTGAACCCACCAACAGTAATGCTCTCTCTGATTGGTGGGGGAAGGTTATTCCAGCACTTCGTCGCAGCATAACGAAAACTGCCACGAAATGCAGCGGTACTGTGCCTCGGGCACACCAGTCTAGGAATACGCCTGATATGCCGTTGATAGAAAACCAACTTCTCATGCAGATATGCAGGCTTCCTACTATTACAGATACCAAATAGGAGCGTGGCAAAGTGAAGGGTACGTCGACCACTCATGTTCAAAAGCTTGTTACTATTGAGATAGGGAGTAATATGCGATCGTGGGGGTATAGGGAAACAAAAACGCACGCAGGCATTTTGTAGCCGTTGTGTAACTTTTTTAGTTCGAGATAGCAAACAGTTACCATACACTGTATCGGCATAATTAAGTTTTGACAGGATGAGTGTATCGCACAGTTTCACACGCACATCAACACTTAAATAGTTACGCACCCTGTAAAGACTATCACTTAGTCCGATTCAAAGATGGGGACTAAGAACGACACGTATTCAGCAAAAGTAAGTCTCTAGAAGGAACTATTTATTTTACTATGGTGCATCTTACCCTTATTTTTATTACGCATGGTAGAGTCAATGTTAGAGTTAGTGGTAGTCAATGGTAGAGTCAATGAGTCAGTGGTAGAGTCAGTGGTAGAGTAGATGGTAGCGACGATGGTAGAGTCGATGGTAGAGTCGACGGTAGAGTCGACGGTAGAGTCGACGGTAGAGTCGACGGTAGAGTCGACGGTAGAGTCGACGGTAGAGTCGACGGTAGAGTCGATGGTAGAGTCGATGGTAGAGTCGATGGTAGAGTCGATGGTAGAGTCGACGGTAGAGTCGACGGTAGAGTCGATGATAGAGTTGATGGTGGAGTCGATGGTACGTTAAGTATTTTGCATGGTATGGGAAGGGTTTTGATCAGAACAAGGATTAAGATAGGAAATATATAAATTGACCGTACAACTACTAAGCTGGTAAATGAAAGTTTCAGAACGCTTACGGAAATGGAGGACGGAACTAGCCGAGGGGAAGGGCCTAGTACGTCAAACTACCAAGGAAACGACGTGTTCAGTCGAGGGGAAGGGCTGGCACGAAGTTTCGACCAAAGGACACCCGAGGATGAGGGTCGAGACGTGTTGAATCGAGGGGAAGGATCAACACGAACAGACCAAGGAGCACCCGAGGTTGAGGGTCAAGGTCATTATACATCGGATATTGCGAGTGCAAAGAGTGCACACACGGAGCAATCTGTAATTTTAGATGCAGTCAGAAAAATCAGGAGTCGGTCACGAAGGCGTCGATCGAGTGACTCGTATAGTGAGGACGGACATAGAGGCAGGAGAGGGAGAAGGACAAGGACGAGACGTGACAGGCGGAGGGACTATTCTTCATCGGACTCAGAGGGAAGTTCGCCGCTACCCAAGAGAAGACGGCGATGAGCAAGTAAGGAATCAGAGACAAATAGTATGTTAGATAAGTTTCTTAGCATTCTCGATAAAGTCAGAGGTTCGGATAAACATAAATTAACATTTAACACGAATGTCATACCCAAATTTGACCCAATGTCGAAAGAGCAGACCGTGTTAACTTGGCTAACGAAAGTGGAAGAATGTGCGGAGATATATGGTTGGGACGAGAAGGCAACCATCCACTACTCGTTACCCAAGCTAAGCGGAGTTGCGAAAACATGGTACCAAGGTCTGTCAACGCTTTTGTTTACATGGCCGCAATGGAAACAAAAGTTGATAGAGTCTTTTCCGTGTCGCGAAGATTATTGCGAACTTCTGACTGAGATGTTGGCAAAAAGGGTTAAGTACGGCGAATCATTGGAACAGTACTATTACGCAAAAATTAATTTATTGAATCGGTGTAAGATTACTGGAAGGAAAGCAGTAGATTGCCTTCTTTATGCCGTTGAGGACCGTGCAGTTAAGGTAGGTGCTCAGGCAGCACAATTTAAAGAGCCCGAGCAAGTGCTCAAATATTTTAGGTCTGTCAAGGTGGGCCAAGTTCGCAATAATAATGACACACTCTCAAAGAGGTTTAGTGATCGTAATGGGACATTATCAAATAGCAGGCCTGGACCCAGCAGATTAGGTCCTGGCAACAGTAGCATTAAATGTTTTAACTGTAATGAACCAGGTCACCCTAGTTTTAAATGTAATAAACCACTTGTGAAATGCACGTCTTGCGATAGATTAGGACATTTAAGCTCTAATTGTTATAAAAACAGAACTACTAATAGCAAGGTCGACGACCAGACCACAAGCAAAGACAAAAACGTAAAGGATGTTTCTAAAGTAGCGGTTGATAGAGATGATGCCATCGATAAATACATATTGGACGTAAAAATTAATGACGCTACTGTTAAATGTCACGTTGATTTAGGGAGTCAGTGCTCGTTGATTAAGATTAGTACAGCGAAGGCTTTAAACCTCTCAATTGATCGTCAGGACAATTTGCCGTTATTGAAAGGTATCGGGGGTAATTTGACTTGCCCTATAGGCGTTTCGATCGTAAGCGTAGAAGTCCAAGGACTGCAGGAAACGATAGAGATGTTTGTGGTAGATGATCACGTGCTGAGTCATCCCGCTTTATTAGGGCATTCCTTTACTGAAAGACCTGACATAGTCATCACCAAAACACCCGATGAAATCATTTTTCAAAGACTTCCGCAGAATCGCCTACACCTCTTAGTGGAGAAAGACACCAAATTAAGTGGTAATGTATTACGGCCTGTAGGTGTGACTACAAACTCTAACATTAACTGCAATGTTTACGTTAATGGCTCTTTGCGAGGTAGAGAAGGCAAGCAGTACTACCTCTTCCCCGGTATGTATGAAATCAGGAATGGCTGTGGTGCCCTCTTGGCTTACAACATCACCTCGGGCGATGTCTCAATAGAGAAGGGGACTCTGTTGACAAGATCCCTGCCCAGTCATATGCCAGATCAGGTACGTACACTGGACTCCTGTAGCGCTGAAATCTTAAACTCCGAGACCAAAAGCGTGAATTTTAGCCCAGAACTAACCGAGGATCAACGCCTTGAATTACAGCGAGTACTGGTAGAGTATAAAGATTGTTTCTCTAATGGACTTAAAGATCTAGGGTTCACGAATGCGACTGAAATGGTGATCGAGCTCGAAGACACTGAACCAGTTGTATATCGACCTTATCGTATGTCACATACTGAACGATTGTTAGTAAGGGACATGGTCCAAGAGATGGTTGACAGCGGCATCGTTAGTGAGTCGTCATCTTCCTACGCTAGTCCTATTGTACTGGTACAGAAGAAAACAGGTGAGAAACGCTTATGTGTCGACTACCGGGCTCTTAATCGGAAGACAAAAAAAGAGCATTACCCATTACCACGAGTAGAAGACCAGTTAGATTTGTTAGCGGGGAATACAATGTTTACTTCATTGGACCTAGCGTCAGGGTACTACCAGATACCGGTGGCTGCCAACTCCCGTGACAAGACTGCGTTCGTGACACCAGACGGGCAGTTTGAGTATAATCGCATGCCCTTTGGGCTTGTGAATGCGCCGTCGGTATTCCAGAGGACGATTCATAAGATACTCAGAGAAGCCCAGGTAAAGTATGCAATAGTTTATATGGACGATGTGCTAATCCCATCAAAAGACTTTGCTCAGGGTATCCAGAGACTAGTAGAAGTTCTGCAGCTTTTAAAAAAGGGAGGTCTCACCCTCAAGTTAAGTAAGTGTAACTTCTTTCTAGATACGATAGACTTCCTGGGCTTTGAAGTAAGCGCTCAAGGGATTCGACCAGGTAGTAGGAAAACCGACGCAGTTTCGAAGTTCCGAGAACCAACCAACCAACACGAACTACGACAATTTCTGGGGTTATCTGGTTTCTTTAGACGTTTCATAAAAGATTACGCAACCGTCACTGCCCCATTAACAGACCTCTTAAAGAAAGACTGCGGTTGGGTTTGGAACGGTCATCACCAACAAGCGTTTCAAAAGGTCAAACAACTACTTGTAGATCGCCCAGTTCTTGCCCTGTATGATCCTAAAGCGGAAACCGAGCTACACACGGACGCGAGTAAGGAAGGACTGGCAGGTATCCTTTTACAGCGTAATTCAAGTGGTGTACTACAGCCAGTCTCTTATTTCAGCCGCAAGACGAGTGTTGATGAACGTAAATTGCATTCGTTTGAACTCGAGACGTTAGCAGTAATCGCCTCACTCAACCGTTTCCGAGTATATCTGGTAGGTATTTCTTTCAAGATCCTGACTGACTGCAACGCGCTCAGATCTACTCTGACGAAGCGAGATCTGATCTCCCGCATTGCCCGATGGTGGGTACAACTCCAAGAATATGATTGTACGATTGAGTACCGACCCGGAGCACGGATGTCTCATGCAGACGCATTGAGTAGGAACCCTGTTGATTCTGCGTCCAGTGAACTACATGTCTTGGATGTGCTACAAATACAGTCGTCGGAACAAGACTGGATAGTGACAGTTCAAACTGCAGATTAGGAGGTAAGAAATATTAAAAGTATTCTCTCTGACCCTAGGTCTGCGGAGGTTGCGGACGTCCATAAAAATTACCAACTTAAGAATGATCGTGTCTACCGCGTGGTCAACAACGAACTGAAGTGGTTAGTACCAAAGAGTGTGCGTTGGCAGATACTGAAAATGAACCATGACGATGTGGGTCATTGCGGTTTCGACAAAACCCTGCAACGGATTAGGAACCATTACTGGTTTGCGAGGATGCGCCGCTTCGTAAAAAAATACGTGTCCTCTTGCCTCGAGTGTGCTCATCACAAAGCCCCTGGAGGAAAACGAGAAGGTGAACTCCACCCAATAGACAAGGTAAGCACCCCTTTTCACACATTTCACGCTGACCACTTAGGCCCGTTCATAACCAGCAAAAGGGGCAACAGTTATCTGTTAGTATTGGTTGACGGATTTACTAAGTTCGTGAATATAACAGCCGTGAGAAATACCAAATCAATTACAACCATACGGGTCATCAAAGAGCACGTAAGTTATTTCGGAGTTCCAACCCGCCTTATTACGGACAAAGGTTCGAGCTTTACCAGTAAGACCTTTCGCGAGTTCACTACGACTTTCGGTATCAAGCATGTTATTAACGCAGTTGCAACCCCGAGAGCAAACGGTCAAGTTGAGAGGTTCAACAGGACCATCTTGGATGCGTTATCTACGTCCAATCACGGCCAGGATGAAAAAACGTGGGATGAGCGTATTCCCGATATCCAGGTAGATATCAATACCACTAAACACAAAACAACACAAAAGAGTCCTTCAGAACTATTATTCGGTTTTAACATTATTAGCAGAACAGAAGGTATCTTAAGCTCCGTTATTAATGATACTTTAAACAAAATCCCTGTCAAAGAGTTAACGGATGTTAGACAAGATGCTAGTAACAAAATTAGAAAACAACAATCAAAAGATATAATCAATTTTAATAAACGCAGGAAACCTTCAAGGCAATATAAGAAAGGCGATTTAGTTAGGATAGAAAGGCAGGTCCCACATGACGGCAAATCACAAAAACTTGTAGTTAAGTATCAGGGTCCTTATCGCATAATGAAAGTGCTACCTAATGACAGATTTGTAGTAGAAGACACACCCATGACTAGAAAAAACGGTAGGAGGTATAAGGCTATTATATCAATTGATAAGATACAACCCTGGATGACATTTTCTAGAGACTTAGAATCCGATGAATCGAGTCATAGTACTATAGAGAGTGAGTAAGCGTAAATTTATATAGAAATTAATGTTTATTGTATGTTGTGATCAATATTTTAGATTTTGTAATTCCTTGTTTGGCTATTCTGAGAGCACGGTTTTTTGTGAGGGCCTCTTCAACTAACTGTGTGTTGCAACGACGGATGTCTTGTCTTATGTTGCGTTTTACTCTTCTGTCAAATATACTATATTCTTTTGTTCCTCTCTCCATTTTGCTTCTCTTATCTAATAAATCTTTAGTGTTTTCAGACAGTTTTTTGAGTTTATTATTTTGTTTTTTAATACTATTGCTTGCTCGCTGAATTCCTGCTAAAATATTTTTATATTGCACTTCGACATCGTTGGCATCCATTTCTAAATCAGAAAAGTGATTCGCTAATTCCAAGTTGAATTTGGCGCTGTTATTTATTATTTATTTATTTATCGTATGGCGATTACACACTGGTTAGTTAAATACATATTAGATTTAAACTTAAAACAATTAAATTATTATTAAAATTTACAGCCATGCAGATAAACACTCGCATCCTTTGTCAGATGTTTAAAGTCCTCAGCCGGTCCGTTGTATCTGGTGATGGGGCACTCGAATACCATGTGGTGTATGTTTTGCTTCGGATCTCCACACTCGCAAGCCGCCGACCCACACCATCCCCACTTGTGCCAGACGTATGCGCAGTTTCCGACTTCAGTCCTCAGGCGATTCAGTTTGCACCATGTCTGTCGGTTTTCACTGAACCCTTTGGGCCTCTCCCGAGTGTTAAGCTCAAAGATGGTGTCGTTTACACTGTCAAAATCAAAAAATCAAAATCAAAACGTTTATTCTGCAAGTAGGCCGCAAAGGGCTCTTTTACATGTCATTTTTTTAAACTACCAGCGCTTTCGTAAGGACCATCATTGCCAAGAAGAATGCACCGCAAGAAACTTGGCAGAAAGTCATCTTTTCAAATCAAAATATAATAAATTACAAATTAAAAAAAATCATACAAATATAGAATTAAGTAAATAAAAAAAATAATTATATAAAAAAACAATACAGGGATGTATTGGGTTCCTTAGTTAAAAAACTAAAACAATACCTAAATCTTAACTATATCTACGTTAAGTGGACGTGTAGAATGCTTCCACCGTCAAAAAAAAAATTAAAAAGGAAAAAAATAAAAATAATGGAGATGTCTTCCAATGTCACAATAATTAAAAATGATTGTGTTAAAAACACATTTCAGGTCAAGTAACCATTAAACTTTTGGATTCCAAAGGCAAACGCTTACGCCTGCCGCCCCCAAAGTTGGCTCACACGCACTCATGTCATGCTCTGAAAGCAGAGCGGTACCGAGGGCATGTATCGCTTCCGTTCCCATAAGCCTTATGGGACCGTCTTAGGAACTTCGACGTCGCGGGCCAATGACTAGTTAATAAAGTATTAATTAAAAAATAAGAGTTTAAATCCATAAGCTTAACAATATACAGCCTTAAATATAGCAAAGGGATATATAAAGTCCCTGAGTTAATAATAAATAGAAAATACTTCATCTAAATTTAGACTATATGTCTCTAAATGTCAACGTAAACTAGTTACATACATTAGAGGTGTAATAAGCCTCCAAGGTCAAAATTAATAATAATATTAATAAAAAGAGCTGGAGATGTATAAGGTCTCCGAATATCAAACAAATAGGTACCTACTTATTATAATTAAGTGGACAACGGCAACAGAACCAGAAACTAGCCGCGGATTGCGCCGGGACACTACAAGTCACACTTCACAACACTTCACATTGCAAAGCACATCCACATAAACACACACACGCACACACAAACACGAGTACATCACATCACATATCGACATCCTAATTATCTTCGGCTTTCAGTCTTGGCCATGTCGCATTATCACACAAGTACTCCTCAACTTTATAGTATGCTTTCTTCAGGAGTGCACTCTTTATGTATGAAAGAGTTGTGTGGCAATTTCCATGCTTCTACAGGGACTTTATTGTAAAATCTCACGCAGTTTCCCACAAAGGATTTACTTATTTTCCGTATACGGAATTTAGGGACGACAAGCTTGTGTTTATTACGAGTGTTGATATCATGTACGTCTGACATTTTCTTAAAGGACTTGATATTTTTGTGTGTATACAATATCACATCATGTATGTACTGTGAAGCTACTGTAAGGATGTTTATCTCCTTAAAGCGTTCTCTTAGTGAAGACCAGGAGCCAAGGTTGTAGATAGACCGGACTGCCCTCTTTTGTAGAATGAAGATCGTTTCGATGTCGGCTGCCTTGCCCCAAATCAGCAAGCCGTAAGACATTATGCTGTGAAAATAACTGAAATAAACAAGCCGGGCAGTTTCTACGTTGGTAAATTGCCTGATTCTTCGTACAGCATAGGCGGCAGAGCTCAATCTACCAGCAAGACCAGAAATATGTGGGCTCCATTGCAAATTTCGATCCAAGGTAAGACCAAGAAAAACAGTCTCATGCACAAGTTCCAGATTTTCTCCATTTAAGGATATAGTTGTGTCAACCTGTCTTACATTAGGCAACGTAAATTTAATACATTTAGTTTTGGCTGCATTCAGTAATAAATTATTTGCGGTGAACCAGTTTAGCGCAGCTGTTAAAGTCTCATTGATGTGACTTTGATCTTCTTGTTGCCTGTTTACTTTAAAAATCAAAGAAGTATCATCAGCAAACAATACAATGTTACACTTCTTTTCTAACAAGTGGGGCAAGTCATTTATATAAACCAGAAAGAGAAAAGGACCCAAAATGGATCCTTGTGGTACTCCAAGCTTCACCGCAGAGCCGCCTGACTGCGTTCTATTTATGTCCACTTTTTGAATTCGCTGACTGAGATAAGACATAACAAGGTTTAGTGCTTTAACGGAGAGTCCGTAGTGTTGAAGTTTACGGATAAGCGTCTCATGTTCCACGCAATCGAAAGCCTTGGAAAGGTCGCAAAATATTCCTATTGCATCTTGTGAATGTTCCCACGCGTCATAAATGTGCTTCATGAGAGTTGCGGCCGCATCTGTTGTCGAACGGCCTTTTGTGAAACCAAATTGCTGACTATGTAATAGTTCATTTATATCAAAATGACGAAGCAACTGGTTAAGCATGATCTTCTCAAACACTTTACTCAGCACTGGAAGCACAGATATCGGTCGAAAGTTACCAGGATAAGATGAGCTTCCGGATTTAAACAATGGAATGACTTTGCTATACTTCATTAAATCCGGGAATACACTATCATCAATGCACTTGTTAAACACGATGGCTAGATGCGGTGCCACAATATGGATGACAGATTGCATGACTCGAACAGAGATACCCCAAAGATCTTCGGTATTCTTCAGTTTCAAAGTCTTAAAAGTCTTTATAATTTCTTCGGAGTTTGTGTGTTGGAAGTCAAAGTTCAGATGTCCATTCTTTGCAATATCATGTAGATAAGAACTAGCCAGCACAGTGGAAGACCTTAGATCACGAGTCGTATTTACAGCTATATCAGAGAAAAAGTTTTCAAAAGCACCCGCTACTTCTAAATCTGAAGTCAATATTCTATCATCCATTTTTAATCGGAATTGACAATTACGGGGCTTAGCTTTACCAGTTTCTGAATTTATGACATTCCATACTGCCTTTACTTTATTTTCAGCGGATTTAACTTTATCACTAAGATAATCAGCCTTAGCAGCAATACATACCTTTTTAAATAATTTGGAATATCTTCTAACATAATCTACAAAAGAAGGGTCTTGACTGTGGCTTTTCAATTCATAAAGTTCGTAAAGCCTAGTTCTACTCGTATGTATTCCAACAGTGGCCCAGTCACTAAACTTTGCCTTGTTCCCGTTTTTCATTTTAGTTTTTAATTTAAATACTTTTCCGTACTCTCGATTGATAACAGCAGACAGGTTTTTATAAAGTACGTTAGGATCACTCCTCTCCACATAAGACTCAGGAACGCTGTTGATAATACTTTCCTTAAATTTTTCTATACGTGCATCTGTAACGGGTCTATAGGTTATCACTTGACCATTTGTCTGTTTAGGTATTTTAAAACAGGCTTTTTGGCCTCTGTGATCAGAATTAAAACAGTTTATTACTTCCTTCTCCGTAGCTTTACATTTGCAGAAAATATTATCTAAGCATGTAGCCGTGGTGGCCGTTACTCTAGTCGGTTCCTCAAAAAGATGAAACAAGTTAAATGATTTAAACAAATTCAAAAGTCTTACAGAATGTCTATTTGCAGAGTCAAGTAAATTTACATTAAAATCTCCACATACGATGATAAATTTACTACTAGCAAAAACTTGTTTCAAAGCATCTTCCATCACGGATTCGAAATGACTAAAGTCCGACGACGGCGGCCTGTATACACATAATATGATGTGATTCTCTAATTCAACACATGAAATTTCAATAACACGTTCAATGGACAGCCGAACAATGTTTTTTAATTCTTTACTCTTATAGTCGTCTTTAACAATAATCAAAGAGCCTCCATGTATTGCCGACTTTCTATGAAAGGAACTGGCGATTCTGTAATTACGAATATTCAAGAGCAATTCATGTCGTTTCAGCCAGTGTTCAGTAATACACATTACACCTACATTCAAGGCATCAAGGAATAAGCCAATTTCAATAAATTTGCTGGAGAAGCCTTGTATATTTTGATGAATCAAAATAAAACTATTTTGCCCCTCCGCTGTCTCACGCGTTAGTTTAAAGACTGGCGGCCGGTGGGCGGCGCGCGCGCGGCGAGTGCGGCCCCGGCGCCGCCACCCGCCACTAGCCCGGCTCCGCTGCCGCCGGTCGCCCCGTACCTAGGTTCAATATTGAATGCTAGTAATTTTGCTATTGACATTTTACTTTTCTTTAATAGATACAATTTCGTTTCATTTAGCTTAAATTTTTTAACAAATTTATTAGTGTCAAAGAATTGATACTTATTATTATAACAAGTTACATTATACAACATAGCATTCCACTTAGTACTTGTAACATTGCGCTCATAGGATACATAATTAGAATATGGGAAAGCACATAAAATAATCTTGTTGATACCACGCTGCTCCACAGCTGACAGCTCTCGTAGCAAATCTTCAAAGCCGGATCTACTTATGCGTACACTGTTACCCAGCATGATAACCAGCGTGGTCGTAGTGTCAAACTTGTCCTTGGATAATCGATCGGCGAACTGCTGGAGACTAGCACCGCGTAGGCAGTGGTTTACGACCCTCTGCCCGAGGAACTGGCCGAGTATGGGTCCAAAACCCACGCCAATCTCGTCGGAGTACATAACAGTATTGACTGTAGGTAGTGAGACCGAGTTTGCCATTGCAAGATTATGTGCAGCCGGCGGAAGGCTTCCTGCAGCGGACGTCGCGGGCACCGACGCCGTCGGACACTCGGGCTCGGCTTGAGGCGCAGGGGGCGGCGAGCCCATAGGCGCAGGCGGCGGGGTCGCGGCCGGCAGGGGGCCCGCGGGCGGCGGCGTGCCGGCAGGGGGCGGGGGCCGCACGGCCGGCGGGGAGCTCGAGGGCGCAGGCTGCCGCGCCGGCGCTTGAGACACGATGTGATGGTTTTTTGCAGGCGAAGTTTCATGCGAACAAACACACATATGATTATTAATAAGAGAATTAAAGCGTTCTTCATTATAGCGACACATGTCGACTAACTGTGTAGCAGCACTGACATGCTCACTGATTTCACGCTTACTGCTCTCATATTTTGTGCTTATATCTCTGAGTGATTCCTCTAACCTACTGATTTTAGATATTAAGGTCTTTGTCATACTGTCATGTAAAGAGTCTCGTGCTTCTAATTCATTCTGAGTTGATTTAAGTTTATTTAATAACACACTGCGCTCCTTAATTAAATGTACATTTTTTTGTAAACAATGTTTAGCATTTATAAATTTCTGTGTGCGTCTAATAAATTTCTTAACTTTAATATATTTTTTTAGGGTTTTATTACTTACGAAATAGCATGATGTGGTTGAATCATCTTTTGTCAAGTCGATTGTTGATATAACCGACTGAGAGTGGGATGCTGCAGGTGAACCGCTGTTTGAGCAGATCATGTCTTCATATAAGCTTTGGCCCATTAACTCTTCATACAGGCTATTAGTTTCGGCAGCATGGTGTTGCTCACATTCCATTTGGAGTGCATGTATGTCTCTGTGAGCTTCCGTCAGCTCTCTTTCTAGGTCATCAATCCGCCTCAATGCTTGCTCATAATGGGCTGAACAGTCCTCGAACAAATCCATTTTTGATTTCATTTGCACCAGCTGTTCATAGGTATCATGCTACTGTAAGTCGAGTTCACCCAGTTGATTCTTTAGTTGAGTGTTTTTGTCCACAATCTTCGCTACTTCCACCTCACCATCCTCTCTTTCCTGTTCCAGCTGAGCACACAGATTCTTGTAGTGTTTCAGGTCTTCCAGAGTTGCTCTCAGCTGCATTTCCAGTTGACGCGCCACGGCCTTGCGAGTCAAAACGTTTGTGGCCATTTTCTATGACTCCTTTTTGGATCAAAGCACACAATTTCCAAATTTTTCTTCTTAACTGTGATTGCCACAGTGAGACTTATGTTGATCTGAAACTAACCACAATGCAACTGAATACTAGGCAAAGAAAGTAATGAAATAAGCAGCCAAGAAAGAAACAAACAGATAAAGTTAAAAGTGAAAATATGAGATATTAGTAGACAAAGTGACAGAAGGAGCAGTCTAATGAAATAAAAAGTAAGACAAAATGAGCACTAATATTCATGTAATTCTTATATTCATGTATGTAGTGCGAAAATTACAAAGATAGAAATATTAGGGTAAACAGCTGAGTGGGTCAATGACACAATGACCGGCGTATAGTCATAAATAGGTATGCGAGATGTAACTGTTTTGTAAAGAACTTAAAAAAACAAAAGCAACACTTATTCTAGGGATAAAAAACAATAACAATACTCCCCAGGTTATTTAGCAGCACAGAAAATGTTTTCATTGGGTCCATATTGGGTTCGCTAAATTTCATCACCCGAAATTGATTTTCCTAACGATTTGTACTCCTAATGATCACTGTTCCTAAAATTTTGTTTCCTAAAGTTTTCGTTCCTACAATTTATTTTACTATTAACGTAGTCTATAACACTCAGTTTTCCGAAAATTGATTTTCCTATTGATTTGTACTCCTAATTATCACTGTTCCTAAAATTTTATTTCCTAAAGTTTTCGTTCCTACAAATTATTTTACTATTAACGTAGTCCATAACACTCAGTTTTCCGAAAATTTTAAGTAATAACTTCACTGTTGAAATTTATCAAACAAATTAGATTATCCGGGTGGTCATAAAAAAAATAACTAACACCAAAGGCTAATGCGGGAGCTGCGCTGCGCTACGCTCCCGCATTAGCCTTTGAACCTAACCATACCATGTCGCTTCCACTCCGCAAGGTCTTGCTCGCTCGCTTCGCTCGCTCGCTGGCTTCAACCTCTATCATTGGAGTCAGCGAGCGAGCGAGCAAGACCTATCAGGGCGGAAGCAACTCGGTTTATTGCAACGGACATTATGAAGTTTAATGTATAATAATGTTCAATTTTATGAATAAAAACAAATCTACATAAAAAAGATATGATGATGAATAATACTGTAAAAGATGGTTATGTTGAGAAAATATAGGAAAACAAATAGTAGTATGATAGATGTTTATTGCAACGGACATTATGAAGTTGAATGATTAGGAATTCAGAACGTTAGGAACAGAGTAGTTATGAGTAGTGATTATTATGATGTAAATTTTTAGGAACAACATTTTCGAACTTCCGATAATCGACATTGAAAAATTAGTTCAACTTTGGCGCACCCGTTTTCATTTTTTTTTAAATTACGGTCGTTGATCCAGTGAGTGACGTTTGCCAAACGTTTGAATTTTTACATTGATATTATTAAATGTAATAGGCCACTGTCCGGCTGGATAACGTTTTTATGCCTTAATTAATGCATAAACAACACTTTTAAACACTTAAATACACTTTTTACGTTATTTACATAATTAAAAAGCAATTAAAATATATGACACTCGTTTTTGACGTCTTGATCGGATGTCCTGTTGGGCTTCCCATTCCTTTATCCACGCTTCGCTATCATTCCATGTGGGGTCGCGTGAGTGAAAAGATTTAGCAGGCGGATTTCGGGATTTGAGTCGGGTGTTCACAAGCTTACCCAGGTCCTCGTGTACAGGCAGCAGAGTATTTTCAGAAAATTTTGTCAACTCTCGTGCCAGGCATTTCTGTCTGCGGATGCCCGGTGGTGCAATGTTGCTAAGGGCCGGGAGCCAATAAGTAGGCGTTGGCATGATGCAGCCCGTGATGATCCTCATGGTGTTGTTAAGCTCTACGTCTACCTTAGCCACGTGTGCACTGTTCATCCATACAGGTGCACAGTATTCCGCCGTTGAGTAGACAAGGGCCATAGCAGTGGTCTTCAAACAAGCAGCGCTGGCACCCCACGATGTACCTGTTAACTTCTGAACTATGTTGTTCCTAGTCTTTAGTTTTCCAGACAACTTATCAAGGTGGTTTCTATACGTCAAACTCCTATCGAGGGTCACACCCAGGTACTTCGGACAGAAATTATGACGCAGAGTAGTACCTCTAAACCTCACTTTCAGCTGTTTATTAGCTAGTTTGTTTGAAAGGTGGAAACAGCAGACCTCCGTCTTGCTGGCATTTGGGCATAGGCGCCAGTGTTGGAAATACTCGCCCATTACCTCCAAATCTTTTTCCAAAGTAGCTTCCGTTGTTTCCATGATTTTATTTTGAGTTACCAGAGCAATATCATCAGCGTAGCCAATTTTTCGTGAGGTCGTGGCAGGCAGGTCGTGGATGTAGAGGCTGAAGAGCAGGGGAGCAAGCACAGAGCCTTGGGGCAAGCCATTGTTCAAAATCCTCATTTTGCTAGACTTATGGCCCAGATGGACTTGGAACGGTCTATTTGTGAGAGCATCTTCTATCACTCTGAATATTCTTAGGCATGGGACAGCTTTTAAGAGTTTATAGAGCAGTCCCTGTCGCCACACAGTGTCGTACGCAGCTGTTAAGTCTATAAAAGCTGCAGAAGATTTTGTTCCAGATTGGAAGCCTACCTCGATATGTGATGTGAGGGCGAGAACCTGGTCGCAGCAGTTCCGCTTTATTTATTATGGTAGTTTTATCCAAGTTTCTGATGCGATGGCTAAATAAAGTTTTTCTGTGTATTTTTAAGTTGAAAAAGAGTTTGGTGCGTATGGGTCGATGGTCTGAACTGAATTTAATCCTATTTATTATTCCTACATCTTTTATTATTTTCTGATTCGAAGTGAGCACATAATCAATTTCGTTCTTGACCTTACCATCTGGAGAAACCCAGGTCCAGCGTCTCTGATGTTTTTTGTGGAAGAAACTGTTACTTATTTTGAGGTTTTGTCCAAAGGCGAACTGGATTAAACGAGTACCACGTATATTTCGGGCTCCCAATCCATGTGGCCCGATAACGTCTTCGTTGTCCAGTTTTTGCCTTGCACCGACTTTAGCGTTAAAATCGCCGAGAACTATATTCCAAGTGCTTCGGTGTTCGTCGCAAGCCTTGTTCAGCAAATCGTAAAATTCTTCCACCTCATCATCAGTATGAGTTGATGTTGGGGCATATGTTTGGACTAGGGTCAATGTACATTTTTCTGTAACCTTAAATTTAAGAACTGCAATCCTCTCAGAATACCCAATAAATTCAATAATGTTGTTTTTCCACTTCTTTGCCACCAAAAAACCGACCCCGTACAGTCCACTAGTGGTTACAAAGTGATATATATGATATATATATATATATATATATATACATATATACAAGAATTGCTCGTTTAAAGGTATTAGATTAGATTGTCGTTTTGATTGCACAATCGCCCGACACAGCCTCTGCGCGCAACTGAGCCGGTTGCGCGCAAGTTATGCGGAACTCCGCATAATTGTGCCACATTCGACATGACTGCATAACACTTCTATAGTTTTTTCTGTTCTGTGATCCCAGCCTACCTACGCGGGTCCCGTGCGGAACTATATGTACTCGTAAGTTATATGACATAATATTTTTACTTAGGCACTACCAGTAGAGTGAAGGGAAATTTTAATTTCCCGTGACACTACTATTCAAATTGGCTGATTAAACGGATAGTACCTGGGCGACCGAGCTCTGCTCGGGCAGAAACTCGCTACCAAGCGTTTTCCCAGAGATAAGACCAAGCTAGATCAATTTTTCATCCCCGAAAACCCTCAAATACCAAATTTCAGGGAACGTGCACATAGACGGTGCTGCCAACTGGTGCCATAAGGGTGCCATCAATTTGAATGTTTTACGTTGATAAGTTTGTTTTACTGTCCGCATAGTGTCTCTTCTGTCGCATTAGTGCTGCTGCCTATAGTTACTGCACGTTCCCTATAATACTTTTTCTCACAAAAGAAGAAACTTGACGTTTTCTCATGAAAAATAAATTTAAAAAAAAACTAAAAACCTTAAAAAAAAACGTGGAATCGAACCGAGGTCGGCTGGATCCGCGACCACCCGATTTCTACTGTGCTATTTTGATCTGCTCGAAGCCGGCGAAATTTAGCTTTGTATTCTAATGCAAACAAAAATAGCCGGAAAACACGAGTAAAAGCGATTTTCTGAAAATGAAACATAGCTAGATCAGTTTTTCATCCTCGAAAACTCCCACATACCAAATTTCATCGAAATCGTTGGAGCCGTTTCCGAGATCCTGATTATACAATATAATATATATACATATATACAAGAATTGCTCGTTTAAAGGTATTAGATTCATCTGGGCCATCGATATATAGATTTAGCGTAATTTACTTGGTGTTTTCCTCTTTCGTTCAGCGTCGTCTTTTGCAGCTTTTTTCACTAATCTATGTCTTCGACGATTCATTTTGTTGTTTTCATTAACAATTAACGAAAACCCGCGAACTGTCACATGATAGGACGTTTTGAATTGCGCTGCAGTGATTTTGTAAATAATTAAATGCAAGAACATTACAAACATCAACGAAACTGAGCAAGATACCAGGATACGAGCATTGCCGACTTGAAAATATCATCACAACACTTTGGTGAGCTGTTTGAGGTGGCTTTCGGGCTATTTACTGGTCAGATAATTGTTATTATTATTACAAATTTCAAGCAATCAGACAAATAGTTTGAAATAACAGTCTGATTTCACTTTTATTAATTAACCAATATCAGGTAATGCGATCACCTGTTTGTTGATAACTGTCAACTGTCACGGTGACACAGAGAGAGGTGCCAAACGTCAAGACCGATAGCACTACCAACTTAGCAATTTCGGATTCCGTTCAGAAACTTGAAAAAGGGTGCGTTCTTGTTGGCAGTTTCACACTACTAGAGAATTAAATAGTTTCAATTGTGTACAAATACTGAAAACATTGAAATGCAAAAGTGTGGTGCATGTGCGAAGTTTATGGCCCGGGGTGTTAGAGTACCATGCCCAAAATGTGGCGGTGAGTACCACCACGCTTGTGTGGGCATGGCTGCTGCGGCCTCGGCCCCACAGGACTGGAATTGCCCGGTGTGCAAGAGATCTCAGCCGCGGGACAATAAGGCGGATACCCCAGTGAAGGGCCTTCACCAGCAGCCTGCAGCCGCGTCGTCTGTCGCGGCCGCGCCTGCTGCGGCTGCGCCCGCCGCGGGCCACTCGAGTGTGGTGTCATTGGGTGGCGGCGCGCGGGCGCCGGCGGCACCGTTAACTGGCGAGACGAAGGTTGAGACGGAAGGGGTGCCGTCGGTCCTTGGTCGGGAGATACGGCTCTTCAGGGAGGAACTCCAACTCGTCCGACAGGAATTGAAGGATTTTCGTCAGGAGTTTGTAGATGTCAGAACGAGCATGGTGGAATTCAATAAGAAAATTGACAGACTGGATAGCCGAGTCGACGCCATCGAACAACAGGTTTCGGACAGCACCGTATCGCCGGCCCACAAGGTGCTCGAGGAGGCCGTTGCGTCCCTGCAGTTAGAGCTCAACGACCGCGATCAGGAGCTCCTGGGTAACGACGTGCAGGTGTCCAATGTGCCGGAGGAGCCGGGGGAGAGTCCGGCCGGTCTGGGGGTGCGGATTTGTGCCAAGCTCGGCGTGCAACTCGACGAGCGAGACGTGGTGGCGGTTCACCGCGCGGGCAGGGCGAGCGGCGCGGGCCGCCCGCGGCTGCTGGTGCTGCGCCTGGCGCGCCGCGCCGTGCGCGATGATGTGCTGCGGGCCGCGTGCGTGCGCCGTGGCGTTACTACCGCGGACCTGGGCCTGGCGGCGCCTCCGCAGCCCTTCTACGTGAACGAGCGCCTCACGGCCCCCAATCGGCAGCTGTTTCAGCGGGCTCGGGAGGCGGCGCGTGCCGCCGCCTGGCGGTACGTGTGGTCCCGCGATGGCAAAATCTTTGCTCGTCAGAGGGACGGTCAACCGTGCCATCGCATTCGTCGCTCGGTCGACCTAGATATTTTTAGGCCCGAATGTGGCGGTCGAAATAATTCTTAGCTGTTTTCGTATTGTTTTGTGTATATCTGGTATTTTTAAAGGAAATAATTTCAGTTATTTGATATTGTCAGTTTTTTCTGTTGATTTTCTTGTTGTTGCTTTGCTGTTTGTAATTTTTTATTTCTTCGGTGTCATTGCGGGTGTGGATTTTACACTTAACCGTGCACTTTTTGTTGGATCATTCAGGAACGTTATAGTATTATTAATTAATATTCTACGTAGTTGTATACACCTTTATTGTATTTTATTTATTATATATGTTTCAGGCCGTACTTTACTTGCATGTATACAGCTATCCGTTTGATATTTTTGTTCCGTACATTCTGATTATTGTTATGCATCATTCTAAAAACTTTAAAGTTGGTTTGTTTAATGCTGGATCCCTCAGTACGGGGCACGACGAGTTGATTTTGACTATAACCGAGACTGACGCGAACGTGATATGCATCAATGAGACTTGGCTTCGCGCAGGGCAGGAAGGGCGCGCGCCCACTGTGCCAGGATACCGACTGAGACACGTGCCACGGCCAGCTGACGTCCGCGCTAGAGGAGGCGGAGTAGGGTTTTATTTGCGCCGAGGCATGAACGCGCGTACGCTGCCGCACCCTCCTGCCGAAGTCGTCGAGCAAATGTGGCTTAAGCTTACAATTAATTGTAAAAAATTAATAGTAGGCACAGCGTATCGACCTCCGTGGCTAAATGTTGACACATTTTTTGATGCTATCACTGACTCAATTACATCGTTTACTAACTATGACCGATTGATTTTACTTGGTGACTTTAACATAAATTATTCCGACCAAAATGACAGTAAATTTAAGCAGTTGATGCAGTTTCTGACTACAGTTGATCTGACACAGCACGTAAATGAACCGACTCACTTTACTAGCCATAGTGAAACGACCATAGACCTGGTATGTACTGACGCTCGTGTTGAGAGTGTGGATGTGAAGCATGTCCCGGAACTCGGTGCTCATGCTTTTATCACAACCGAGTTGTAGAGGATTATGACTACAAGAAACAAAAACTGTATAGGTAATAAAGATGCGCGCGACCCCAGCTCTGTATTCAAGGCAACTGGCCAGCGCCCGGGACCGGCGCGCCGCCCGCGCCCCTCACACCCGCCCGCGGCTGCTTATAGCCTTACAAGGCGTTAACATCCTGGGGGCCCGTTGGAGAGGCTGAAGGATTCGCAGGAACTGCAGGAACTGGAGCTGATTCCAACTCATCATCTTCTTCAAGGAGGGGGCATACTCTGTTCAGTGCACGCCGCTCCACACCTCTTATTGTTTTGAAGTCAGCGACCCGGCAAACTCCGTCTTTGCCAGGATACATTCGATGAACTCGTGCAAGCTTCCATCTCATGGGGGGCTGGTTATCGTCCTTAAATACCACCATGGCGCCTTCCTTGAGGTTTTTGTATGGGTGTCGCCATTTGGTTTTTCTTTGCAACTCTTTTAGGTACTCATTCTTCCACCGTGTCCAGAAACTCTCTCTTAATGTTTCAATCAGCTGATATCTCGTTTTCATGCTTCTTTCAGGAACAGCGGGGGGCGATGGTATAGACGTCAGCGGCCGCCCGATCAGGAAGTGCCCTGGAGTAAGAGGAGACAGGTCGCTGGGGTTACATGATAAGGGTGTAAGGGGACGGGAGTTGAGGACGGCCTCGATTTGTGTGCAAAGCGTACTCAACTCCTCGTACGTGAGACTCGAATTACCTATCACTCTTTTCAAATGATGCTTAATCATTTTTACATTGGCTTCCCACAGAGAACCAAACGTTGGGGAGTAGGGGGGATTGAAGACAAATTGAATGCGCTCTTCAGCTGTGAAGTGAAATATCGAATTCATGCCTGATTTTAACGCTCGACCTAGTTCATTGTTTGCCCCTACATAGTTTGTACCATTATCACAAAATAGTTTAATAGGTTTCCCTCTACGAGAAATAAATCTGCGAAGACAGGAAATAAAAGCGTTACTAGTTAGGTCGCTTACAACCTCCAAGTGGATGGCCTTGGTGCAAAAACAAATAAAAAGGCAAATGTAGCACTTTGAAATTCGATTCCCGCGGCCTGTCCTACTTGAAATTGGAAGCGGCCCCGCGAAATCACTACCGCAGATTTCAAAGGGATGACTACGACTAACTCTATTAGACGGCAGGTGGCCCATCAACGGCTCCATTGTTTTGGCTCTAAAACGGGTACACGTTACACATTGACGGTATATTTTACGAGCCAACGTCCTCCCCCCCAGAGGCCAAAACTGATCTCTGATGCTTGCTAGGAGCAGTTGAGGGCCAGCATGCAACAGGCGTAGGTGTTCGGCTCGCATCAACAGCTTTGTAAAATGATGTTTTCCATGTAGTAACACTGGATGTTTCCTATCGAAGCTAAAGTCAGTGTTCTCGAGCCGGCCACCCAGCCGCAGCACGCCGTCGACGTCAAGGAAAGGAGACAACTGCAACAGCTGAGGTGAGGTTATTTTCTGTTTATTTTTAATAAGTTTAAGTTCCTTTGGAAAAGATTCAGACTGTGATATTTTTATAAGGTAAGTAAGCGATTTATTTAATTCATTTTCTGTTAAGGGACCAAAAGTTCTTTGATTTATATTTTTTGTTTTACTATTTTTTATAAACCTGTAAACATATGCTAATATTCTGTTTAGTTTCAATGAACTAGAGTAATTTTCAAAGTTAATTAATTGGTTAGGTTCATTGTTTTCGTTAATGTTACTCGTAGTTTGCATTACTTTTATTTCAGGTAAGGTTATCTGTGTGTTGGGTGCCTGAGGCCATTGACACTTGTCACCTTTCAAAAAATCAGGACCCTCCCACCACAGAGAGGAATTCAGAAGATGACTAGGATCTACGCCTCTTGAAGCCATGTCATCTGGATTCATTTCAGTAGGTACATGTCTCCAGGAGTTTCTATTAGTAAGTTCATGAATTTCATTTATTCTATTACAGACGAAAGTTTTGAGGAGTTTGGGCTGCGTTTTTATCCAGCCCAGGGTGATGGTGGAGTCCGACCAGAAAATCTTTTTATGAATAGTGCATCGGAGAGCTTCGCTCACCTTAGCAACCAGTCGGGCTCCTAACAAAGCCGCCGAGAGCTCTAAACGAGGTATGGTCATAACTTTAAGAGGCGAGACCCTTGTCTTAGCACAAAGTAATTTAATTGTTACGCAATTTGAGTTATCCGTCGTGCGCACGTATACGCACGCCGCGTAGGCCTCCTGTGAGGCGTCCACAAAGCAGTGGAGCTCACAGGCGGCAGGAGACGGGCCGAACACGTGTCTCGGTACAGATACTGCAAGCAAAACATGTAAGTTTTTAGCTAATTTTGTCCAAGTTTTCTTTATGTTGTTAGGTACTTGTTCATCCCACGTCAGTTTAAATTGCCACAATTTCTGTAACAATATTTTGAGCGTTATAGTGCAAGCACTGATCAGACCGAGAGGATCAAATACCTTACATGTGTTAGATAAGATTGTTCTCTTAGTGACTATGTCATTATGATCTATATTTATGGAAAAATTTAATTTGTCAGTGTCTGGAGTCCACTGAACACCTAGAACACTGGATTGTTTGCTCCAATTAAGAGACTCTGATGAAGTAGCATTTAAAAATATTTTAGGGCAATTAGTACGGAGCTTATGCAAAGGAAAACCTGCTGACGTAAGTACCTCAGTTACACCGTGAAGTATATGAGCTAAAGCGGCTTCACTGTCCGCACCCGTCAGCAAATCGTCCATGTAGCAATCTTTTTTTATTACTTCTGATGTTACTGGATCTGGACATTCATATGCTAACTGGAGCAGACAGCGAGTACTTAAGTAAGGCGCTGAGGCCGTTCCGTACGTCACAGTATTAAGTTGAAGCACATCGAGAGGTTTCGAAGCGTCATCACGCCACAGAATCAACTGCAAATTACGTTGCGATTCATCAATTTTTATTTGACGATAGCATTTTTCTATGACACCGGTAAACACATATTGATGCTGACGAAATCTGATCAATATATTAAATAAATCGTCCTGAACTACCGGGCCTATGTACTGTATGTCGTTCAGAGATTTATGTGAAGTTGATTTTGCTGACGCATCGAAAACGACTCGTAATTTCGTGCTCTCACTATGATCACGAAGAACACAAAGATGTGGTAGGTAATACCCGAAGTTAGGTCTTTCTATTTTTGTTAAATGTCCTAGATCTCCATACTCATGTATAAACTCACTATAACGTCTTTTTAAATCAGGATTTTTATTTAATTTTTTCTCTAAATTATAGAATCGTTTGGCAGCCATTTTGTATGAGTCACCGAGTGCTATCTCTGGTGATTCCTTTAGCGGCATCAGAACTGAAAACCTGCCATCAGGTAAACGGTAAGTATTCTTAATGAAGTGTTCTTCGCAAAATTCATCATCAGCTGATGTAGGTATCTTTGAGGACGGAAGCTCTTCAAGGCTCCAGAATTTTGTTAACTTTTCACTAATTTCTCGGGTAAAATTACAGTGAAGTTTTTTAGGTGGTTTATTTAGGTTTGGGGTTAAAGGGCCGGCAACTATCCAGCCAAACATTGTATTTTGAAGGACGGGCTTATTAGGACCCAGCGATATCCTTTCAGGGCACAGGATATCAAAGAATAGTTCCGCGCCTATCAACATGTCAACATCTGCAGGTCGACAGAATTGAGGGTCAGCTAGCGGAATGTCATTAGGTAAGTTTAGATGAGTAATGTTTACGGCCATGTTAGGCAACTGACCGGTGATTCGAGGAATAACTAAACAATTTAAGTTTACATTGAAGCTGTTACACATAGAGCCGATGGTTACGTCACACCGATCTGAAATGGTAAGTTGAAGGTTGTTAATGCCTGAAATTAATAAAGAATCAGGATTACGATTAACTAAACCAATTTTTTCTTTTAGGTTTTCCGTCAAGAACGAGGATTGGCTACCCGCATCGAGCAGCGCGCGAGCAACGTAAGTATTATTATTTTCAGGGTTAGTAACCTTTATTAACGCAGTGCCAAGCAGAACCTGCCCTGAGGATTGAACTGACAGCGTTCTACGTGGCGGGTTGACTATCCCAGAGTTACTTGAAGGCTCTGGTGACGTCACTGGTGATGTATTTTTTATGATGCTTTCTTTATGTAATAACGTATTATGTTTTTTGTTACATAACCTGCAAGGGCCAAGTCTACACACAGGTGCTTCATGGCCTCTTCTTAAACAATTTACGCAAAGTTTCAACCTTAAGGCTTCACTTAATTTATTATCAAGTGGTAAGGCCTTAAAAGATTCACAATCCAATATTCTATGGCCTTGGTTACAGAGCGGACATGATAGTGACACTATAGGCTTCGAGGGACCAGCCGTGACAAAAGTTTTCGAAAATTTATGATGAGTTAACGGAACCTTCTGATCGGCCTTAAAATGATTGTCCTTATTAACATGAGAACTGCCTTTATCAAATCTGTTAGTTAATGTCGTTTCTAAAATGTCCGCTCTGCTACGAAGAAAGTCTATAAAGTCACTTAAGAGTGGTAGGTCGGGCAAATTGTTACGTTTTTCTTCCCACTTTCCACTTGTGATTGGATCTAATTTATTAGATATCATAAAAATTATGAGAGTATCCCATTGAGACACCGGCTGACCAAGTGTCGTCAACGCTCTGAGGTTTTTCGTAACTACGTCGATTAAATATCGTAACGATTTATGTGATTCTTTAAGAATAGGTTCAATTTTAAATAAAGCCTTCAGGTGGTTATTAATTAAGACCTTCTTATTGTCATATCTTTGACATAGCAAATCCCACGCCAATTGATAGTTTGGCGCTGAAAATTCAATTGACTTAATCACTTGTGCCGCGCTTCCTTCCAGCGAGGAACGTAAATAATGAAATTTATTTATGGTTGGGACCGACTCATTTTTATGTATAAGCGATTCAAAGGTATCGCGGAACTCCAACCACATAAAATAGTTACCGTCGTACGATGGCAGCTTAATGACGGGTAGCCGTACATTTAAATTATCCTGATGTGAACAGCTACTATAAGAACTACGTTTATCTTCCTCGCCAGAAGGACGCCGCTTAAGTAATGATTGAGCGCTAGAAATATTAGCGTAAAATTTTGTTTCAGTTATTTCCCGTTCCTTTAACTGTTCATCAAGAACAGGACAACACGATTCTATCTGAATTTGACACCTTTCGAACTCGGAAAATAACGCTTCCATTCGCAATATTCGCATATTTATTTCAGCGAACTGAGTTTCAGATAATTCGTCTACCTTTATTTTCTTTAAATCATTAAAGTAATTTTCAAAGTTTGTCAGTCTCCCTCTAATTGAACCTCGTTGTTTAATTAAGTCTCTTAAAGTTAAATCTAGTTCAAGATCATTGATATCCTTAGGCGACATCGGCATTTTGCTAGTAAGATAATGACAATAGGTACTTAAATGAGCAAAGGCAAACAATAAATCTAGTTAAGTAAATAAATTGTGCATCAAACTAGGCAGGAATTCCAAGCGCGCAGATGTGCAGCGCTTAGTAGGTCAAGGTCAATGCAGCCAGCCGATCGATGCCGCGTAGGCACGGAGCGAGCTGATGGGTACTTCACTGCGCGAGCGCACGGTACCCTCAGCGCGTCGAATGTTCTAGACGCGCCCGACCCCTGGAATCGTCGGCCGAAGCTACTTTGAATGTTACGTAATTACACGTAGTAAGGGTAGGTGCTCGAGATAGAAATGGAAAGTTAAGCAATCGAACACAAAAAATATTTTATCAAAAATGGCTCATAGAAAAGAATGCGCAAAGAAAAAGGTAGGTAGGCATATGCGACAAATTTGCGTATTAAATGACTTGCTATTGATTAAGAAATTATAAATTGATGTTTAAGTTCGTGCTAAATAAAGTTAAGCTGCAATCAACTGTTATTTGGGTATTTTCTATAGCAGACTAATGCGAAAGAATGCGCTTAAACTTATCACTATGACGTTTAATTTTAATGCGTGATTATTAATACTTTAAAGAATTGTGCATTTAGCAAGATATGCCAGGCAAGCACACGAGAAATTAAATTATTCTGACCCGTGAGTCCCAGCCTTTAAGTATAACTGCTATAATAATACGGTCGTATTCAGAGCTAAGTAAACAAAACACACAAATCAAAGTTCCGAAAGGTAATAAAAGGTAATAAAGGAAGGAAAGGCACTCCCCTGCTTCTGAAGGTCGCTGGACACGCTGCACTTCCAAGTCCCCAGATCACAGGCCACCCCGGTTTCTTTGTCTGCGGTTCTCGAAATTTCGAATCGTGTCGCTTAACGGTACTTTTACTTTAGCCCGAGAAACAACGTCCTGTCACGGTCGCCAAATTCTTGTAGAGGATTATGACTACAAGAAACAAAAACTGTATAGGTAATAAAGATGCGCGCGACCCCAGCTCTGTATTCAAGGCAACTGGCCAGCGCCCGGGACCGGCGCGCCGCCCGCGCCCCTCACACCCGCCCGCGGCTGCTTATAGCCTTACAAGGCGTTAACACGAGTTAAACATTAAAAAGCGGAAAATTATACCATCCATGATCACTTATAGACCTTTAAAAGACATAAACTTTATTGATTTCAACCGTGACCTTGACGAAATAGACTGGAGCCAGATAGAACGCCTCGAAGACGTTGACGAAATGGTGAGACGTTTTAATGACCTTTTACTTGGACTTTTTGACAGACATGCACCGGAGAGGACTGTTGTGATGAAGGAGGCACCAAAACCATGGCTTACCAGTAATGTGAGGCTTATGATGAGCCTACGAAACGAAGCACACTCGAGATTTAAGCGTACTAAGTTGGACTCACATAAGCAGTACTATCTGGATTTGAAGCATCTCGTCATTGCAGCAATCCATAACGAGAAACGTGCCTTCTTCGAACAACATATCAGCGACACAACTGACAGTAAGACTCTCTGGAAAAATTTGAAGCGGACGGTTCTTCCAGAGCCACAAGTGCAAAACGACTTACCAAACCACTTTAATGACCCTGACCTAATAAATCGCCAATTTCTCAACGTTCCAGGGCAGTCAGAAGTAACTGTATCAGACTTGTCTTTTTTCGAATTTCACAGGCACGGAGACTCGACTTTTAAACTTACAACAACGACTTCGACGACTGTGGCTAAAATTATTACTAGAATAAAATCTACAGCAAAGGGACTGGATTCTGTATCTGTTGACATGCTTCATCTGACACTTTCAAGGACTGCCGACATTCTGACATTTATTATCAACAAAAGTATTATGACTGCAACATTCCCGACAGACTGGAAAAACGCTCGAGTGACTCCATTACCTAAGAAACCGAATCCAGCTGACCTATCCGACCTCCGTCCTGTAAGTATCCTTCCTTGTACATCGAAAATACGACCACGTGTCCTGTTTTCGCGCTCAGCTGAAGTGGCTCCCAATTCGTCTGCGCCGTAATGTTCACATCCTGTCGTTGCTTTTTAATGTCCTTTTTAAACCACAGTCCCCTTCCTACCTTTTCGAAAGATTTAATTACTTGGCTGCTGGTTCTGGGAACCGGTTGCGGTCAAGTAGTAATCTTTTGTTAGCTTTTCCTGTAACTAAGTCCAAATCCTATTCCAAATCCTTCTCCGTGCTCGCTGTTAGTCTGTGGAATCGGTTGCCGAGTGAAATCAGGCGGTCGCAGTCGGTAGCTATCTTCCAGAGTCGCTTAAGGGCGTACTGGCTTGACAGTTCCTCTTAAATAGAGACAACCTCTATTGTGTTCTCTGTTTAGTGTATATGCGTATATTAATGTATGTAGTTTTTATGAAGGTAGTCTATTTGTGTTGATATGATATGTATTAGTCTATTGTATTCATTAAGTATATAATATATTAGTGTGTAGTTGCGTGTATTCTTTGTATGTATGTGTATTGTTTATGTTAAGTATATTGGTTTGGGTTTACTTTTGATTTCGACTCTTTTTTTTTTTTATTACTCAGCATTGTATGCCTACTCTTGTCTCTGATGTCTTGTCAATCGGTCAAAGGTTAACTGGAAGAGATCCCTTTATGGGATAAGTTCGCCTTTGTACATCTGTTTTTCTTGTTAACTGTTATTTTTCATGTTTTACGTACAATAAAGAGTTTTACATACATACATACAAGATACTGGAAAGGGTAATTTGTGATCAGCTGTCAGAATACCTGGAGGAAAATAGCATCCTGCCTGAACTACAGTCGGGTTTTCGCAAGGGTCGATCGACTGCAACTGCGTTACTTGATGTAGTCGACAACATCTTACAGGCAAGGGATGCTGGCAGAAGTACCATTTTGGTACTTTTGGATTTCTCTAGGGCTTTTGATTGCATCAATTTGTCCTTGCTATTATCTAAGATGTCATATTACGGATTTGATGCTATGGCGATTAGGTGGTTTGACAGTTACTTGTCCGGCCGGGCGCAAACAGTTGAGTTACGCGGAATGCATGGTGGTGTTTTACGGTCTTCTCTTAGTCCTGTAATCAGAGGAGTGCCGCAGGGTTCGATTTTGGGTCCGCTGCTTTTTATAATTTATAGCGCTGATATCGTTTCCTGTATGGAGAACTGTAAATACCATCTTTACGCCGACGACTTGCAGCTGTATGCATCCAGTGTGCCTTCAGATGCAGTCACCGTCGTGAAGAGCATTAACGCGGACCTTAATCGCGTTTTTTCCTGGTCGGGGAGGAGCTGTCTGGCTCTTAATCCCAAAAAATCTAAGTATCTTATATTTGGATCTAAGCATCAGATTAGTAATACTTTGAAAAATCTGGCTACCGAGAATGTTGCTGTCATGGGCGAACCAATAGAAAGGGTAGATGTAGCAAGAAATCTTGGGCTAACTATGGACGGCGAGTTACGCTTCGAGAGCCATATAACTCAGTTAGTTAGCAGCTGCTTCTATCGTCTTCGGATTCTTTACAATATTCGTGATTACCTCAGTGTGGATTTGCGTGTCCGACTGTGTGAATCGCTCGTATTGTCTAGATTAAATTATTGTGATGTCGTCTATGATGGTTGCATACTTGGTCGTTCTAGGAGATTGCTCCAACGAGTTCAAAACGCATGTGCTCGTTTTTGCTTCAGAATCCCTCCTCGGTCACATGTCACTCCGTACTTGAACGCTGCTGATTTGCTTAAGATGCACAATCGCAGGCGCTTGCATCTTGCAACCTTTTTGTTCGGTGTAGCGCGGCACAAGACGCCTTCGTACCTTTTTGAAAAAATCACGTGGTCGAAAAGTGTGCGCAGATTTAAGGCTATTATTCCGCCGCACCGGACGGTGGCGTTTCGAGGCAGTTTCAGGTTTGCGGCGTCTAAGTGCTGGAATGACATCCCCCCTCCCATCCTAGGAGTGACTAGCAGGTACACCTTTGGGCGAAAGCTTAAAGGGTATTTGTTGTCATTTCAGAAAACTTAATTCCTTTCCTTTCCAGCACTATTTCACAAAACTTCTTTAATTTTTCTTTGTCTCGGTTATTTCACTTTTTGTTTTAGTCCGCGCATAGTTGTATACTTGGCAAGTGAGTTATAGTAATTTATTATTAAGTAATTTTGTTGAAATTGTTCGCTTTTATGATCTGCAAATTATCCATTTACGCATGTAGTTTATGTAGTTTATCGCTTTATATTTATAAGTGTACAGTTTATCTATCTGTGTGGCGTTCCGGGTATTACCGACGGTGCTGGCTGAAAATCAGCGCTGGGGTGTTATAAACGCCTCAGCATTATGCTGAGCCAGTGTCCAATTTACAACCGCAATGACACTTTTTTTTGTTTAGCCTTTGTATTGTTCTTTTTGTAAAAATATTTTTTTGTATTGTTCTTTTTGTAAAAATATTTATGTGTCTTGTGTTGTTGTAAATAAATGTATTTTCTTTCTTTCTTTCTTTCTTTCTAAAACAAAGATGACCTTACAAATTAAATAACCATTACGAATGCATGCCATTCTTCCGCCGCTGTCCGCCGAATACAGTAGGAACGGCACTTGCGCCCCCTCCTCGCGCCCGCGTCGATCCTTTTTGCACGGCGAATAAGGACAGCAGCATACTTGTGGCTTTACTCCACGTTAGAAGTGAGACATACGTAATTGTGGCTTATTAAAAATATTTTTTTACTATTTAATAAAAAAATATTAAAATTATTATATTAAGTTATAAATATGTATCTTGAGGTGTAGAGTTCAATTTTACAATAAAAACTAAAAACCCCTATGGTGATAGTGGCTCTTATCGTAGGATACGACGATGTTAGAGAGGCCAGACAAACGAACTAGTGGGTCACCTGATGTTAAATGATCACCACTGTCCATAGAAACCCACAGCGCTTTACGGGGCCCAATAGCTTTACGCGCTTAAAGGTATTGGGCCCCCGGCGCTCTCACTGACCGTACGAAACGCAGCAGGAGGACTGCTGCTTCACGCCGGTGTTCTGTGAGAGGGTGGTACTGCCCCGGACGAGCCGGCCCATTCGTGATGTAGCACTAGCTACAACATGGCTCTACCACTACAAAAACCTGATAGCACTTACTTGATAAAATGTGAAATTAAAGCACTTATTAACATTAATTTCTTAAAGTTAGTCTCACTGTCGGGTAATTCAATCGAGAAATAATCGCCATGTGCAACACACTATTGTAATAAACCATTGATTTTGATGGAGAACCTCACGCATAATATCGCTATATGCTAAAAACCACAAAGCGATTTATTTCCATCCAAACTCAAAGTCAAAGTCAAAACTCTTTATTCAATTTAGGCATCAATTGATGCTCCTATGAACGTCGAAGAATCTACCACCGGTTCGGAAAAACCCTGTTGAGAAGAAACCGGCAAGAAACTCAACAAGGTATATTTTTTCCAATCAGATCTACATTGTTATTAAATTACATACATCTAAAGTATTTAATACAATTAAAATTTTTTAACATAGTAGATACGCTATTTGAGACTACGGATCGCCAATGCGGATCGGAATTATTTCCAAACATCCCTGTCCATGATATAGTCATTAATTTTATAGTACGCCTTAGATATTAATGTCTTCTTCACAATGGATTTGAATTTTGTATCAGTTTGTTCGGTTATTGTTTTCGGAATTTTATTATAAAAACGTATGCATCTTCCCAGAAATGACTTTTTAGTTTTAGCCAGTCTGTAAGATGGAACTTTAAGCTTCCCTGTGTTTCTAGTAGCCTTTGGCAACGACGACGACGATCGACGTTAGTGGGAAAATCACATAGGTTTTTTCTTACATACATGATTATTTCAAATATATACAACGACGGCAGGGTTAGGATACCTATTTCTTTAAAAAAAGATCATAAAGAATCGCGTGTCCTTAAGTTATATATCGCTCTGATAGCCCTCTTTTGCAAAATAAAAATTGATTCCAAGTCTGCAGCAGATCCCCATAAAATAAGGCCGTATGAAATGATGCTATTGAAGTAGGAATAATACACCAACCGTGCCGCCGCCACACCGGTTAGCTGCCGTATCTTTCTGACTGCAGCACAATTGCAACACAATTTGATCGTTAGCACTTAATTATATTTAAAAACAATTAATTTAACGGTACGAAACTATTACTTGGAGTTAGTTAGACGGTGTTCAGTACAGCTGATCTTGACACTG
The DNA here is from genome assembly GCA_947563465.1 of Archips xylosteana. NCBI lineage: Eukaryota > Metazoa > Arthropoda > Insecta > Lepidoptera > Tortricidae > Archips > Archips xylosteana. The sequence continues at coordinate 484,151 of CANOAX010000010.1, forward strand.
ACAGTGTAACTGACTGACATTTATCACATCTTAATATATAAAAGAAGAAACTGACTGACTGACTGACATATCAACGCACAGCCCAAACCGCTGGGCCTAGAGATTCCAAATTTGGCACGTAGGTTCCTTATGAGGTCTAGGGGTGCACTAAGAAAGGATTTTTCAAAATTCATTCCCTAAGGGGGTGAAACGGGGGTCCAAATTTTGTATGGGGAAACAAGATTAGTTCGACTATGTTACTCGAAGCTTAACAGAAGTACTCCTAACGATAAATGATTAAACACGTGTTTCAGGTTTTTTGGGAATTCAACCCCTAAAAGGGGGAAATGGGGGGACAAAGTCTGAAAATCAACATGGGTATTGTTTCTATGGTTTATCAGGTCACTGGTTACGAAAACAACAACGGTTTTAAAATCTTACGTGGCGGACGTAAAATAACGTCTCCCTGGATGGGGTGCGATGGGGTTGAAATGTCTAAATAAACTAAATGACTGTTGATATATCAACGCACAGCCCAAACCACTGGACCTAGAGATTTGAAATTTTGCACATAGATACCTTATACAATGTAGGCATTCACTAAGGAAGGATTTTTGGGAATTCCCATGGGAACGGGAAAAAACGGGATTTATATATTCGATTCCGAGTGACCCTATCTCAGTAACTATAATAACTAGACTCTTCAAATTTGATACACATGTAGGTATTACATTAGTTAAAACATTAATTTCAGGATTTTTCAAAATTCCCATTTTATATATTCAGTCCAACGGGATCCTATGAACTATAATTATTAGACTCTTCAAATTTGGCATAAAAGTAGGTAATTATAATAGTAAAATACAGTTTTAAGGATTTGGTCGTAGAAGACTGAAATTCGGCATGTAGGTTGCTTGGGGAGTGTAGAGTAGAGAAGGATTGAGAGAGGGCTTTCCAAAATTCCCACGGGAACGGAAAAAAGGGGATGTCTCGTTTTACTGGTCGTAGAAAGCTGAAATTCAGCATGTAGGTTGTTTGGGGAGGGTAGAGGAGCATTGAGAGAGGACTTTCCAAAATTCCCACGGGAACGGGAAAAAACGGGATTTTTCGTTTTACTGGTCGTAGAAAGCTAAAATTCGGCAGGTAGGTTGCTTGGGGAGTGTAAGGAAGCATTGAAAGAGAACTTTCCAAAATTCCCACGGGAACGGGAAAAACGGGATTTTTCGTTTTACTGGTCATAGAAAGCTGAAATTTGGCAAGTGGGTTCCTTGGGGAGTGTAGGGGAGCATTAAGAAAGCATTTCCCGAAATTCTTACGGTAACGGGAAAAAACGGGATTTTGCGTTTTACTGGTTGTACAAAGCTAAAATTTCAAAATTCATAAGTTTATACTGTAAGTAGGCCGCAAAGGGCTCCTTAACCGACTTCAAAAAAAGGAGGAGGTTATGCATTCCACTTTATGTATTTTTTTATGTAGGTGTTGTCGCGTCACGTGTGGTTAGGGTTTGTCCCACCCCCCCAGGAGGAGAAATGAGACAAAAACTGCGCAACAAATAACAATTTAATGTGCCCGTAGGCTAAGCTCAGGAATTTAAAATTACAATTTAAAATGTGGGTAGGTAAATAAAGGGTGTGGTTCGAATCTAGTACGCAAGTCTAACGGAAAAAACGATTCCTATTATTCTTCCTAGTAAGCACTTCCCTGCACTGAAGCCGCAGATGATGGTCGGGCGCTGGTCCGTGGGCGTAAGGTAGGACACCCAATAACGGCCGTCGCTCTGGCCGCAGTGTGGCAGTTGAAGGTGGTAAGAAATAGGCCCCCAGTGAGCCAACCCGTACTTGGGACCCTGGAACGCGCCGTCAAAACGGGGTGTTACACACGATCCAGGTGTTCGTGTGAACAACCACGGCAACAGCGCTATGAAAGCACTTCCGTAGTTGTGCTGCCGTGCTTGTTCACAATCAGATACGGAGATTACATTTAAGCTCGGTAAAATAAGGCAATAATAATTATTGGGGAAGAAATTTACTTTTAACAAAATGCGTGGGTAGTAAGGAAGTGATTTGCAATTATCATTCCCAGACTTCCATGCAGCGCTGGGTCAAGCACTAAGTATAGCGAGGCTTAATAGCTGCATAAAATAACCGGAAGGATGATAGATTGCGAAACTACAATTTCCCAAGCATTCTAAGCACATTTAAAGGTAAAATATCTACTACTAGCTGTTATGCAGTTAATCACCACTTACCCGAGATTGGGGTTGAAGAATACACTGAACTAATTTGTAGTTTAACTAGATTTCCGCAGGTTAACGTGTAGGGACGAAAACAATGGCCGGTTACGTGAAGTACGTAGTAAGACCGGAGATGTTAGCGTACGTTCATCTCTGCGCTGATATCGAGTGTGTGGCTTGCAGCTCGCTGCGAAATGACCGGCGCCGGCGCCTCATAACGGTTCGCGTGACGTCACAGTAGTGATGTGCGACAAGCGAAATAAGATTAAATCGAGTACAGCGTGTTAACGACTAAATAGTGCTAGTTTTGTAGATAAAACACTGTAAAATGTGATTGATAAGAGTTAATAATGAACTCATTCTATTTTTTAAACCATTTAATAAAAAAATGTACGTACAACGTTACATTACCCGCCTCGCCACGGAAAGGGTTTTACCTACAGGAAAACCCGTGCAAAAACTAAACTTGTGACACCCTTAAACTCACATTCGATCCTCTACATTCATCTTCATTCACTCGTTATTCAAACTAGCAGCAACAACATACAACACAGTTATTGTCGCATCTTTTCATAAGATAGGCACCAGTGATATATCGCACTGATGTCTACAAGTTATCAAAAGGATGTTAAAATTGGTAAGGTAATGCACTAATGTTTTGACGTAGAAGACATGAAATTAGACTAATTAAGATTATGTGCAAGTTTAAAATCTTTAATGTGCCAAACTCCTAAATTCTTGCCGGACATGTCTTCCAAAACATATACTAGAGGAGAACGTTTCTCAACTATACGACACTTAATGAATTTAGGGGCTAATTTTTTTGAAAAGTATTTGTCCTTGTCACTAAGTGAAAAGGTGCGTTTGAGAACTATGTCGCCTACGTTAAAATCAGCCGGTTTTCTACGTAAGTTGTAGTGTGCAGTGTTCTTTACATGTGCCTGCCATAATGAAGCCTGCACATCGTTGAACACAGAAGCCAGGCAACCAAGGTTTTCAGCGTACAAGTCACGCGGTAAGAACAAAACTTCGTCTCCTAGGTCTGAATCGGTATAATGAGATCCGCACAAGACCAACTCTCTACCGTACACGAGAAATGAAGGTGTGTAACCGGTTGCTTCGTTGACTGAGTTGTTAATGGCAAATTGTACCTTGGGAACAAAGGTGTCCCAGGATCTCTGGTCGTTTCCAACCAGCGTAGAAAGACAGGAAATGATCGTTTTATTTGCGCGCTCAACGCTGTTAATTTGTGGTGTGTATTTCGGGGTGAAGAAAACGTTAGGTATCTTATACTTTTGAAAGAGGGCATCTGTAGTAGAACTAATAAAGTAGCTAGCGTTGTCAAGAAAGATTGTCTGCGGGACGCCATGAACTAAAAATATAGAATCTTCTAATATTTTAACAACGGAATCCGACGTTGCGCGGCGTAAGGGGAAGATATGGCAGAATTTTGAGAAGCAGCAAGTTGTAACTAACATGTAGCTATTTTGTTTTCTTGTTACAGGAAGAGGACCTACAAAATCAATTGAAATCATCTGGAATGGCCTCGAACATTGCTTGGGACGGCCCATTTGACCCAATGTAGTGTGATTTTGTGCCTTATATGACTGACAGATCGAACAAGAGCCCACAAACTCCACAACATCTTGGTGCATACCAGGCCAGTAATAGTTTAATGACAATCGCCTGTAAGTCTTGAAAATGCCCAAATGACCTGCTGTTGGCTCTGAGTGGTGCTCCTTAATTATTTTCTGTCGAAAATTACTAGGAACTACCTCCTTCCATGCAAACTCTGTAGTTAATTGCGCTTTACCCGTAGACTTAGAAAGTCGAAATAAGGCATAATTTTTAATTTGGAAATTTGGATAGTTACTAGGATTGTTGAGACAGCCGTTATAAATATACTTGTACCAAGTATTGTCTGTATTTAAAACAGAATTGGCAGTACTGATGGCTGAGACTGGAACTGCACGAGAAAGAGCATCAGGAATAACGTTATCGACACCACGTCGATGCTTTATTTCAAAATTAAAGGATGAAAGACGAACGCCCCAGCGAGCGAGACGACCAGTGGGATTATTAAGAGAAAGGAACCATTTTAAAGCAGAATGATCAGTGTAAACGGTGAAAGTCTTCCCGTTTTCTAAATAACAACGCCAGTGTTCGAGAGCAGTCAGCACCGCAAGAGTCTCGCGTTCAGTAATGCTGTAATTTTTCTCGGCACTGGTAAGAGAACGACTCATATATGCAATAGGATGTTCTTTCCCATTCATGGTCTGCGTTAACATGGCTCCCACCCCATAGTTGCTAGCGTCCGTGTGTACTTCGAATGGCTCAGAATACACCGGGCAAGAGAGGACTGGTGCGGATACCAAGCACTCTTTTAAAGCATTAAAAGCCGCGTCAGCCTCCGGCGACCACTGGAAAGGAGGGGATTTCTTGCCATTCGAAGTCAACTTGTTAAGCGGACCAGCAACTGTGCTGAAATTTGGGTCAAAACGTCGGTACCAGGTAGCGGTACCAAGGAACCGTTTTAACTCTTTACGAGTAGAAGGAGTAGGAAAGTTGATAATAGCTTCCACTTTTTCAGGGTCAGTACGTAAACCGTGAGCATCAACGACGTATCCCAGGTATTTAAGTTGACTACGAAAGAACTTGCACTTCTCAAAATTCACCGTAAGATTAGCTTTTCTAAGTTTATCTAAGACGCACAAAAGACGAGAGACGTGTTCTTCAAACGTCGAGCTGATGATAATAATGTCATCAAGGTAAGCGAAAGTCTTGAAATCCATATCAGCAAAGAGCAAATCTACCAAACGCTGTTGAGTAGCAGGTGCGTTAGTCAACCCAAAAGCGGTCGTTTTAAAACGTAAGGTGCCTCTGCCCGGTACGTAGAAAGCGGTCTTGTCGCGGTCCTCAATTGCAATGGGAATTTGCCAGAAAGCCTTGGATAAATCGATGCTAGATAAATATTTGGCATCGCGAAGGTTATCTAATATTTCAGCTACGTAAGGTAAATTGTACGCATCGCGCTTAGTTACTGCGTTTAACTTCCTACTATCGAGACAAAACCTTGGTTGCCCATTCTTCTTGCTAACGATAAGTACCGGAGAAGACCAAGCACTTTCACAAGGTTCCACTACGTCCAATGCAAGCATTTCGTCTACCTGTTCTACTAAAATTCACTGTTTCTCAGGAGACATGCGGTAGTAACGTTGCCTGATAGGCTGCGCGTCACCAGTATCGATATGATGGGAAATCAAATTGGTTCTACCTAGACCTTTCTCCTCTGTAGAGATAGACTTAAACTGAGCTATTACATTGTCTGCAATTGACTTTTGCGAATCCAGAAGGTTGTCATAAGAGTGAATGAAAGTTTCATCAGTGTTCACTTTAACCTCTGCTAAAGAAGTGCCTGACATGGTAATGCTATCTAAATACTTAGGACAAATTTGAAAAGCACGCCAAAAATCAATGCCCAATATAATTGGTGTTTCAACTTCAGGGACTACGTAAGTTTTGATTATATGAAATCGACCCTTAAACGAGATAGGCAAATTAATATATCCTAAACCTTTGAGATTTTGACCACCAGCGGCTACCATATTAATGTGATTGTCCTGATGTAAAGTGCAGTCTGCAAAGAGTAAGTGACTATTGTTGCCTAAAATGGAAACTGCAGCACCGGAATCAAGTAAACCACAGGCGTCAATGTTATTAATTTTAACGTCTACATAGGGCCTAGGATCAGTTGAAGGTTTTCGTTGCAGAATTGTAGAAATTTTATAAGTAGAGGTAAATTTTGTAATAAATTCAAGCCAAGTTTCCCAATCTTGCTTGTCAAAACTACTACAATTCCGCCCATCTAGTTTTTTGACTTCTTATTACAAACAGGGCAATCCGGAAATTTAATGTCCTTCATACCACACTTAAAACAAAGCATTTCACTAGGAGCAGGACACTGTCGAATGTGATGAGAATTAGAGCGACATCTAGGGCAATATGGAACATTATTATTGGTACTGACCGCATGAACATAACTTTGCTGTTGTCTATTGTAATTGTTTTGAGTTAAGTTATTAAAATTGTTAGATTTATTAAAAGACCTATTTGGTATATAGCTATGTTTACTGAAGTTACTAGAGGAGCTATTTTGTACTTTATTTGCACTTCTGTTGCCATCCTTTGAGTAAGCAAACTCAGGAGCAAGTGTATCCGATGTAACTCTAGGCGGTTCCTGAAATTGTGCAAGACGTGCCTGTATAGCCTCGTAATTACGACACAGTGAACGCAAAGCGTCAATGGATGCAATCTGAGAAGCAGAAGCCAAAGTGCTAGCGTAGCAAGGCCTGATATTGTGAAGGAGAATTTCAAGTTGTTCTTCTTCCGGTACAGTCTTGGATAGACGCGAGAACATTCCATTCATAATGGAGAGATAAATGGTAATATTCTCGCGTTCCCCTTGTGTACGAGACCGTATTTCAGCTTTGAGCCGGTAATCATAATCAGTTTGATCAAAATCTTCCCTCAATCTAGCCGCTAACTCTGACCAAGAGCTTACGCTATCCTTTACAGACCGATACCAATGCAGCGCATCGTCTTGAAAAATTTCAGTCGCAAAACTTAGTATTTTATGTGAAGTAGTGTTCCTAGCCTCTATAAATTCGTCAACACGCTGTATAAAAAAGCGAACACAAGTTTTACCATCAAAATTTTAATTTAGATAAATCGGCTGAGCCCCTATAACACGTCACTGAAATAATGTTTTGCAAATCAGGTACAATAGGCCGCGACTCGCTTGCAGAAACACCCTCCGCGCTAAAAGAGGTACTAGGTGCCTTAGCTTGGAGAGTTGCTAGCTTTTGCGAATACAGGTTATGAGCCTTGACTACATCGTCATATTTCTTCTTAATGTCGTCGCTACACGCTATCCTCATGATTCTATTATATAAATGATTAAGCATATTTTGAGTTCTCATAAGTGACAGTACATTAGGTGAAGAAGGATCAGTCGCATCCAAATTCATTTTAATTTTCTTAAGTACATCGAAACAACCTTTAAGATCTTCCCTGACGTCAATCGAGGACTCTAATATGTGCTCGGACGGAAGCTCTGATGCTAATTTAACTATTTGTTTACGCAACTCTTCTACAGAAGATGCAGCAGTAGCGCCCCTAATCCGAACCTCATATTCAAGTTCCGACTTCTGCAGAGACAGATACTTGATAGGAAACATGATTAAAAAAAAAATTAAAAATTAAAAATGGGATAAGTGGTGACCAACTACAGGCGCAAGTACCCTACTAAACAAAAAAGAGGGGGGAAAAAACCGTTCTCCGTTCTGTTACAATAATAATCTAATAAGAACGTCTGGTTTTTTCTTTTTGTATTAGTAAAAATAAAAAAACAAGTTAGTTGCAACAAAAAAAATAAAATTGCTACTAATGTGTATTGCCGCTCAATAAGAAAAAAATATAAAGGTTAAATCAAGTAAAAAAAGAATATAAGCCAAAGAAGATCGTTACTAAGTTTAAAAAAAAAATGAGGTTAGAATGTAAATAATAAAATAAATTTGGAATTTAAAATGGAAACGGTTAAATACCAACGGTTTTTGTTGAAAATTGTAGACGATTTGAAGTTAAATTTAAAGTGGGACGCATGAACACCCGCAACACCCAACGGAATGCCGACGCGTTACCGAAAATTGAGGACTAAGATGAAATGCCTCGTGTGCCTGTAGATATACCGGCTATCTTACCCTCCACACCGATCAGCGCTATACAAGCACTGCTGCTTAGCGGCAGGAGTAATGGGTAAGACGGTGGTAACGACCCGGACGAACCCGGCACAAGGTTCTACCACCCAAAGAAAAAAAAGAAAAAATATATATTCAAAAAAAACACGATTTCAACAAGAAACGCTAGTAAATACACTTTAGTAGCTGCGAAAAACCAAAAAAAGCGTAAAAAATAACACGTTTTACAAAAATAAGCCACAAACACACACTAACTACAACCAAAAAGAATAATGGGAACCAGATTTTACTTGCGTACTAGAACCACGTTAAAAGGCGCCAATGTCGCGTCCCGTGTGGTTAGGGTTTGTCCCACCCCCCCAGGAGGAGAAATGAGACAAAAACTGCGCAACAAATAACAATTTAATGTGCCCGTAGGCTAAGCTCAGGAATTTAAAATTACAATTTAAAATGTGGGTAGGGTGTGGTTCGAATCTAGTACGCAAGTCTAACGGAAAATACGATTCCTATTATTCTTCCTAGTAAGCACTTCCGTGCACTGAAGCCGCAGATGATGGTCGGGCGCTGGTCCGTGGGCGTAAGGTAGGACACCCAATAACGGCCGTCGCTCTGGCCGCAGTGTGGCAGTTGAAGGTGGTAAGAAATAGGCCCCCAGTGAGCCAACCCGTACTTGGGACCCTGGAACGCGCCGTCAAAATGGGGTGTTACACACGATCCAGGTGTTCGTGTGAACAACCACGGCAACAGCGCTATGAAAGCACTTCCGTAGTTGTGCTGCCGTGCTTGTTCACAATCAGTGTTAAATTTATTAATTTAACTATAGACTTAAGTAGGCGCCATCTAGCTAAACCTGTTGGAACTTCTCGAATTCTATAGCATCCTTTAGGACCTTTTAATTGGTCAATAATCTACGTAAATAGTTCCATCGCCATCCCAGAGAGGGCGCTGTCATTTAGTATTTAAGGCAAGTTTTTCTAGAAATAAAACCTCTTTTTCGCTACCACCGACGGCGACGGTCGGCTCCAATTAATCCGATATTTTATTTTTCCCAGAGCTTACCAATTTTACATGGTGGTGACCCCTAGACAGAAAATCATCATCGCGGCTCCAGAGATCAAGAGTTACGCATCCAGCAGCGTATCAAGCAGCAGTCAAGCTGCCCACGACCGCGCGAGCACGGGGAAGAGGACGCAGCACGCGCCACGTGGACATTACCCAGCACCTAGGAAAGGCAAAGCAGGGAGTCCACGCTGATACGGTGGAGTACATCGTGTTACGGTAACACGCGGTGACGAATTCTCACCGGCACGCCGACGAATCTGGGAAGCGGCACGTGGCCGACACGCCACGTGGTAGCACCTCCGAACACCAAACCAGCAGCGGAACGACGCTGCCCACATACAACCGAGCAGAGCATCACGCGGAAATACCGAAGACGAGGAGAAAAGGCAAGTGGGCTGGCATTTTCCCTCCAATTTTTCCCAATTTCTAAATTCCTTACTTGAAATTTGTGTCGATAATAGCATTCGATAGCTACAGTTAACCAATTATTGAAAGTAATTATCAACATGTCCGATTCTGAAGAATCAACTGTCGAGGCCAGAGGGCTTGAGCACGTGGACTTGCGAGAATTAAAGATAAAACGTGGCACTAAGAAACGAAAATTAACGATGTTTAAAAAATTTCTTGATACTGTACAGGTCCAGAATATAAGGGCGGAGACTTTATTAGAACTAGAATCACGCGTTCAGCATTTACCTACCACATTTTCTGAATTTGAAACCATACAGGATCAAATCGAATTAATTTGTACCGATTGTGAAATCCAAGCGAACGAGCGCGAGGAATTTGAGAAAGAATATTACGCCTTATATTCTCGAGCTAAACACATAATAGGGCAAAACGCGCAGCCGAGCAGTAGCGCGCAGACCACGCCGCCGCTGCTGTACGCCACCCCGAAACGGGAGCCAGCTACGGCTGACAATAGCGAATGTAAGTTTCCTGACATTAATTTGCCCACGTTTAACGGTGATATAAAGCAGTGGTTAGAATTCCGTGATACCTTCGACGTGCTAGTTAACCAAAGTTCACTAAAACCCATTTTAAAATATAAATACCTACGCGGATGCCTTCAAGGTAGTGTGTTATTTTCGGAAAGAGGCAGGCACCGGAGATACAATAATAAAACAGCAACCACTCGTATTAACACGTATATTCCAACTACCTGGACGCGGGCGCAGCCGCGGTATCTCTTATAACTACCCACATAACATCCCTCCACCTTTATTTCCTAAAACTAAAAAAACTTCCGATAATCCACTTTATTACGTGGGCGCTTCGTAGAAGTGTCCGGCTGAGCCTGAGCCGAAGGTCCGGGCGCAAGCGCGTCCGGCGCCCCAACCACAGCCGTCGCCAACTCGGCAGATCTCGCGTCGACGCCGGTCTCACACTCGAGCCAGCGCTCGGCGTCTACATCATCTACATCAGACGCATTCGAAGTCTGCTCGATGCTCGCGCTGGTGTCGCCGGTAGTACAGGTCGGAGCGTCTTCAGGTGCCTTGGGGTGAGCCAGTAGCACCGGGGGCAGGGTTCGAGGCTCGAACACCTGCAGCGATGCTGCCGCTGCAGAGCGGGCCCCATCGTCGTTTTCCTTCCGGTCCTCCTCCCCCTTATATTTCAGGATTTGATTACGGTGTTTTTTCATGCTTCGGTTCGAATTTTTTATGCGAACAATGTACACGGATGTACCAAGTTTTTTTGTTATCGTACCCTTAACCCATTGTTTTTTTAGATTGTCAGAAATTCGCACTAACACTATTTCACCTACAGTAAAATTCACTTCCCTATTGCCGTGATAATACTTAGTTTGTGCACACTGCTTGTCTCTTACATGTGCATCGAGTGTGGCGTCGGATGACGACGGGCTATATGGATCTATGAGATCCAACCTACTTCTTAATTTACGCCCAAATAATAATTCTGAAGGGGATCTGTCTGTAGTACTATGCTGTGAGTTCCTGTAATGGAATAAAAATTCTTGTAATTTTAAATTAAAATCTTTCGTTTTCGTTCCTGACAATAGAATTGCTTTGATTGCCCGCTTAATAATTTTGACGTATATCTCACATTGGCCATTACTGGCCGGATTATAAATTGGGGAGGTTATATGTTTTATTCCATTACGGGTGCAAAAGTCATTAAACTCACTAGACACGAAATAAGTTCCGTTATCCGAACAAATCGTGTGAAACACCCCAAACCTCGACATCACCTCGCATAACTTTTCTATTATTACCAGAGTGTGATAACCATTGGACACATCGAAACACTCGACCCATTTAGAGTACGCATCTACTACCACTAAGAACGTCTTGCCATTGATCGGCCCCGCTAAATCTATGTGCACGCGATGCCAGCTGCGCGGTGGAAAGGGCCAAGGCGTGAGGGGGGCGTGTGCGGGGGAGCGGCGTAGCGCGTTGCAAACGCCGCAAGCAGCTACGCACTGCTCGATGTCAGCTGATAGCCGCGGCCACCAAAATCTATCACGGGCTTGCGATTTCATTTTATGGGCCCCTAGGTGACCTCTGTGTAATTCATCAATTATTTTTTTGCGCAACGAACTCGGTATTATCACTTTATGACCTCTCATGAGAAGGTCATCTTCCACGGCTAACTCGCTACGGTTTTCAAAATATGGTTTTAATACTAAATCGACTATTTTAGTAGGCCACCCTGTTGAAACGAACCGTTTTACCTGCGACAGCACATTATCGGCGCAAGTACCCGTTTTTATTTCCGAGAGTGATAAAAACCGCTCACCCTCGCAAACAAAATTAACGTAGGTCGCTCTGTCCACTGCCGTACCATCCGTATGCGAAACCGGTACCTCTACCATGAGTTACACTAGTTTACAGTGACCGTAATCGCTAGCGACGGCGTAAATGATTTGTATGGAGAATTGTACTTCCGTAAGTGACCGCTAGAGGCGCTGTACACAATTCTCCATACAAATCATTTACGCCGTCGCTAGCGAGTACGGTCACTGTAAACTAGTGTAACTCATGGTAAAGGTACAGTTCTTCGAGCGACGCCCGACTCAAGTAATCAGCTGTGTTACGGGAGCTGCTAACGTATTCTATACAGTAATTATAAGCTGATAAAAATATTGCGTAACGCTGTAGACGGTTAGCCGATACCTCCGGTACCCCTTTGTCTGGATTAAAAATGGATAAAAGTGGCTTATGGTCCGTCCTTAAAATAAAAGGCACGTCCCGCCCGTAAAGGTATTGATGATACTTGCGTATTCCGAAAATTATAGCTGTAGCCTCTTTTTGAATTTGACTATACCGCTTTTCGGCTGTTGACAATGAACGCGATGCATACGATATTGGTTTTTCTACTCCACGACCTTCAACCGTTGATAAGATCGCGCCCAGGCCGCGCGGTGACGCGTCTACGGTCAAGATTAGTTTGCTATCGGGATTAAAATGTGCTAAATTTTTTTCCGATGCCAGCTCCCGTTTAATCACAGCCACTGCCTTATCGTGTTGTTTAGTCCATGACCAAGGGCAATTTTTTTGCAGTAATTCATGTAGGGGGCTTAATATTGACGACGCATTTTTCACAAAATTCCTATAATAGTTAACTAAGCCTAGAAATGATTTTAACTCTGTTACGTTACTTGGAACTTTCGCTTTTAAAATGGCTTTTACCTTTTCAGGTGATTTGTGAATACCTTGCTTGTCAATAATAAACCCTAAATATGATACTGAGTCTTGGAAAAATGAACACTTTTCTTTCTGCAATACTAGCCCGGCTTGTTCTAAGCGATTAAATACTTCATGAAGTCTTGATATGTGTTCGCTTTTATTTTTGCCGGTTATTAAGATATCGTCCAGATAGACTAGAACCCCGTCTAAGCCCGCTAGTAACGTCTCCATGGTTCTCTGAAAAATGGCTGGTGCACTTGCTAAACCAAACACAAGTCTCGTGTATTTATATAGGCCTTTGTGTGTGTTTATTGTTGTCAATAACTGTGAATCATCGGATAGCCTTATTTGATTGTATGCACGCGATAAATCAAGTTTAGAAAATTGTTGCCCCCCGTTTAACTTAGCAAAAAGTTCGTCTATACGAGGAAGTGGATATTTTTCGACTAGTAAATGTTTGTTTAATGATACCGAATAGTCAGCGCACAAACGTATCGACTTGTCTTGCTTAAGCACAGGGACGATTGGACTGGCGTAATCCGAATATTGGACAGGCACTAAAATTCCTAAATTGACTAGCCTATTTATTTCTTGTTCTACCTGCTGCCGCAACGCGAATGGTAGCGGTCGACTTCTGCAAAACACAGGACATGTACCGTTTTTTACTTTAAGTTCAACTACTGAATTTATATAACAGCCTAATTGATTCGAAAACAGTTTCGGGTATTTTGATGTTATATCGCGGAAATCAGTCTCACAGTAATTAACTGGACACAGTTTTAGTTTAAACTTTGACACAAAGTCTCTGCCCAGCAGCAAGGGGCCTCGACCCTTAACCACATACACAGTAATATCATGTGTCATTTTCCTATATGAGAATGGTAGTTTCAACGTGCCCAGAGTGTCGATGTGTCCGCCGTTATAACTCTGGAGCACTAATTTACTCGGTTGTAATTTGTGATTGGAAAATAATGCTTCGTAACTACGTTCTGGTATAATGGTTACTGCGGAACCGGTATCTATTTCGAAATTTAGGATATTTCGATTAACTAAGACAGATTCCTTCATGGGCTCGCCTCCGATCGTGCGAATATTACAAACAATACGCTTACCATCTGTATCGTCGTCCTCATCCGAGCCACACTCCACGAAATATTGCCGAGCGATACGTTTCGGACACATCCTCTTCAAGTGCCCCTTCACACGGCACCGCTTGCAGACATGGTTTTTAAAACGGCACGAATCTTGGTGATGACCCGCGTACCCGCACACCGCGCACTCGGCGGGCGCGTGCTCTGCGCCCCGCGCCGGGTGCGGCCGCCTGCGCTGCTGCCCGCCGCTGCCGCCGCCGCCGCCGCTGCTGCCGCCGCTGTTCCCGCCGCCGCTGCGCGCTGGCGCGGCCGCCAGCTTGAGCACTTGAAGGGCGTCATGCGCAGTGTTCATCACGTTCGCTGCCGCTTGCTGAGACCCCAGGCGCACACTCCGCATATTCACAGCGATTTCCAGCGCCTGATTCATTGTTATCTCCGCCATTTTCATAGTAAAAAGCTTATCACGTTCGGGTCCGTGTACCATTCCGAGCACAAAACGATCGCGCAAGAGCTCGCCAAACACGCTCGCGCTGAATTCACAATGCGCGGCGAGGCCGCGCACACGAGCTGCCCACTCTGTCATGGTCTCGTTTATGTTTTGAGTCGCGCTATGGAATGTATATCGTTCCGCAAACCCACACTTTTTAGACTGAAAATGTTCATCTAGTAACTTCACTACATTCTCATAAGCTACTTTCCCGAGTGGTTCCGGTAATGCTAAGTCGCGCACTAATCTGTAGGTAGCTTCTGCTAAACTACTTAGCAATATGGCGCGCCGTTTAATCCCGCCTTTGTCTTCGTCCTCTGTTAAATCGTTCGCTAAGAACCAGTGCTGCAGTCTGTCCTTGTAAATCGACCACTCATGCTCTTCATGATTGAAAGTCGTTAGCGATCCAACCGAAATTTTGGCCATTTTCACGCGCGTAACTATTTTTTATTTTTATTTTATGATATATACGTATGTATATTTCCTTTGTCCTCGTCGCCACTGTTATTTTCGGAAAGAGGCAGGCACCGGAGATACAATAATAAAACAGCAACCACTCGTATTAACACGTATATTCCAACTACCTGGACGCGGGCGCAGCCGCGGTATCTCTTATAACTACCCACATAACATAGTGCAATTGAGGTTATAAGCTCACTGGAATACACGCACGATAGCTACGTGATCGCGTGGCAGATGCTTTGTGAGAGGTATAATAACCCTAGACTTCTAGTGTTTAACCATTTACGAGCTTTGTTCAACATTGACACGGTGCCTTCAACGGCCCGTGGCCTCAGAGGCTTACTCGATAACATTAATAAGCATATTCGAACGTTAAAATCATTAAATGTACCTACAGAGGACTGGGATGTTATTGTCATATTTTTTATGATTTCCAAATTAGAAAAACCCATGCAAATGAAATGGGAAGAAAAAATAGATTCAAGAAAATTGCCTTCGTTACAGGATTTTAAAACATTCCTGCGCACAAGGGCCGATCTGCTGGAGGCAGGAGGGGGGAGCGACCCTCATTCGAGCACCAGCAGGAGGACTTTGGTAACCACGTCCTCAAACAACCTCAAGGTAACATCCACACATAACACGCACAAGCCAAACCAGTGTCCTTTATGTAAAAGTAACCATTACATTAACCAATGCCCAAATTTCCTATCGAAAACCCCAAATGATCGAGCATCCATAGTCCGCAAACTACTGATTTTGTTTGAACTGTCTAGGTTCTAACCATTTATTACCGAATTGTCGAGCTAGTATGTGTAGATCGTGTAACGGTAAACACCATACACTACTTCACATACACAACCAAATGCCTAATCGAAATTTTACCGATACGAGTGCACGTCCAATGACGATGTACACCCCTAGTACGAACAATGAACCTGGTAGTCAAATTCCAAACCGTTCGATTTCTCATCCCAACGAGGCTCAATCACATCATGAGTCGGTCGTCAATAGTTTAGTTAGTAGTAGCATAACGAGCAAACAAAACGGCGAACCAATTACGATGGTAACGCACGACTCATCAATAGTACTATTGTCGACGGCACAAGTAAATGTTTTTGATTGCAATAACCAACCGCATAAAATGCGTATTTTACTCGATTCCGGCTCACAGTCGAATTTTATTACCCAAAAAGCCTTTTCAAAACTTAACCTCAATAAAACCGAATTCAACTTAGAGGTTACGGGTTTTAACAACATAACAACCAACATAACTCATACTTGTAGTCTAACACTACAATCGATAAGCGATCAAAAATTTAACCTAAATGTATCCTGTTTTATTGTGCCTACGATTTGCAGTCTAAATTATAAACAATTGGACGCAAAATACCTACACATTCCTGAGCGATTACAACTCGCCGACGATGCGTTTTATGCACCGGGCGAGATCGATATGATACTGGGTTCCGAACACTTTTATAACTTATTATGTATTGGCCAGCATAAATTAGGTGATGGATTGCCAATCCTTCAAAGGACACGTCTTGGATGGGTACTGTCGGGTAAAATTAAATGCCTACCAACTCAGTTACGAAATACAGTAGTTAACCTCACTTTAAATAATCAGTTGAAAAAATTTTGGGAGATTGAGGAATGCCAGGATATTCCAAAAGAGATTGACACACTTAAATTACCACATGATGATGACATTTGCGAAGAGATTTTTTTGAAAACTCATAAACGCTCATCTGATGGTAACTTTATCGTTGAACTCCCGCTGCAGGCCTCTCCCAGTACTTTAGGTAATTCCAGAAATATAGCCTATAAACGCTTTATGGGACTAGAACTAAAATTTGCAAAAAACCCGAATTTTAAGGACCAATATGTAGCTTTCATGCGAGATTTTGAACAAGCGGGCCACATGATTAAGCTAAACCAAGCTTATGATAGCCCATTAAATTTTTTATCCCATCACGCGATCACTCGACCGTCCCCAACAACACCAATCCGGGTTGTTACCGACGCGTCATGCCCGACCGACACAGGACGCTCACTAAATGACATTCAGTACAAAGGGCCAATAAAACAGGACGAATTAATTAACATACTGATGAGATTTCGAAGGGTTAGGTATGTAATCAGTGCTGACATAGAACGAATGTATCGCTGTATTTTTTTGAACCCTAATCAAACATACCTACAATGCATACTCTGGCGGGAACGAACGAATCAACCATTGCAAACATATGTACTTACGACACTAAGTTTCGGATTAAGAGCTGCACTGCACTTAGCTACCCGTTGCCTGCTACAATTAGCTCACGAAAGTGAACATCGATTTCCAGCAGCTGCGGCCACGATCAAGAACGAGTTTTGGATGGACGACTGGATCCATAGCATGCAAGACGAGAGCCAGGTGGTACAGACAGCCTTGCAGGTCGACAGCATCCTGCGCGGCGCTGGTTTTAAGCTGCGAAAGTGGAAGTCCAACTCTGCATCTATATTACAACAGGTAACGAACGATAAACACACTAACACAAACAACTCACACATACACGATCTATCAATCACGAAGTTCGGAGACGATACCCATAAGGTTTTGGGCCTAGCATGGTCGAAGGAATCCGATGAACTTTTGTACCCAATCGAACATCAACAATTGTCAGGTCAAATCACTAAACGAAAAATATTATCGATAATTTCAAGCATATTTGACTCCTTTGGAATTATTGGACCCATTATTGTACTAGCAAAAATATTTATGCAGCAATTATGGAAAGACAATACAAAATGGGACGACGCACTCCCAACTCATTTAAAAATTGAATGGGAACAGATTTTTTCTAGTTTTTCTTCTATAAATGCGATACGCATACCTATACTTTAGACTTTTAGGTATTTAAAAGAATGTAAACAAACGGGAGCTGTCAAAAATGACAGATTCAGAGGTTGTGAACCATTATGACGAGAATAAAAATTGAAAATGTAGCTAGCACTAAATACGCTATTAGACTTCTTATAATGATCCCATTTTATGTAAAAGCATGAAATCTGAATATTGTTGAATAATCAATAATTAATCACTGGTAAATAAAGTAGTCTCATTGCTAGTCTTTCATTAAATTTTTGTGTGGTATTTATATCCTATCTACTAATCATAACAATTACCTTATAATACTTTTTAAATAAAACGCAATACTTTTATTAATTATTTTATTCAGAATTAGGTGTGGGTCGTTAATAGTATTGTACTCGTTCACTTGCTAATAAATTGAAGAACTATTTCCCGGCTATCGCACTAATAACGTTCACCCCTATTCAGAATCACTCGATGATGACGATGATGACTCCCCCAAATTTATTACAAGTCTGTCTGTCAACTCGTCAATATGACTGTCTAACCCTCTCATTTTTTCTTCTTCTTTAAGCACATGTTTCTCACAGTTTTCCCAATCTTTGGCTGTAACATTTCCAAGTGCCTCAGGTAATAATTTTTTTAAATCTTTCAGCTTGAAAGTCGTATTTTTTGTCGCTATTTCTCCCTTTACCTTTGCCCATACCAGCTCGATGGGGTTGAGCTCGCAGTGGTAGGGTGGGAGCCTTATTAGTGTGATGCCCCTTTTTTTCGCTTTTTCGTCAGCTACAAATTTTTCATATTTGTGTTTTACTTGTCGCACTTTCTGCATCAGTTGGGGCTTAACCTCCTTAGGTCCGAATGGTATGTTTTTAGATTGTAACCAATGCTGAATATCAGCCTTTTTTGTTTTTAATGTAGGTGCTTTGTCTTCTTTGCGTGAATGGTACGGTGCATTGTCCATAACAATCACTGAATTTGTCTCAACATTGTTTAAAATTACATCAAACCATTTCTCAAAATTTGCTGCATTCATTTCACTATGGTAGTCACCATCCCCCTTGCTTGCCAGAAATATCAGCTCGCCCTCCTTCAAGAAGCCAGTTGATGACCCTACAACAAAGGTAAACAAATATGTTATTGCTAATAGTTTTTTATATTTCTTTTATTGTTTACCTAATCGTTTATTCAGTGCACAGTCAAGTCGTTTAGTATTAGTAGATACAGCTTTTGCGCATTCAGTTAATCTTAACAGTCTCCTAGCCTAGCCGATAGTGACTCTGCTTATGAAACATGAGGTACCGGGTTTGTTCCTGGTATGGGCATTTGTATATATGTTTATTACATATATTTGTTCCAGTTGCAGTTCCAGTGTGACTAGGTTGATTTGTGTAAGATTGTCGAATAATATTTATTTATTACTATTTATGTATAAAAGAATGTATATTGTAGCATACAATTTTTACATACCAATATGTCCTAATATAAGGCGTTTTCCTTTGCCAGATGGATTCTTGAGTCCTGTTGAAAGCCCTTGCCGATGAGCTTCTTTGGTACTCTTTATGGTTGTATCTTGCCATACTTTTTCCTTAGTGTGCCCTGTAATATAAACAATAAATTGCAATATTATTCATACAATACAAAAATTAAATAAAAAGTCAGGTTTAATTTTGTTGTATGGGAGCCCCCCTTAAATATTTATTTTGTTCTGTTTTTAGTATTTTTGTTATAGTGGCCACAGTTATACATAATCTGCGAAAATTTCAACTGTCTTACTATCACTGTTCATGAAACACAGCCTGGTGGCAGACGGACAGACAGATGGACGGACGGGTAGGGTTCCCATTTTTACCCTTTGGGTATGGAAACCTATAAAAACAATAAGTAAAACAATTCAATGAATTACCTTCATTAACCCAAGTCTCATCCAGGTAATAAATCTTCTTCCCTGCCTTTCGTTCTTTATCTATTTGGTCTAAATACTTAATACGCCAGTCAACTATATCATTTCTATCAATCAACATACTTTTTCGGTTTCTTTTAGAATACTTGAACCCCAGTTTTTTTAACACTTTAAAAAATGTGGTCCTTGACAAATTTGGTAGACTGTCATCGTTGTTCACAGCATCAAGCATCTTGCTTACAGTTGGCAATTCATTTGCAAAATAAAATTGATGCACTTTTCTTCGAATACCACCCAAGTCAATATCATCAAGGCTATTCACTAAGCTTGGTTTTGTCGCAGGTGGCGGTGGAGATAGAACACGACCATGGGTTTTGTATTCTTTGAGAACACTGTACACAGTAGGAATCGAGACACCCATGATTTCTGCCGTTTTTTGGGTTATGTCGGTTTTGGATGGATATCTATCTTTTGGCCACGTTTCTTCAACATATTTAAATATGTTCACAAGCACGTTCTTTTCCGATGATGTAAGATGTCCTGTCTTAGTCCGCTTCTTCTTCGGAGAAGGAAATGTAAGCAAGGAACTAGCCCGGCTAGTTCCCGGCTCGCCATCACCCATGTCTTCGTAAAATACACAACTCCGTAACAAAACAACAAAACAAACCAGTTCAACAAATAATTAACAGAAAACAACAAACTTAACAAAGAATAACAATAAATGAAATAATGAAAACACCACAAATATCGCACTCGCATCAGATGACAACAAGCAATGGCAAATGTCAAACCGACAAAGTTAAAAATCACGTAAGGTAGGTGTTGCTACATTAAATACGACATTTTCTATTTTAGTCGCATTACATTCTCATTAGATCAAACCTTGCGTTTTAAACCTCTGCAAGATTGGGTATTTTTTAGTGACAATTTACAATAAAAAAATTAAATATTCATTTAACATGATAAAAATATTTTTGTATTCGTAAATGTGTACATATTCAGTAAAATTTAGCGTAATTATACGTTATTAGAATTGAACGGACTGAAGTCGGTTGCTCAATTATTTTAAAATAATAAATATTGAGCAGGAACCAAACATTGTCTTAGAAATAACCTCTTTAATGGTTTGTTTACATTCTTTTAAATACCTAAAGGTCTAAAGCATAGACAAATATTAATTAACGACTACATTATGCTAGAGATCCATGGCTTTGCAGACAGCAGTATGCAGGCTTACGGATCAGCAATTTACATAAAAACTGTCGACATACAGGGGAATACAAAAGTCCATTTGTTGTGTGCTAAATCGAAAATAGCACCCATAAAAACACAAACAATTCCGAGACTTGAATTATGTGCTGCTTTGCTTTTAGCCAATCACGTTACGAAAGTAAAAGATGCCTTAAAATGTAATATAAATAAGGTCTATTTGTGGTCGGATTCAAATGTCACCCTAGCGTGGATTCGATCCCCGCATCAAAGACTAAATCAATTTGTAAATAATCGAGTAGCAAAAATTCAAACTTTAACAAGTGTTGATGATTGGAATTGGGTACCATCGGCAGACAATCCAGCGGACCTTTTGTCGCGCGGGGTACAACCAAAAATTCTTGCAAGAAATGCCTTATGGTTTAATGGTCCATCTTGGTTAAAAAATGAGCCTTCGACGTGGCCTGTTAAATAAAAATGTACCTAATTCTTTAAACGAAACCATTATACCCGAGCCAAAAAGGGAGATTACTTGCAATGCTACGACCACACAAACATCATTCATAAAAATCCTTTTCGAAAAATACTCAAGTTACACTAAACTAACTCGAGTATTTGCGATATGCAACGTTTCATACGAAACACAAGAGATCCGAGTAATAAAAAATTAGATCCTTTGTCTTGCGAAGAATTAAAGTTGGCAAATTGTAATTTGATTAAATTCGCACAGATCGAATCTTTTCCAAAAGAGTACAAACTACTTACTAATAAACAACCACTGCCCCGTAATTCGAAATGAATTAGCCTAAACCCTTTTATAAAAGATAATTTAATGCGCGTAGGCGGGCGCCTAGGGTTGTCACATTTCAATTTCGATAAAAAACACCCACTAATACTTAGTAGTGATCATGTACTCACTAAACTCATTATGCAAACAGAACACAAGCGACTTTTACACGCACCTCCACAGTTGCTACGTTCTTCAATTCGAGAACGAGTATGGCCGATTAAGGGAAAAGTCTTAGCAACAAGAGTGGTAAGAGAATGTGTACAATGCTTTAGGGCTAAACCTACGACTACGGTACCGATCATGGGTGATTTACCCCCCGAGCGAACGACCCCCTCCCCTCCTTTCCACGTAACTGGTTTGGACTATGCGGGTCCTTTTAATATACGTGACCGAAGAGGACGTGGTTACAAAGTTTATAAAAGTTATGTAGCACTCTTTATCTGTTTCGCGACGAAGGCAATTCATATTGAATTAATTTCAGGTCTAGAATCAGCAGCATTCATCACAGCCCTACGCAGGTTCATTGCGCGCCGAGGTAAACCGAAGGAGTTGGTAAGCGACAATTCCACTACCTTTCACGGGGCAAATAACGAACTGAAGGGTCTATATAGGTACCTATTTACAGCAAAATTCTACCGAATTAATGACTTATTGTGCTAACGAAGGCATTCATTGGAAATTTATACCAGTCTACACCCCCCACATGGGAGGGGCGTGGGAAATTTTCATTAAAAATTGTAAATATCACATGAAACGAGTTCTGGATAACTCGCTACTTACGTATGAAGAACTGTCCACGGTTCTTACTCAAATCGAAGGCATAATAAATTCAAGACCATTATGTAAAATACCTAATTCCGATAGCGACCACTTTCCCATCCTTACGCCAGCCCACTTTTTGATTGGACGCACTCCCACATCACTGCCAGACTACGACTACGCCGATATACCGAGCCACACTTTAACACATTTTCAACAACTCCAACAGCTGCAACAAGACTTCTGGAGAAGATGGTCGAGGGACTACATCAGCACCCTACAGCAACGGACGAAGTGGAGTAGCAGCAAGGGTCCCGCCCTAGCCGCGGGCGCGCTCGTGCTGGTCAAGGATGACCGCCTGCCACCGTGCCAGTGGAAGCTGGCCCGCGTCATACAAACGCTGCCGGGCCAGGACAACGTCGCGCGAGTGGCTCTGCTCCAGACTTCCACGGGAACGATAAAGCGTAGTTTCGTATCGATTTGTCCATTACCAATAAAAAACGAATAGTTTTAAGTACCTATTTACCTAATCTAGATTTTTCCTAAGACTGAGCGAATAGTTTAAGTAAAAAATTTTAAATAAAAAATAAAACCTCCTTCAAAAAACATTCAAAAACCATGAAATAATAATTGAACTGAACCGACTACAATAAGCATGAAAATATCTTTCTTCTAATCTGTTTTAAGTCGGTGCCTCAGCTCGAGCCAGCAGGAGTGGACCTAGTAATCTAACTTACCTACATACCTTACTTAGTCTATCTATCTATCTTAGTCTATCTATAGGGCTTCTACACTCCTGCAAGCTCGTGCTGAGACACCGACTTAAAACAGATTAGAAGAAAGATATTTTCATGCTTATTGTAGTCGGTTCAGTTCAATTATTATTTCATGGTTTTTGAATGTTTTTTGAAGGAGGTTTTATTTTTTATTTAAAATTTTTTATTTTTTGCTTTTTAGTTGTTTCTGTATAAAATAGATGCGTAGGATAAAATCATCAGTTTGACTTCGATATAAGGTTATGTTGAAAATTCTATTTTTAATGCTCGACGGGGTTATGTCGTTTTATTACAGAGTTCCATGATACTTTCTGAATGCAAATGCTCGACTTGTCACCGAAAATACTCTAATCGCTATAAGTTTCTCTTGAATTTTTGAGGAGTTTCTTCAATTCCTCATGGATCCCATCATCAGAACTGGATTTTGGTAACAACGGGACCAACCTTGAAGCATGTGCTTTCCAACAACGAAAAAATTTTCCAAATCGGTTCATAAATGACGGAGTTCTGAGGTAACACACGACAAAAAAAAAAAAAAAAAAAAAAAAAAAAAGAACATACAACCGAATTGAGAACCTCCTCCTTTTTTTGAAGTCGGTTAAAAATGA